>JAQFVV010006264.1:755478-1355478 GCA_028023455.1 Epiperipatus broadwayi | reverse complement strand
AAAAAAAGTTTAAAGTGATTAAACAAATTTTAAATGTTGAAAAATTCTCATATTGGCGCTAAAACAATTTGTGGAACAAGAATCATCAATAAAAAAGATCATAAAAAAACTAAGATTTTTTTATCTCTATACAGGAATGACATTTGTCTTAATAATTTTGATAGAAAAAAATATAGACAAATGATAATAAAAAATCATCAAAGACAATTAGTAATCGAAATGGTTAAAACTGCTGCTGCTAAATGGATAAAGATATTATTTTGATTTATGTTACACATGTTTTTGATACAATGAAATGTTTTCGATTCTGGAGCTCAAAATCCCTGGGTCATGGCTCAGCTTAATTACTTTCGGCAGTTAAACTTCATATGAACTTGGATGCAAAAAAACCATTTTTATTTCATTTAAGTTTACAAAACAGTTGAAAAAAACAACATTCCCAGAAAAATATATTGCATTTGTATTTTTGTATGTTAAAATATAGGGAGATTTACAATTACAGATCTATCAGTTTGCTTTCCATTCTCCACGTTTTAATAAAATTTTATCAGATTAAAAGATCTACAAAGATAACAGTCAGTTAAAAAGAGGATTTAGAACTATGGATAATCCGGATAGTAAATGAAAATTTTTTAAGATGTAATGAATACACAGTGTGTTCCAGTGGCTGGTTCTCTTTCCAAGCTGTCTGCAGTGCCATCGTTGAATTAATGCATGTGTTGTACATAGTTTAATTATTTATTACAAAACTTTTAAAGCACTAGCGTTTATGGATCATAAGTTACAACATGAAATATGACAGTATGTTTCATATTTTAGCCCTGATGGAATAATGTGCTAACATTAAAATTTGTGTTATGTTGACAAATCTTTGAAATAATTCAAATTGCATACGGCAGTGAAGGCATGAGTTGCAAGAACACTTTGTGATGGCAGGGAAAGCAGTGAAGACAATTATGAAACGTTAATTCAGAGATGAGGCAGCTTGAAGAGGTACGAGACCGTCTGCACGTATTTGTGATGGCAGAATGCTGTACATTTCTCCAGTGGAGGGATGGATGCGTTGCAACTGAGAAAATGCTATAGTTGTGACTTTTTAATATCAACTTCTGCCATAGCAAATACCCTCCCCCACCCACTGGAGAAAGATATGGCATTTTGCCATCGCAAACACGTGCAGCAGGTCTAATACGTAAGTACTAATGTTGATTCTTGTCAGGTGTAGTTAGTGCTTTAAAATATTGTGAAATTATACTGAAATTGTTAACCAATTCATATAAATGCAATTTCACTAGTTAAATTACTGAAAGATTTAAAATAGGATGAGGTTTACATGTGGAGGGACTATTTCCATCATCTATCATTGAATGCCTAGAAAATTTTAAACTTTCCAAATAATGTCTCGTCAATTTCGACGACTAATGGCTCCCCATTGTCATCAAATCCTCCGACGACCATAGGATTTGCGTTAAAATATCTGGCACATTCATCACGGCGAAAAGGATCTCAGACAATTATTATTTTTTTTGCTGACGCCGGTCTCATGCGCAATGTATTCTTGTGGTAAATTATGCGCCCCAAAATACATTATATTCATAAATTTTCCCCAGAGGCAGATGACTTCGGGGAAAAAAAAGACTCGTGTCTGATTGAGATGTGATGGCGACATATTCTGCATTGCCAACGCCATTTAAGCCTGTAGAATATATTAACAGCGAACAACGAACACCGCACTGTTGACATAGGGCGTAATTCTTCAGAAGGTGCCTTCTTGCAAGCCAGTTGATGGCCAATTCCGGAGTTTGAAAGGCATTACACAACCGATATATATTCCAGTCTTCTGCCAGAATAGCAGCAACATCCAAAATTTGATCAGCTGGAACTAAAGATGTAATAAATCACATCTTTATATTACTATTCAAATAATTAAATCCATAGACGTCAATCCTATAAAGTCCCCTCTCTTAAATAACAAATTTTCATTTTATTTAGAAATAAAAAACAAACATTGGATTGAAATGTGTTATATTTTATTCAAGTTATCGTAATTGCGATAAATAAATAAAGAAAATTTTCGTCAGTTTATCGCCATTTTAATTGTTTGCCGTAAAACAGCAACAAAAATAATATTTTTAAAATTTTTGAAATGTATTTTTTATTTCTCACTAAGACAAAACATACATTTATCTACAGCTTATTACAACAAATAATTAAAACATATATTTATAGAAATTAATTTACGACAGTCTTCAAGCTAAAAAAAGTATCTGCTTCAAAGCGACTGGTTACTATTTATTAAAATGGAGGATAATAACACGTTTAAAGAGTCGCCTATGGTAATAGAGACCCTTAAAATGCTTTATGTCGCAGAAAAAACTCAAGAATTAGAAAATGAAGGTAAAGCCAATGCATTGAAAAATATATGTCTTGAAAAAACCCAGGAACTATCAGGATTATTAGAGGTATAAAATGAAGTAACTTTATATTTCAGTTAATTTTATTATTCATTAAAAAGTTTTTGTAATGCATAACTTTTTTTGCGGGAAATAATTTTTAAAAAAGTGCATAAATAAATAGAACGAAATCTGTATTAGAAAATAATGTGAAATGTACTGTAGCTTCTTGATGAAATGATTAACTTAACCATTCGCGGTGATGTTAATCCGGGAACCAAACTTTCCTTAGACATATGAGGGAAAAAAACCCAGTTTTTAAACCTATCACATGATCAGAAACGGTAAAACTGATTTATAGCGGTCTGAACACTTCGCCCTCTATTTTTAAAAAATCTTAATTTTTGGCGCGTGTAATTCCCCCCACCCCTCTCCCACCGTCCATTTACCTAATATAAATCTCTGTGAAATATACGATAATACACTTTAAAAAGAATAAATATGTACCCATATCATCTCAGTTTAAAAATGATTCGATAGGATATTAGTATGAAAGGGAATTAAAAATGACAAAATATAACTTACATGATTACCATTTCTTATGCTTGCTCATAACTGTTATTAAAACAGGCAAAACTCTCCATACAGTTGTGCCACTCAGTTCAAGTCAGAGTATCAATGGATGCCAGAAGGCTTGTGCATAAAATCCCCATCTAGTGCCTACTCATCCAATATCCCAGACTAGTTTCTGGCTTGTGGCCTTCGTCAGTGAGAGCCTTAGATCTGAGAGCACCACCTAGATCTTAGGATCTAATGCAACCCTCCAGCAGTCACCTGTTATCTCAACTACATAACTATGACACCAAAATGTATGGATATTGAACTTGAGTTTAGACCTATATGTCTGTATAGGCCTATGAGCTTAGATTGAAAACGTGTTTTTAAATATTATTCTTATAGTTTTGTAGTTGAGATAAAAGGTGGCTTCTGGAGGGTTGCATTAGATTCTAAGATCTAGATGCTGTGCTCTCAGATCCAAGTCTCCTCGCTGACAAAGGCCACAAGCCAGAAACTAGTCTGAGGATATTGGATGAGTTGGCACTAGATAGGGATTTTATGCACAAGCCTTTTGGCACCCATTGATTACTTTGGCTTGCATTGAGTAGTTCTACTGTATGTAGGGTTTTGCCTGTTTTAATATAACTTAATTGGTCAGAGAAGCTATAGAAGAGAATAACATTTTCAAAAGTATAAAACATCATGATATTGGAATAAAAGATGTTTCAACAATTAGAAAAAATGAAATTCTTTCTAAAAGGAGAAATGTCGTAAAATGTAAACAGAAAGCAAAATAATCTGGACAATAATATCTGAATTACCAGTGTTTTAAAAGGAGTAAGAGGTAATTAAATCTATGAAGAAGGGAAAAACTCCATGGTAGAATTTTTATTGATATTGCAAAAGAAACAAAGAAAAATGATTGGCACAACTATATACCAAACATCTACACAATAAAGACATTACTATAAATAACTACAAATTAGCTACAGTGAACTTTGAATTCTAACCAACCAAAAGAATAAGCTGGATTTAAAAGTGGTTTTAGCTTAATAGATCACATCCAAATGTTGAGAGAAATTAAAGAAGGGACCAATAAATATGAATTGCCATTATGCTTTGAATTTGTTGATTATGTTAAGGCATTTAATTCTATAAGCTTTTTCACAGTGATTATTGTTTTGGATTATTAAGACATAGATCTAGTTATTGTCATATTCGGAATAATATCACAGTGCAACACCTAATTAGATTACATGGTGATTGAAAAGGTTATGCAAGAGAATGATTCCAAATCTCCAAAAAAATTTAACCCAGTTTTACAAGAAGTATTTTGTGAATCAAAATGAGATGCTAAGGGAATAAAACTACATAAAAGATTTTTTAAGCCATCTAGATTTTATGGATGATGTGGTTGTTTTTGCAAATAATGTTTCAGAATTACTGATCCAAATATAATGCATGAAATTAATCATAGTATTAAACTTGAGTGGTATACTTTTGGTAGAATTAATTTATTAAAAGGAAATGGGTTTATGTGTTCAAATAGGAAGGTTTTTAACATGTGTTTTTTATTTGTGGACTGAGACTTGGACACTTAATCGAAGAGCAATGCAGAGACTTCAAACTATTGAAGGAAAGTATGGAGTAGCAAAAAGGACTTTTAAGAGAAATATGTGAGAAAATAAACAGTATTATTGACAAATTTGAATGAATTGAGAGACAAATGGAGCTGGACTGGACATATTGTTAGAAGAGATGATATAAATAGATAGTTGAAGTCTTGAAATGAATTACAAAAGTTTGTAAAAGATTTAGAAAGAGACTAGATGCGAGATGGAAAAATGAAAAAAGGAATTTTGTTGTGATTTGGAGAAGCTCTGGATCAGAAAAACTGGATTAAACTTGAGAGAGCTTCAACCTGTAATGTTGATCAATGATGGTCAAAAATGATGATGAGATAATTATTTTAAAATAACATTTTTAAAATTTTATTAAAATGATGAAAGTTGGAATTCTTAAATTTTTACTATAAAATAATAAATTTCAAATATTGTTTATCAAAAGCTAAAATGTATTAAGATATCCATTTGGAAAGTTCTTTCTAAAAATAATTGAGATAAAATTGAAATCGAGGAACGCAGCTTTATCAAATGAATTACTCATGGAAGTACATCATTTATTATGCTATAGTTCTAACATTTATGTTGTATACATTTTCAAATTGCTGGACCAAAGTGCAGTAGAAAAAAATGAAATTTAATACGAGGATATATAAATAGAAAGTTTATCTACTAGAATGCACAAAAATAAATGAGTTGTACATAAATAAATGCCATAATTTGAACAAAATAATGCATTATGTGAAGGAAAGTGTTATACTGATCATTTGTAATTTTACTTAATTATAATGATTATAATTTGTCACAGAGGCAAAACTCTTCATACAGTTACACCATTCAGTGCAAGCAGAGTAATCAATGGATGCAGGAAGGTTTGTGCATAAAATCCCTATCTAGTGCCTACTCAACCAATATCCCCAGACTAGTTTCTAGCTTGTGACTTGGATCGAGAGCACTGCACCTAGGTCTTAGGATCTAATGCGACCCTCCAGCAGCCACCTTTTACCTTATTAGCTAACTATAGTCGTATAAATTTGAACTCAGTTCAGCATTTATACTTTTGGGTGTCTTTAGTTTTTTAACAACCATAGTATAGACACCATAATTCTATTGGGCAGGATTGGTATTGAACCACTAGACATCACATGATCACCATTCTTTATGCTTACACGGAGGAAAAACTCTCCATACAGTATATATTGCTCGAATGGAGGAAAACTATTTGTTTTCTGTTACAAGTTTTTTCAATGATACCAACTATTACTGAGCTATCCATATTATTTCGATGATGAGAATTGAGATCTATCCAACATGTTGGGGCTACTATAATTAACAACTGTACCCATGACAAAACTTGAACATTTGCTTAAGAAATCATACATTTTAGCATGAATATAATATAAATGTGTCAAACATTAAAATTTATTTTCAATTTGCAATTTTTTTTTCTGTTTACAATGATAGTCAAGAAATTCCTTCTTATTTTAAACTTTATAATGAACATTTAAATGTTTATTCTTATGCAATCAAGGCTGCAAGAGTAATCAATTTTGGACTCATAGTTTTGTAGTTAAGTAGAGAGATAAGGTGGCTGCTGGAGGATTGCATTAGATCCTAAGATCTAGGTGTAATGCTCTCGGATCCAAGTCGCCGCACTGATGAAACCTTTAAACTAGAAACTAGTCTGGGGATATTGGATGAGTAGGCACTAGATAGGGATTTTATACACAAGCCTTCTAGAATCCATTGATTACTCTGGCTTGCACTGAGTAACACTATTGTATGGAGAGTGTTGCCAGTTTAATAACAGTTATGAGCAAGCATAAGAAATGGTGATTATGTGATATTCGTACATTATGTGAATATGCAAATATACATATTGTATATTCATAAAGGTAAAAAGAATAATTAGACTTTCAGTAACTAATTGCAGAGAAAGAGTCTCTCCATTATTTTTTCATAGAGAAACAGTAAAGAAGAAAGTAAAACAATATTTGCTTGGCTTTCCGATTGTCGAGTAGTGAAGGTTTAAAATATTTTTCATTTTTTGTTTTTCTCTAGGTAATAACTAGAGGTTAAAATTTTTCTATATGTAAATACATTTAGACACATCTATTATTGATTTTGCCCTTTGTATTTGCAATTCAAATTTGGATACATTTGTCTGCATAATGTTGTTTCTTCTTTATAACATAAAGCGGAGTGCGCTTTCAGTGAAGTTCTCCATAATCATAAAGAGCTATGATTTTGTTGAACTTCACCAAAAAATACACTTAGCTTTACATTATAAAGAAGAAAGAAACCACTTCATTATGTAAATGAATAAAATGTATGCAAATTTGAGAAACATCTACATAATAGTATAACTATATATTTTCAAATGAATTCTTGCAGGAAATTGGCCATTTACGTCAGGAAGTTAAGTGCTCACCTCATATCAAATGTAGTAGACCTGAAAAAGAAGCGCTCGCATTAGTTGAAACTATTAAGGAAAATCCTGACCATTTTGAAGGTAAGTAACTAAATGTTGTGAAGTTGATTTTATAATTAGTAATATTTTATAAAAATTATTAAAATTTATAATCATGAAAATGCAATATTAAAAAGAAAAAGTATTTTAGATATCAGATGTTCTTAGTTACAATTTCAAAGAATGAAAATAATTTTTAATATATTTTATAGAAAGTTTATATATATATCTGCTTAAAGGAAAATGGCGTATCTAAGCAATAGAGAAATTATGGAATAGCATTTGATTATCATTAGTCACCCCTTCCTTTTCCTTACTATCCCTTTAGCCTTTAATATATATGTGTGTATAAGTGATCTCCAGTCTTGACTAATCGACCATATGCTATTATTAAGTCCTTCCCATATTTATGTTGCTATGCTGAAGTAAAATGATTATTTGTATTAGTTGTCTGTGATATATATAACAGTAACAAATCCAGTCAGTTTCGAAACAAGTGTGTGGCTGTATTTATATCTAGAATGCAATGAATTTTCACCCATGTTTAAAAATCTCCTAGATTTGCTACTTTTTAAATACATCAGGCACAACCAACACAAATGGTCAAGTTTTATTAGCATAGCTATATGATAAATACAGGGATGTGGTTTTATTAACAGCATTTGTGTTGATTAATCAAAACCAGAAATAACGTATAATGTTGAAAAATGTTATATTTAAACATATATATTGTGACAGTCAGATTATGTATGCTGGTTTAACCTAGTTCGAATACTAGGCGAAAGTACCTCAAGGCCAACCATACGCGAGATATTAAATCAAGAATACTATGACCTCTGCCCTATTTCGCCTATTCTCGAGGCTAATTTACGAACCAACAACACCATCTGAGCCACACATAAATTATTTTTCAACCGGCCACAAAGCTTAGCAACAGCGGTAGAGACATTGACGGGAAATCCTAAGGAGCTAAATAGTTAAATGTGCAAAAGTACTAAGAAATATGTGTTTTGCGTTATGCGTGCCTGGATCATTGAAAAGTAAAATAAAGCATTTATAACAAATTTAGCAAAAGTCAAGCTTGTTAGTTAAATAATAGATCTTTAATTAATGACTTTAATAATATGACGAATGATTTAATGGCCTCCGCTATTCCTCTAAATTAATGAAACAAACTAATTAGACAATAAAAACGGATTAATAGGTTTGCGGTCTAAATCTTTTCCCAATTTTAATAAAATTGTCAACTCGATCTTCTCGATAAAGTACGATAAAAAAAGAATCTTTCGCAAAGCATTTCTAATTGCTTTGCGCTAAAAACAGTGTTTAAAAATTATTTAAAACGTATATAGTTAAATCAGGTATACGTAAAGCTAATGGCGGACAAAAGAGGCGTTATCAAAGAGATCAAGTTGGCACACAAAAGAAACTGGCTCGTATTTAATTAACAAACATAAATAAAATTGGAAAGAGATTTTACTGAACAAAAATTAACTATTAAACTTAACCGCAATGGGATATTAAATATTTACACAGGTTAGTAAGGAAGAATAGCGAAGGGAAAAAGGTTAAATATAGATAGATGATCACACAATATATATATAATTAAGACTCGTCTAATAAAAATGGTTACATAGCAAATACATATAAATTCACTGAAGCAATTAGAAAATGAACAAAAGGTGCATAAGAAATAGTTCAATAGAGGAGTACGCCCGTCCTTTTTCCTTGGTCATGTTCCCTAGGCGTCGTGGCTTGATCCGACAGTCGAGATGTAATTGTCCGGACAATGAAAATATGTAGTATGGTTTTACGAAGTCTCCAGACACGGCACAGGTTCAGTGACTATTGAGTGATTTAAGGCTTTTGATGGTATTCGAACCTCGGCGTAGGCAAAGCTATTTATTTGCCTAGCCGAGCATAGTAGAATCTATCAAACTTATATGATTTTTAGCTTGAGCAGGTTCAAACTTCTTCATGATTTGTAGACAACAGTTGTAGCTTTTGGGATAAAATCACGAACAAATCTGACAGGTTCTCCTAGAGAAATCTGATGCACCTTGCAATAGCAAAATCTGAATCAATCTTGCAATAGCAAACTCTGAAAGATCACCTTCACAAGGAAAATCAGAATCAACTGAATCCTTCAAAAGGAAAATCTGAATAATCAATCTTTTGTTCTCCCTTCTATTTTACCCTCTCTGTCAGCTACCTTCTATTGTTTGTATGATCTGAGATCTTGATAAGCCTCCCCATGCTCCTTTGTTTCAAAGCAACACTTTCTAAAAATAACTTTAACTTTTTTACTCTAACTTTCTTACTTCAAAGTTTGAATTCTCTTAATTAAAAAGAAAGAAAGAGAAGGCCATCTTTAATTACACTTGAATGGCTCACTAATTAAAACTATACATTCTTTTAGAAAATGTTGGCAGGCTTATCTCAAAATCAAATCATACTAAATATTTTAACAAAATTTTAACAACAATATATTATTATTTTTTTATAGTAAATAAGCATTTTATTTCAGCAGAATTTTGCATTAATAGAATGAAATTTATTTAAAACAAAATATTTAAATGTAATACACGTTTAATAAGCATAATTATTTTTAACTCTAATGCAAAACCCTGCTGATATTGGACTATAAACTTAATTTAGGTCTACAATATTAATCAAGTTTATAGGAAGATGTGAAGCAGGGATTGGACTTCAGATCCATTGCTTCAATATATATATATATCCTTCTCATTGATGTATAATCTATATCTTCTGAATCCCAATGATTTTACCTCTCTATCTATCAATAACTCTTAGTATAAATTTCTGTTTCTAATATCTATATCTTTTCCATCTTTCCAATTCCTTTTTGGATATTTTTTTTTTGCCTCTTTCCTAATGGTATACAGTTTAATGTTTGTTTTGGTAATTTTTCCTAAGGCAACCTTTATACAATCCATATCATTAGAATTGTCTTATTCTGATGTCTGTTCAGTATTCATTATTTTTTGAATTCTTTTATTGATTGTGCACTCTCTCTATATTTCTTGTAGATCTTTGCTAGTAATACATTTCTGTAATCATCAATTTCTTTTTCATTCTTTCCGTCAACTTCCAAAATTCACTTAAGTGTGGAATATTTTTTACTATCGTATCATATATTCACAGTTCATTAATTTTTTGATATATTTTGATGCCATATATCCTATTAAATATCTCTATAGCTTTTCTACTCAGTGTTTTTCATTCTCTTATAGCTTCATCTGGTATTCCCTTTTGTGTGCTCTTCTTTAGAACCTTACATTATTTACATTTTGCAATCCGTGGTCCATCTTCCAATATTGTAGACTTATGTATTCCTTTTAAACATGCACTTGTTGTATTTATTGCCTTGCCCATTTTCTTTATTCCTCTATTTTATTTTCTAATCGATGATCCAGAACCAAAACCATTTCGTCATTAACATAATACAAATTTACAATATTTTTAAAGTAAACTCTAGTGAATATTTTCAATCCAGTGTTTAGACAAAAACAATTAAATACTTATTTAAAAATGATTAGATAAGTATTTAATTTGTGTATGGAATAATTATATTATAATTGTAGGTATAAGGTATATCAAGTCAAGGTATCACATAATTCTTTGCTCACATTTATTATCAGCAGTTAAACGAATCCAGTCTTCTTTATAGCAGTCTCTGTAAGTATGAGGAAATCAGTGGCTACCAGATGATAATGCTAAACATATCCCCGAATCATCTATTTGTTTTAATCAGAAAAAAAATCATTGGATAGCGCACAGTCCTCTAGCACAACTATTTTTATGATCCTAGAAATAATTTTTCCACAAATATAATTTAATGCGATTAATTTTATGATCCAATTTTGTTTTTCTTAAGCCAAGTTTTTTACTTTTGTTCATATTATGCGTTTATTTTGTACATCATATTTGTCATGCTGTATTTTTTTTGTCAGTTTATATATATATTGATTTATCAATACACTGTGTTTCTCAGTGGAAAGGTGACTGGTGTACCATTTTGGAATCAATGAATATATTACATAATGGCATAATTTAACTATTCACTGCAAAAATTGCAAGGTACTAGCATGTCTGGAACACAAATTATGATGTGAAATGTGACTGTTTCATATCTTATTCCATGATTGGAACAATATGCTAACAATAAATTTTGTTTTAAATTGGGAAAAACTGCTAGAAGTGTTTGAAGATTTAAACTGTATTGCATTGAAATCATGAGTTGCAAGATTTTATTATGACACACATCATTTCTTGATCTTTACTATTTATAAATATTTTATGATAAATATCTAAACTAACTTACTATATAATCTGTCATCTTTTTATTGGGATTTACTGCATAAATTATCGAATTCAATGAATTGGTAACTGCATTTGATATGTTTTTATAGAAATCTTGTTTTTTAAATATGTCCATTAATATATATACAGATGAAATTTCACAGTGATAAGCAACCACAAACCATTGCTAGGAATATTGGTAAAGGTGAAACCAATCCCAGATTACTTTTGCCATGTATGCCATATTAGATAACATTATTATCAACTTATGATGATCAATTAAATTATAAAAAGGGCAGTTTAATCAATGCCGAAATAACTGAAATAAAGACAATTAATGTGGATATTAATTATATAGATGATCTAAATTCACAATTGTTCAACAATAAAAAAATCGTGGAATGGACTTATGAGAATCCACGGTACCAACTATTGAAAAAATGGATCATTAAAGGCTGCCCCAGTAAATAACCTCAAAATTTGCCACTATCCTTTTGGAATGCTCGGTTAAACCTAACCATTTGCAAAAGATGTATATTAAATGGAGATAGAGTTCTAATACCTACTAAAAGCCATAATTGGGCACTCAAGATACTACAGAATGGAGACCTAGGAATACTACACACAAAAACACTGATAGAAGCTACATCTGTTGGCTTGTTAAATGAAGATATTAGTCTTTTACAAAAAATGTCATGGCATGCTAATCAAATGCCTGATCAAAAAAAAAATATAATTCGTGGCGATATGTAAAAAACACTTGGGAATGCAATCACATAGACCATGCCAGTCCATTCATGGGACATATTTTTGATATTTGTAGATGCTTGCTCTAACTGGATAGAATACCACATCATAAAAAACACAGGTAGTGACGAGATTATTGATAAGCTGAATGAAATATTTTCAGTACAAGGTTACCCAGAAACACTCATTACAGACAATGGCTATTGAGTTTACATCTGAAAAGTTTGAAGAATTTAGAGAACCATCTTATCTTTGTACCTAAATTCATTTATATAGACCGATCTAAAATGTCTTAGGATGAGAGCATGAAGATCTTCTGTTATTCACTTTACATCCATTAATTTTATTCCATCCGTTTAACAATCATGAAATTTTTCAATCTTCTGCATGGATGGAATAGAGTTAACGGCTGTAAATTTATTAATGGAAGACTATCACACCCTCATCCCAAGTCGCTTTAGATTGGCCTATATAAGGGAATTTAGGTACAAAGATAAAACAGCTGCTCTTAAATTCTTTATCTTGTACTTTGCTTTGAGAATATTCTTCGTACTCAACAAAACATTGCTGAGGTATTAAAATAATATTATAGTACATGTATATAGTGTAATTTCCTTCTGATTAAAATTACATACAAATACTGTGCTAGAAAATTAAGTACAGAGATATATAATTTAATAATTATTAAATCTGTATTTTTTTCTGGCAAGATATGCTAAATTCATTCTGAATTAAAGCCAGTGTTGGCAAAAGGTAAACTTATAAATGTCATAAACCTAAAAATAGGTGGATCCATTCTGCTCTTGATCCACAGTGTGATATATTCATAGCACTGGGAAGAAATGATTTGCTTTTTTTAATTCCATACACATTAAGGCATGCTAATTTTATGTTTACAATTAGTAACTTCTTCATTATTAAAACAAGATTCTAGCTCTATCCTTGTGTAATTGATTATTAGTTTAATGATTGTTAATGCTATATTTTTGTCTGGCCAATATATTAACTGCAATCTGAATTTTCATCAAACTTGAAGAAGAGGTCCATTTTATTTTTGATCATTGCTAAACATTCAGAATAGTATCTTATTCATATCTTTCATCAATTATATATACATTAAGCTATGCTAATTTGATGTTTACACTAATTAACTTTGTTTAATTGTTAAAACAAGATTTAAAAAATTAGATTCTGTTTCCATTCTTCTATAATTGATTATTAGTTGAATAATTATTAATGCCATGTTTTCATCTGGCGGATATATTAAATTCACTATGAATTTTCACCAAAGTTAGCAAGGATAAGTTTATAGATATCAAAAACGGAAGAGTAGGTAGGCTCATAGCCTGAGGGAGAATGGTTTGATCCATATAATTGCATATACATTCAGCTATGATAATTTTATATTTACCCTAATTAATAACAAGGTTATTCAAATTCCATTCCATATTCATCCTTGTATAATTATTACTTTAATAACTTAATCTTGATTATATATTAAGTTCCTTTTGAATTTTCACTAGTATTAACAAGGGTAAGATTTTAGACATCAAAAGGTTAAAAAAATTGTGGGTCCATTCTATTCTTTCCATTGCTAAATATTCAGTTTATTATTTATTCATAGCCTGAGAAGAGAATGGTTTACTCCATTAATTACATATGCATTAAGCTACCCTAATTTCACATTTATACTAATTTGCTCAGCTTGATTATTAAAGCTAGGTTTTTAAAAGTCAGATTTTGTTTTCAATCTCAAACAATTGATTATTAATTTATCAATTAATAAGGCTATATTTTTATCTGGCTGATACATTAAGTTCATTTTGAATTTCCATCAAATTTGGCAAAGTTTATAAAAATCAAAAGCTGAAGAATAGGTGGATCCATTCTATTCTAAGTATATGGAGTGTTATTAATTCACAGCTTGTGGGAGAGTGGTCTGGTCTTCTTAATTACTTGTACATTAAATTAAGCTAGTTCCATGTTTACTACTTTGTTCTTAAATTTTATTATATTCTTGAATATAATTTTTGCCTTTATGTGATCCATTTATTATTTTATAAAGGAAATGACATAAAATAAATCCATATACATATGTGGATTTTTATTTACGGTATTAATGACAATAACTGTTTATATTTCTATACGGAAGGTAATAAATGTAATAAGTGCGCTTATATGTAACGATAGAGAAGCTTGTTATTTCTATAAATTAACTACGGCTTAGCACTTTTGAGAACTTATGGGATTCTCATATTTATATAGCAAGATGAAATAGAATAATAATGGACAGATGAGTGTAATTGTATATATTTGAAGAGATTTATTCCTGCTTATTGAGAATTTTGAAATGAGTAAGAAGTAGTTAAGAGCAATAAAAGATCATTGCTGTTTTTATTTATGTTGTTAGAATCATAATTATCATTTGCAACTTCTGGTCCATATTCTATCTTCATTGCAGCATATTGTTGTCCTGTTTCATTCATTCATCTTGTATATGATTTCTTTCTAGGTCATTTACAATATTTTGGAATTTTGTTTAAATCTTCAATTCTCCATCTTTTATCAACTATTCTAGCAATATACCCAGTCCAATTCCATTTTACTCTCTTAGTACTTTGTTTTTGATTTTTTCTTGCTCCTCCTAGCATACATCTTTCCATTTTTTTTGTCAACACATTGCACTGTATTGATATTTCTCGTTGATTTTGTTATTTTTATGATAATTATAGCTATTTTTGTTAAGCTGCTGTTGCTATGTTAGTCTTTACCATAATTTCTGAATTATGCTTTTTTTATTATAATCATTATTAGAAATGTTGCTTTTGTTGATAGTATTTTTGCTGTTTACTGAAATTATTGTTGCCATTATTTCTATTTTTTACATATAAAATTTGCTGTTTTAAATTAATGCCATATATCATAACTAAGGAATTTCCAAAATTATTTTAATTTGTCTTTATTGTTTATATTTTAGATATCATGAACGATCTTCAAAAAAGAAAGACCAAATTAACGTCTGAGTTAATTAATTTAAAAAAGAATTTAGAGAAAAACGAAGATTTGTTATAACCAATAAGAAATATCATTTTTTAAAAACATTTGGAAACTTACATGTAAGATAACAATTACTATTTAATTTAAATATTTATTATTGTAAAATATTTTTAATAAAAGTTAGGTGAGGGTTTATCAAAAAATTTGTGCACTTATTAGAAATTAAATAACTCTTGCAATAAACTGCATATATTGGAATCGATTCAAATTTAATAATATATTGTTTTACAGATGCTATGAGTTTTTTTCCTAAGAGAAATAGGCCAAAGCAGCAAAATAGATTGTGCAGTGATCACAGTATTTTTATATATACAAGGAGAACATTATCAATTCTTTTAACCAACTTTTATCTCACACGTAAAGCCAAAATGTTATTATGAATTTAGCACACTGATTTTTTTTAGAGAAAAGACCTTTTCTCACTTCATGAACTATCGTGATTTGTACTTACAATTAAAGCATTGTCTTTATCCTATATTAATGAATAGAAGGATTGTTAATTAGTTAAGACTTTTGATGAATGATATTGGCCAGATTTCAAACATGTAATATATATACATTAAATTTATGCTGCTTTAACATATTAACCAAATGAGTTGATTAAACTCTCTCTCTAGTAGTGATATAAGTAAACTCACCACTTTTATGTCAGCAAACTATACAAATTACAGAACAACTATATACACTTTCTGTTTTCAGTGGTACTAAACTTAATTTTTTAACCAATGCTGAAATTTAGGAGTGTAACTAATACTTAAGCCAGATATAAATATGGCATTATTAATTAAGAAATAATAAACAAACGTTGGTAGCTGAGAGGTGCCTTGCAAGCAAGCAGTTGCTTGCATACAGTTGTTGCAGGTTCGCTTCCCGACCCATCTGCTTTGACATATGAAATAATAATAATAATAATAATCACTTAAGCAAAGGATAAAGACTGTGTTTCATTTTAAATAAAATTTTGCATTGATAACTAATTACAAGTTAAATTAATAAGTAAATATTAACTTTGCACAGTATTATCATATATAAACTGGAATTATCTAAGCTTTCTCTAGCTGTGAAATAAATAAATAAGAATTCTGCATTCACATCAGAAAACTATTCAAAGAGTACAATGGATTGTATAAACTTTAATTTTCAGTGGGGTTTTGTCAGCAACTATATAAAGAATAGAGTGATTAATTATTTTATGTATAATTTGCTGAAGTAGAAAGTATAAAACCTCTAAATCATTACATGATTATCATTTTCTATACATACATAAGCTGCTAAAACAGCAAACTCTCCATACCGTAGTGCCACCCAGTGCAAGCCTTGGTAATCAATAAATCCAAGAAAGTTTGTGCATAGAATCCCTATCTAGTGCCTATTCATCTATTATTCTTAGACTAATTTCTAGCTTGAGACTTTCATCAGTGAAGAGCCTAGAGGATCCTAAGATTAGATGCAGTGCTCTCAAATCCAAGGCTTCTCACTGATGAAAACCACAAGCTAAAAACTAGTCTGAATATATTGGATGAGTAGGTACTAGATAGGAATTTTCTGACAAATCTTTCTGCATCCATTGAATACTAAAGCTTGCACTAGGGGGCTCTACTGTGAGTTTGCTACTGTTTTGATGTAGAAGGTGGTGAGTTGTTTTTTTTTTTTCAGTTTGAAGCTTGGTCAAATTCACTTGCATTAATTAATATACATCAAATGTTATGCAGATTTAATATTTATTTGATTTATTATTGATTATCATTGTGAAGATTGTTAAAAATAGTTAATCTTTACTTAAATGATTGTTATTTCATGATTATTAATGCATATTTAGATTTGGCTTAAATATCAGTTTTACTCTTAAATGTCAATATCATTAGCAAAGTAAATTAAATACTGCCAACAACACAAAGAATAGATGGTCATTTTATTCTGTAGTTTGCACACATGATGATGAGTTTGTTTACTTATTTCACAGTTAAGAGGGAACTTAATATTCCAGTTTGATTTTATATATATATATAGAGACAGAATACTTTTAGTGCTTACAACATTAGATGTGAAAAGATCACACCTATCAAAATTGGAACTCAGCAGGAAATTCTAAGCCCTATCATATGGAACCAAAATGAACTTATATTCCATATGTATGCATAAAAGTCAGTTTTAATAGCTAATTCTGATTATTGTACAAATCTTTTTATATCCTATCATATCAATACTTTATAAATATAATGTTGCATATATTTGTTTTATTGTTTCATATTACATATGTATCATATTGATAATGAACATGGATGCAATGCAGGGGAAATAGAAATCATCATCATAAGAACAACAATTATCTTCAAACCCCCTTCCCCCACATTTAATTAGTATAGAAAAAAGTCATTGAATCCAATATTTGTAATAATAAGTGATATAATATAATGAATGTGCTAATAACTCTAAATAAGATTTTTTGATAAATGCCACAAGAAAAAGCATTTAAAATCTTTATCTAGAATTATTCCTATCCCCAAACCGGTTTCGAGCTGATGGCTCTTGTCAGTGAGGTGCTAGGACATTCAGAAACTAGCTCTAAAATACAAACTCAAGAACAGCATTTATTGAACACTTAACTATTAAGTAAATATAGGGGATTTGAACTCAGACTTTCAAGCCCCTTCACTATCCACACTATCTCATACTACCGATACACATGCAGAAAATATAAATAATTACCAATATACATATTTCATGCTAAACCAGCACTCATCAGTTAGTCCAGACTACCACCTTCCATACGTATATATATAATCAGTGCTCAGTTTTATGAAGATAACAAATCCTTACACTTTAATGAGTATGACAACAATATTGGCATAAGCATGGGATTTAGGAATTCTGTCATCAGATTTTCAATGGTATGGATGGTTGAAGAGTTGGAGTGGGTTTAGCAAATCAGTGTCTACTCTTTTTTATTTCCTAGCTCTGTGTGGTTGAGTGTAGTTGGTAGCTGACTTTTGATTGGAAAGTTCCAGGATTGATTCTGGCACTCAAACGTGTGAACTCTCGAGCAATAAAGCCATAAATCTTTTTTTTTTACTTTACAGAATTCTGATATTATAACATCTGTCTTCTTAGACAATGGATGCTTTTGAGGCCAGAATTGAAATCTTATCAAGCTACACAATGCTGGTGACATATACTTTGGCCGTCCAAAGATATTCTTTTTCCTTTTTTTTATAGCTTATGTCTCACTAGAAAGATGCTTTCCAAAAATTCTTAGCTTGTTCTTATTTTCTCTAATGATTTGTCACCAATCTGTTGTTTTTTGTTTCCAGCTTAATCTTTTAATTACATGTTATACAACTGAATTTAATTTGCACCAAACAGGCAAGACTCTCCATACAGTAGTGCCACTCAGTGCAAGCCAGAGTAATCAATGTATGCCAGAAGGCTTGTGCATAAAATCCTTATCCATTGCCTTCTCATCCAATATCCCCAGACTAGTTTCTAGCTTGTGACTTTTGTTAGCGAGGAGCCTTGGACCTAAGAGCACTGCATCTAGATCTTAGGATCTAATGCAACCCTCCAGCAGCCACCTTTTATCTCTACTTAACTACAAAACTATGAGAATAAAATTGAAAACAATAATATTATCAATCCAAACTCATTAGCTTATATAGTCATATAGGTCTGAACTCAGTTCAGTGCACATGCATTTTGATGTCTTTGGTTCTTTAATAATCATATCCACCACTGTCCTATTAGGCAGGATTGGTATCAAACCACTAAACATCACAATCACCATTTCTTATGCTTGCTCATAACTGCCATTAAAACAGATCCAAGGCTCCTCACTGTTGAAAGCCACAAGCTAGAAATTAGTCTGGGGATATTGGATGTGTAAGCACTAGATAGGGATTTTATGCACAAGCTTTCTGGCATCCATTGATTACTCTGGCTTGCACTGAGTGGCACTACTGTATGGAGAGTTTTGCCTGTTTTAATAACAGTTACAAGTAAGCATAAGAAATGGTGATCATATGATGTTTAGCTGTTTCATCAAACTGTATAATTATCTTTAATTAGTTGGTTTTTTTCTTTTTTTGATGAGAATTTAATTTTTTACAAAACATTATTAAGCAGAATTACAAGATAAATATATATATAACTTGCACATATTAATAATCTATGTGAATCTTTACACTATCTTTTTACGAATAAATATATTATTATTTAATCACCCAAGTGTAATTTAAATTATATTCAAATGAATCTAAGAAATCAATCGAATCTTTCTTTTCTTCATTATTTTTCTTTCAAACACTCTAGAATATTATTAGTTTCCACAGCACATAAATAACTTACAACTGCCTTAAATACGTAATATTTAAGATTATCATCATATCACAGCACCTTCCAAATACGTTACTCAAAATTATTTTTGCAGGCAGTCTCATAACATGACATTAATAAACATCACATGATCACCATTTCTTATGCTTGCTTATAACTTATTAAAACAGGCAAAACTCTCCATACAGTAGTGCCACTCAGTGCAAGACAGAGTAATCAATGGATGCCAGAAGGCTTATGCATAAAATCCCCATCTAGTGCCTACTCATCCAATATCCCCAGACTAGTTTCTGGCTTGTGGCCTTCGTCAGTGAGGAGCCTTAGATCTGAGAGCACTGCATCTAGATCTTAGGATCTAATGCAACCCTCCAGCAGCCACCTTTTATCTCTACTTAACTACCAAACTATGAGACTTAAATTGAAAACTCTATAATATTTTCAATCCATCCTCATCAGCTTATATAGTCATATAGGTCTGAACTCAGTTCAGTACCCATATATTTTGGTGTCTTTGGTTCTTTAATAACCATAGCCACCATTATCCTAATAGGCAGAATTGGTTTTAAGCCAATAAACATCACATGATCACCATTTCTTATGCTTGCTCAACTGTTATTAAAACAGGCAAAACTCTCTATACGTATTGCCATTCAGTGCAAAACAGAGTAATCAATGATGAAGGCGCAAGTCAGAAACTAGTCTGGGGATATTGGATGAGAAGGCAATGGATAAGGATTTTATGCACAAGCCTTCTGGCATCCATTGATTACTCTGGCTTGCACTGAGTGGCACCACTGTATGGAGAATTTTGCCTGCTTTAATAACATTTTAATAAACATGCAAATAATTTAACTTTTCATTTATCAATGCCCATTCACCCCCCTTTTATCAGGCTGTATGAATGGGCATTGATAAATGAAATGTAGTTATTAAAATGTCTCGTTATGAGATTGCCTGTAAAAATAATTAGTAACATATTTGGAATGAGAATGTTGACTATAAGATATTTAATTTATATAATCCTTGATTGGATTAAAAGGCTTAATAAAATATAAATAGTGCTAGAGTTAACAAAGATCATATCGCTGCAATATAAAATATATATCATTTGGCTGCTGCAGCATGGATTGTGAAAATTAAATCATTTATAGAAAGGTTGATAAAATCTAAGGTAATGCTGTGCTCTCAGATCCAAGGCTCCTCGCTGATGAAAGGCACAAGCCAAAAACTAGTCTGGGATATTGGATGAGTAGGCACTAGATAGGGATTTTATGCAGAAACCTACCTGCATCCATTGATTACTCTGGCTTGCACTGAGTGGCGCTACTGTATGGAGAGTTTTGCCTCTGTGTAAACAGCTTCGGTAAGCATAAAGAATGGTGATCATGTGATGTTTAATGGTTTAATACCAATCCTGCCCAATAGAATTATGGTGTCTATACTATGGTTGTTAAAAAACTAAAGACACCAAAAAGTATGAATGCTGAACTGAGTTCAAATCTATATGGCTATAGTTAGCTAATAAGGTAAAAGATGGCTGCTGGAGGGTCGCATTAGATCCTAAGACCTAGGTGCAGTGCTTTCAGATCCAAGTCACAAGCTAGAAACTAGTCTGGTGATATTGGTTGAGTAGGCACTAGATAGGGATTTTATGCAAACCTTCCTGCATCCATTGATTATTCTGGCTTGCACTGAGTGGCGCTACTGTATGGAGAGTTTTGCCTCTGTGTAAACAGCTTGGGTAAGCATAAACAATGGTGATCATGTGATTTTTACAACCCTTAAAATAACTCTTTAGTCAGTGCATCACTTGGATGAAAATATATGACAGCCTGAAATCATGTAGCCCATACTGCTAAAAATGGGTCACTTTATTTTATAAGCCAATAACTTATGGAAATTATGAGCTTTCTTTATTAATAAATTTCTGGAAGTGAATACTGGCAAAATATTGTTCAATATCAGATATCTTTTAAATATGGATCTAAAGAGAAGTTAATTTGATTTTTCCACCAAATTCTCATTTAAGAAAACTTATTAAACAATTCAAAACAAAACAACACTCTCCATATAGTAGTGCCATCTTGTGCTAACAAGAGCAATCAATGGATGCCAGAAGGCTTGTGCATAAAATCCCTATCTAGTGCCTACTCATCCAATATCCCCAGACTAGTTTCTGGCTTGTGGCCTTCATCAGTGAGGAGCCTTGGATCTGAGAGCACTGCACCTAGATCTTAGGATCTAATGCAACAGTCCAGCACCCACCTTTTAACTCTATTTAACTACAAAACTATGAGAATGAAATTGAAAACACTATTAATATTTTCAATCCAAGCTCAATAGCTTATATAGTCATATGGGTCTGAACTCAATTCAGTACCCATACATTTTGGTGTCTTTGGCTCTTCAAACCCATATGACTATATAAGCTATTGAGCTTGGATTGAAAATATTAATAGTGTTTTCAATTTCATTCTCATAGTTTTGTAGTTAAATAGAGTTAAAAGGTGGGTGCTGGAGGGTTGCATTAGATCCTAAGATCTAGGTGCAGTGCTCTCAGATCCAAGGCTCCTCACTGATGAAGACCACAAGCCAGAAACTAGTCTGGGGATATTGGATGAGTAGGCACTAGATAGGGATTTTATGCACAAGCCTTCTGGCATCCATTGATTGCTCTTGTTAGCACAAGATGGCACTACTATATGGAGAGTGTTGTTTTGTTTTGAATTGTTTAATAACAATTATTGTGCTAGTATGAGATAGTGATCATGTGATGTTTAGTGGTTTAAGAAAACTTGCAACATTGGTTCTATTAGAATCTCTTGAAGAGTAATTGTAGATAAAAACTGCTGTATATAATCCAATTATTCATAGTAGCAAATGCTATTGAGTAAAAAGATGTGGCAGAAATAATACATTAAGATTTATAAAAGAATACCAATGAGTATGAGAATTAATGTCTAAATACAGAAATATAGAGAACTCTTCATGAAGACGACCAGGTAGATACGTAATGGGAGGAAATTCCCTTGTAATCGTAATTTTGGCATCAGTAATGTATAAACATTTAACAACAGGAATGCTATTTCCAATTCCAGATGGAATAATTATAAATTGTCTGAAAATAACACCAATGTAAAATCTAATTAAAAGTTAATATAGAAAACTTAAGTGAATTTACAACTGAAGTTTCCCTCACTAGATTGGAGGTTAAATTGTGGCAGATATGTGGGTATTTAAATATAAAAATTTGTCCGAGCATTATTTAAGTCAAATAAAAATGTCCAGAATAGAAATAAAATTAGAAATAGTCTTAAAAATATGAAGAGGAGGGTTCAGGAAATAATCATATAGCTATTATTCAGAAATTACTGATGCAGAACAAAATAAGATTAAATTAAACACTTGGGCATTCAAAAGTTTATTAAAATAAAATTTTAAGCAGTTCAAATGTTCATCTCTAAAACCAAACTAAATCTGCAGTAATCGTACATTCTCATAGATGTTACTTATTCAATATAATCCCCAAGAATACTTGTAATGGATAATAATGGTACTCCATGAAAATAATCGATCATTTCTGTATTTTTATGAATCGAAATGTTAAACATTCTTAAGATCACATGATATAACTTTGTGAGCCATTATATTTCTTTAAAATTTTGAACTGAACATATCACTACCTTATCAGAAGCTGCAGATTCTGTTCCTAACTTGATTATGATAGAATTTTTCTGTCTAAATCTAAATGAATAAATAGATTATAAATATCATTAAAAAAACCCACCATAATAGGTATTAAAGAATATTTCACTAATTTAAAAGAAATCACCTTTTAGATTTTCTTTTTGGATGCTTAATCAAGAATCCATATTTGAAGAATTATGGTATAAAAAGAAAAGATTTTTACGAGGTTCCGAATAAATTTTTTTTCCTAATCCAATAGTAAAGCCAGCTGGATTTCATCTTTATAGACACAATTGGAATCACATTTTCAAATTCAGGACAATCCAGTCTTTCTGCTCATCTGTTTCATAAATGGAATTTAACAGCTACTGATCTTCATAAATGTGTATAAAACTTGATCCGCATAGTTAATGACTACCAAAACTATGGTTACAGATCGAGTGATTAGTTAATTGGAATCTATATAGGTTCTTTTATATTAGTCGATTTTTGAAAAAAATCTTTCTGCCAAACAATCATATCAGAAAGTAACAAAAAATGGCCCTAATCAGCAATTGTATTACCGTAGCAGTTTTGATCTTTCAATCATTTTTAATAGTCACAGAACTTCTGTCTTTAAATTTTGTATTACTTATGATGATCCGTATTCATTTCATTATTCAGCCAAGCCAAGAAGTCATTTTATTATCGAGTCACTGATAATACAATCAGTCAGATAACCAATCAAAATTCTTGTTTTAGTGAACCTAAGAGTAGACTTGCCATATCTTCAATACCATTGTTTAATTCCATGTTTAATACATCGTAAATTTGAAAATCCAAATTGATAAATTTTAATGTTTAGCAGGTATTCAAATTTAGCACTAGCATCAGTTAATTCTAAACAATAAGCATCAAGTATCCTAACAATATATTTGCAATAACTTTTATACAACTATTATTTCAAAAGTGATTCAGAATAACCTATAATCTGTTCAAGGATGTTAAGTGCTTGTGAAATATAAACATTCAGATTCATAGCAATAACATAAAAATTCTTTTAGTAATTTTTCTTATGAAACAAAATATCATCTCCCTACCAACAAGCAAAAACTCAATAACAGCAGGTTATTCGAGTCAATAAACCAATATGTACTTTCTAATCTAATAACTGTTGTTCATTGATTCACACATGCATTGATGTCCATAAGGAAAAATAAAATGGTCTTTTATTGGCTACAATAAGGAATGAAAACTTGCTCTAAATCTAATATTAGAGCATAAACACTGATATAAAGGACATAAATGTTTAATATATAGCTTTCACTGATACATCCAAAGAATTTGAAGAAATCACTTAATTAGAACTGCAAAACCAACACTATAGTTTCATCCATAGCAGTTCATTCTAAAAAATGAATATCAAGTATTTTAAAGGAAAAAAACCAAAACAAAAAACATTTAGCCATCTAATGATTGTTAGATTGGAAGTCTAACTCCGATAATGCGTTATTACTTTAAATATTATAAATCTATGCACATTCACATGTCACTAAGAGTTTAAAAAACTTAAGTGAATCACTTAAGTTTAGAGTGTATTTCTATAAATGTACCAACTTTCACTGACCATGCTAAATCAGAGTTTGAGTCTATTGTGTGTCTGACGTTATAATCAAATTTTGAATTCTACAAATCTATTTAACCTATTGCAGGTGAAAGACAGTGTCTCATTTTATCCACAATCAGACAAACATGACTTATAAATGTAAATCTATTATTATAAAGTGCTGAAAATCTTGAAATTGTTAGATCGGAACATCAGGCACACGATAGACTCAAGCCCTGATTTAGCATGGTCCATGAATATTTGTATTTATAGAAAATGTATTCTAAACTTAAGTGATTCACTTAGTTTTTTAAACTCTTACTGACGTGTGAGTGCGCGTAGATTTATAATATTTAAAGTTATAGCGCATTATCGGAGTTTGACTTCCGATCAAACAATTTCAAGATTTTCAGTGCTTTATAATAATAGATCTCCATCTAATGATTCAAACTTTTTTCTATATTGGAAGAGCAGCTACATCAATCGCAAACTTTGAAAAATCCATGTTTGTCTCTTATTTATATATTTAATTGTGCCATCCAAAACAATTTATATTATTAATAACTCAGTGAGTAATAAATGTATATGTTTATATATTCATGCTTTCAAGCCAAGATGCTTAAGACTGGCTTATATATATAAAAGTTAAGTAAAAGAGAAGAGTGGTATCACTCTTTTCTTGTCAAAAAATCTTTGTCATGTGTCTAGGCCTGATCGCTTCTCAGACCGCTGTTTTAACAGCTATTGGCTGTCTGAAAGTAATAGTAAGGCGCATGTGGAAGAATAGCAACCTTCCAGTCATTACTAATTTAATAACAACATGTGATTTAAACAAAATATAATTTATATTATTATAATTGAAGGTTATTAGAAAAGGGAGATGACTTTGCTGGAGCCCAAGTTTCAAATAATATTTTTAGATTGGTATTCTTCAAATTTAATATCGTATTTATTCAATTCGCATATTCTTATTTATATTTCTTTTTAGAATATATAGATATAAGTATATATATATATACGAAGTATGGAGAGATGTAAGTTAGGAGTCACAAGAAGAGATCGAAAATACAATACATGGGTGAGAGAAAAAAACAATGTTACTGACATCATTGAAAGAATTAAGACATTGAAGTTGGGCTGAACATATTGATGCAAGAGATTACAGTTAAATCTTAAACTGGATTCCAAGAGATTGTAAAAGACATAGAAAGAGACACATGAGATGGATGGATGAATAAAGAAGTGTGCTAGAGTGATGTGAAGAGACTAGGGATTGGAGATGGACTGAACTTCAAAAGACCATCTTGGAATGGATCGATAATGGCTGAAAATGATATGTGATGTATAAATTTGCATATTCTAAATTAGGATCTTTGTAACTAAGTATATGTTCTTATGAATTAATGTATTGTATCTATGGAGAACAGAAATTAAGTGTGTAAATAAATAATCACAAACTACTATTATTAAACAGGCAAAATTCTATACAGTAGTGCCCCCCCTCCCTGTGCCAGCCAGAGTAATCAATGGATGCCAGAAGGCTTGTGCATAAAATTCCCATTTAGTGCCTACTCATCCAATATCCCCAGACTAGTTTCTGGCCTGTGAGGATCCTTGGATCTGAGAGCACTTAGGTCTGTTATGTGCTAGCATAAGAGATGGTGATCATGTGATGTTTAGTGGTTTAACACAAACTATTATATTTGTAATAAATTGGTAGAAACATTTCGAATGTTGGCTAAAGAAAAGGTTTATTATATGTATTCATTTTTATTAATCATAACAGAGTATGCTTTCAGCTTAGAAAACCAGATTCATGGTACTCATAGGTTGGCTGGGTATGCTGCAGTATTTATTGATGAAGTACTAATTATTTTAATTAGCTATTTAAATATTCCATTTGCTTGAGAGTTGGATACTATTTTCCTTTTTGTTAATGATGTGGTTGATGCCCATATAGTATTAGATAGATGTATCTGTTCACGAGTCAAAATGGCTGCTAATTGTGAAGTAAAAATTTTAATACTATAATAATCAATGTGATAACTTTAAAACCAGTTCTGTAATGCTTTTTCATATTTTTCCGTTCATAAATAATGGAAACACTTCTTTTATGAACTTAATGCAATGGGATACTTTATTTTTCTCATTTGCAAAATAGCCGATAGTTTTAACTGTTTAACAATCTTTTTGTCTTGAATATGTGATTTATAATCGGGTATTTATATTTATGAGTAATAAAATATATTCTGTGAGAATATATGTAGACAATTATCAACTATTACAGTATTAGCAATAGTAAATTCTACAGACGGTAGTGTCACCCAGTGCAAGCTTTAGTAATCAATAGATGCAGGAAAGTTTGGGCATAAAATCCCCATCTAGTACCTACTCATCCAATATCCCCAGACTAGTTCCTAGCTTGTGGCTTTCATCAGTGAGGAGCTTTGGATCTAGAAACGAGTCTAGTGATATTGAATGAGTAGGTACTAGATGGGGATTTTATGCACAAACTTTCCTGCATCCATTGATTACTAAAGCTTGCACTGGATGGCACTACTGTTTGGAGAGTTTGCTATATTGCTAATAAGTTTGTGTATGCATAGAAAATGGTGATCATGTGATGTTTTGTTGGGTTTATTGCAGTAATAAATGTCTACATACTCTGGTAGAATATATTATATATTATCTGGGGTATATACATATTAGTTTATTTTCATATTTATGAATATATTGTGTATCTTACAGCTCTGACAAAGATTGTTAAACAATCAAATAGTCAGGTATTTGCAAGTATGAAAAATTAATGAAAGGAAAGAACATTTTCTGTTTGCTTGATGCATTTTATTATATATATCTTTAGGCAAATAGTATTGCCAATTAATTCCTCTGAAAAAAAGATACTGGTTTGCTGTGTTTCTCCATTGTATAATCATACAGTTGGTTTATATATATGAACAGAGTTTTTAAAAAAATCATTATTTAAGACCTAGCAAAAATACTTTAAAAAACCAATAGAAAATGTCTAGTTTTGTACACATCTTCCCCAGAACTTAGATTAAGTAAACTTTGGATATTACTCCACGGCATGAATGAATGTGATCTTTGAAGCACCCCCCCCTTCATTTTCAAAAATTATTTGATTGAAGATCATGTTTTTTTATTAAATGCTTTTATTGAAATTGAAAAATCTGTTTATTTGTTAACTCATGAGAGGGTGCTATAATTTTTTTTTCTTTCAATTTAATAATATTAAATATAATATAGTCTTGTAGGTTTTTTTTTAAAAAGTTTTTTTTCAAATAAAAAGATAAAATGTCAACAATTTTAAATAGCAAAGTTATTTGTGATTTCTTATACATATATAATTATGTTCACATACTAAATATGATATATACATATAAACTTACTGCAGAAATGCCTAGTAATATATATACACTATAGATGTGAAATTGATTTAAAGGTAAAATTATATGTATTAAGTGAACTTCATTTACAATAGTTTTTTTTAAAATAAAATTTCTATCAAACTAAAAATGTTAAACATTTTTCACTTAAGAGTATTTCATATTTTTAATTACTTATATACACATATTACATACACTATATACATAAGAAGTATACATTTTAATTTATAGCAGAAATATCTAATGATATATATATATATATCAACTATGTGTAAGTATGATATAGTTTTACATTTTCATTTACTGTACCTATACTAAAAACTTAAAAATAGTAGAGAGAACATTTTTTTTATATTAAATGATTTTATTGATCTTGCACTAAAAAGAAAAAAAAAATTGTTTCTTCAATCACAATTGGGGTTTTTAAATTTAACTTGAAATAAAAGCATGGGGATCCAGAAATTAATTTCTATTTTTCATAACAAGGAATTGATTTAATGAATTTCCAGACCCCCCCCCCCCCACACTGCTTTTATTTCAAGTTAAATCTAAAAAATCCAATTGTGCCTGAAGAAACAATTTTTTTTTAGTGCATGGTCAATAAAAACATTTAATATAACAAGTTTTTTTATCTCTATTATTTTTATCATCAAATATGCATTGTATTTAGTTTTTATTTTTCATTCATCCTGCTGCATCTATTAAAAATAGTTCCCTTTTTTATCTGATCGTACAAATTTTTATTAAAATACTTTCAAAATTGATATTGTGTTTTGTTGATTTAATTGTAATTACCTTAACAAATATATAATCTATTGTAAATCTCACATAGGATTAAAAAAATCCAAATGCTTTTATCCAATTTAAGATGAGGAATGCTTATATTTACATAATCTGAGCTCTGAGGAAGGTAGGAAAGAATATTGAAATATTAAAGGACTTCTGCCATATATTTAAATAATAAAGACTCATTTCACAACGATAGTCAGTTAAACAAATCAGATATGCGTTGGTTTAAAAAAAAAAGAAGAAATGCAGCAGACAAATATCTTTCTGAAGAATTTTAGTAAAGGTAATAGTACTCAATGAAATAACGATATTAAATGCAAAGTCAGGGAAGCTTACTACATTGTAAGCGACCCAGCAGCAATCAATAGAAGAGAGGCCTGCTTTTCTCTGTCTCGAAAATGGTCTATGTAGCATCTTCATATAAATTTGCATTAATATTACAGTTCTTAACCAAATACAAGTCGCCATGAATATGGGACTATAAACTGTCCCGAAAGCGCTTGGCAGTAACTTTTGATAATTTTACTTACGTTTAATAGCTTCGTTATCTGTGTGCAGACCACATATATATATTAATTGATTTCAAACGCTAATGAAGTAAAGCCTTAACTATTTCAATGAAATAGTTTTTGGACATTTTGATGGAGATTTGCAATTAAAAAATTTCATGCAAATACAAGTGCATATATAAATATATACAAATATATCTAGAGATTTAAAAAAAATTATTTATGTATAAAAAATTTATAACAATTTTACATTTGTTTAAAAGGAAATTACACAGTTAAAATTTTTGTTCATGTATACATACATTCTTCTCATTTACATTATAAGGCAATGGCTACATAAGGTTATTGAATAAAACAATATGTATATATAAATAGAGTCTTTTTTTGGATTAAACTGTATTATTTTGATTAAATTCTCGACATTTCAACGAAATATTCTTATTGTCAAAGTTAAGATCTTAATGAACTGTTAGATTGTAAGTCACAATGAGATTGAGCATGAAATGAAAAACAATCATTCTTATATATATATATGATGGTTGATTATTTAAAATAGGTAGATTAACAAAATTTTTATTTCCTTACATAATAAAACTTTCATTACTCAAGACCTAACAATTCTTCATTAATACCTTAATCTTGACAATGATATTTTGTCAAAACGTCCGGAATTTAAAGAAAACAATATACGGATTAACTCAAAAAAGACTTTGTTTACATAATATAACAGTGAAAATATTAAATATAATATAAATATAGTTTATGAATCTGCTGAGAGGACATCAGAATAAGAAAATCATTTAATATTTGAATATAGCTTTCATTTGTAATTTGATGTATTACATGAATGTAATCTTAATTCGGTATGTAATTTTTCATTTATTCAGGTTAGTGTTAATTATAATTAATTGTTAATCAAATTGGATTGATTAGAGAGGCTTTTTGAATTTTAAAATAAATATAAATGTAACATCCTCTTTGGATAAATGATTCCTTCAAAAAGCTCTTCAAAATTCATTACATACTTCTTTGAGAGAACATGGCTTACCATCTCGTAAAATTTTTATTAGAACTTCGACATCTGTTCATTTAACTAAACAAAAGCAGATTCTGATATAAATTCTTTACTTTGATCTTTAATTGGAGCAATCATCTTTAAATATTTATATATCTATATACATCATTTTTGGGTTTTCCTATATATGTGGTTGCTTATCTTTTTTATAGTATGTATATTTGGACAGATCTCTCATTTAATCTACTGCATAATATGGATAAGCAGTAGGTATTGCTAGAAACATTGGTAGAGGAAAACAATTTGTTTTTTGTTACAAGTTTTTCCAATAATATTATCTGTTACTGAGCTATCCATGTTATTTCGATGATGAGAATTGAGATCTATCCAAAATGTTGGGGCTACTATAATTAGCAACTGTACACATGGCAAAACTCAAACACTGTATTCATATCATTTGCACAAGAAAACATCCATTTTAGCATGAGTACATATATATAATATAAATGTGTCAAACTTTAAAATTTGTTTACAATTTGTGAGTTTTTTTTTTTTCCTGATTACTTATGATAGTCTGAAATATGACTTAAATCAACAACTTTATTATAAAGTAATTATTATGTCAGTTTTTTCAAAGTAAATATTCAATGCGTTGAAATTAGTCAACTTTATATACTAATTTTTCATATCTTTATATGTTAGTGTTTTTTAGTTCCTAATTTCATTGGACCTCCTCCAGCTTGTCTAGCAGCTCTTTTTTCCTGCAGTTCTTTTTGCCATTGTAATCTCTTCTCTTCCCGTTTCTTCTTCACATCAGTTTTTGAAGTTGATTCTTTAAAGAAAAATAAAGATATTTAAACATAATTATTAATTCTTTATTAATATATATGTAAATATACTGTAATCATAATAAAAATAATAAATTTAACGGTAATAAGCTATTATAAACAGTCTTTAAATCTGCAGAAGTACTTTCGTTTAATTTTTTTTTTTGAATTTAATGGCAGTTGAGGCAGGTTTAAGAAATTAACCGAAAGTACTTCTGCAGATTTAAAGACTGTTTGTAATAGTTTATTACCATTAAATTTATTATTTTTATTATGATTACAATTTTGTTTTAATTAATAGTCATTTTTATTTATATTATATATAAATACACCTGTATCCAGCCACACAACCATCTATCTACACACATATGCACCAACTTATCTAACAACACACACTCATTTATGAGAGAGAAAATAATTAGAATCTGCGACCTATATGAAATTTTGACTGATTGTAAAATAATATGAACTAAAGAGTTGTAAAACCTGATATCATAAAAAGATATTCTAGCTAATCTGTAATTCACAGTTATAGGAAGTGTACGACATAATGCCAACAAATAAATATGAAACCTAATTATGGAAGGTAAGAATAACTTTCGATTATAGTGAGCTTTGATAGTTAATTGAAGGTGAAGATTTAAATGATAGTACAGAAGGTAGTTCATACTAAAAGGAGGAGATAACTATGCATTATTGATTGCGCAATCTAATAAAGTGGGGTACTGAAAAGTTTATCAACAGTGTTTGATTCATTGATCAAGACCAGAGGTTATATATAAAAGTGAAAATAATGCTATATTTATTACATATATATAAAAGAGAAATGCAATGCTTTCACACACATCAATTATTAAATCAAAATTTGAAAACCAACAAGATTTACTAATACAATCATTTTAATAGAATTTTAAGAATAAATTTAATTTGTTAAACATTCTCATGAATAAATTAAAATATAACAAAGGAATAACAGGAATTTCCATACAATAACGAGACAAATATACCCAGCAACAATGTTGCTAGGTAACCACCAATTAAAATTAACAGTCCTAAGCTGAACCATTTGATCTAGTAGCCAACAATAGCCTTTTGTCTGAGTTTACTCTAGGAGACTTCTTTCATCTGAGCAAATCCAAGCAAAAAAAGTTATTGTTGGCTACAAGAACAAGTGGTTCAGTTTGGAGTTGTCAATTTTAATCAGTTATCTAGAAACATCATTGCGGAACATATTTCTCTGGCTATTACATGAAAATTATGCACTTATTATTTGAATACACCAACATGTCTAATTTGTTCAATAGTTCATTTAAATTATAAAACTAGATTATACTATCAATTTTCTATTGCAAATATATTGGTATTTCTAGAATATTTAAGTTCTATAATGTAATCCTGACACAGATAAAAAAAATACTTATTTTCTAAAATACTAATATATTTAAGCTAATAAACAATACAATTTTCTGAATTGCATTTTAAAAATGATGGTTGGAGAAAGGGTACAGTTTAAATTGAGGCGGAAATCTTGTTTTAAAGCAAGATTTAATATAATAATTAAAACAGTAGCAATTCTCCATACAAGAGTGCCACCTAGTGCAAGTCATAATAACCAACGGAAGCTAAAAGGTTTGTTCATCAAAATCCCTATCTCATGCCTATTCATCCAATATCTTTAGACTAGACTTTCTAGCAGCCATTGATTACTATGGATTGCACTCGATGGCAGTATTGTTTGGAACGAGTTGCTATTGTTTTAACAGATTGTGTAAGCAAAAGAAATGGTGGTCATGTGATATTTTAATGATTTATTATAACAATTCTTTGTTTTATAAAAAGGGAGAAGAGGATTAAAATTAGCTATATTTAATTATTTATGTAAAAAAAATCAAACTACTTTATTCCTTAGAGGTTCATAAGTTTAAGCACTGTAAGCGACAGAGCTGGGAACAATATATGGATCTCAAGTTTTAGAATTCACCATTCTATCACTACCCTAAATGACAGGGGTAATATATTTCAACAAGATTAAGAAATGTGATTATAGTAAAGATTTGTTTATTTTAAAAATTGGGCTAGCTTATTCAAATTTAAATCTACTCTTATATACAATGGCTTAACCATTTTACTTAATTTCTATTTTTAGAATATATAATACGATATACGTCTTAAATATTTATTATAATAAATGTTACAATAAATTTACTGTGACTATATAATTATAATTAAGATAACCAGACCCTTAAATATATACCTGTGATTTTCAAGAAGGTAGCAATATCAATTTGATTGCATGTTATTGCCAAAATCATAATTGAATTATTCCCTACATCTACATATAAATAGTTGTCATGTGGAACTGTTATGTTAAAAATAAAACTTAACCGTTGATTGCTTGGCAGGTCATGATATTTGAACATTAGGTAGGTTTAGCTTCAATTGAGGAACCCTTGGCTCTGGAATTCATCAAATAACATATTGATATGTTGAATCACGTTTTTCAAAATGACTATTTGATAGCTACAATAATTGTCTAAATATATATTTCCTAGTTTGTAATTCAATGTCCCAGATAGATGTCACAAGTTTTAGCTATTTTCATGTACAATTTCATAGTGTGTGATTTTATTTTTATTCGTAAACATGGTTGAGTATTAAATTTTGGGAGCATAAGATCCTCAAATAGATGTCTGTTCTGGCATTTCTGGTGCTCTTATGAACTTTTGAGCATAAGGTCCTCTGGTCAATTCCAATTCTGATATTCAAACATCTTATGAACTCTCAACCAATAGTAACCATTTAATTAGCATTATTTTTTCCAATATTATTACAAACATTATTTCAGGATTGATTTTTTATCTTAAATTTACTATTTTCAATCTTCCCCCGACATCATCTCATTTAAAAATAATAATAATAATTGACTATTCTAAATTAATAAAAATGATTTTATGAAATAATTCATTTTTTGAATGCTTAATGAAAGTATTCTATAAATGTACGCAAGCAAAGGATAAGCATATATTATATATGTATGTTTCATTTTACAATGAGATTAAATGAAGCATGCTCGGATTCAGATATTACAACTTTATTATACTCAAATTATATAATTGATTATATCATTAAAACCAGTCAAACCTTAGATAATCCTAATATCAATAACAATTTCAAGCTGTTGTCAAGGCAAACTCCTTTTAACAATAAAGGTTAAAAGGAGGTTGCCTTGACAACAGTTTGAGATTGTTACTGATATTGGGATTGTAAGTGTTGACTGGTTTTAATGATTACTTATAAACCCATTTAGCTTTGCACATTATTACACTTATTAATTGATTATTTATATATATTACCTTGATTATCACCTAAATTCTCCCAAACATTTGTCCATTCTGATGTTTCTGCTCGAACATTTTTATTTGCTGATAAATCCTGACGGCATGTTAATCAACATCGAATAATAATCATAAAAAAAATTTTAAAAAAAATTATGAAAAAAAATTAATTTATTTAGAAAATTTTAACTGCAAATTAAAAAAAGTAAATGTTTAACTAGGTTAATTATATTATAATAAAAGAGAATCAATATACATAAGTATTCCTAACCATTATTACAATTTAAATATACATAATACAAACTTTTATTTTACCAATATTCACTCTTGATATAGATGAAAAGCAAATATCCGTAAAGAATGAGTACTGCTGGGAAGATGTTTCCCTTCTCATTTTTCATCTAGTTCTAAACAAAAGTTTAATTCAAGATGTGTGCGCTTTTTTTTAATTAAAAAAGAACCAACATTATTCCGCACGTGTAAATAGAATGAATCCTGGAGGAAAAATTGGTAGTATATAATTTTAATAGAATTACAGGGAAATTTTTAATTTTGTGGTAATTTTTTTAAACCATAATCTTTAATGCTGCATTAGAGATTTTAATTTTAAAAAAAAAGAACATGAAGGCAAACTGGCAATAAAAAGATATCTCGAAATAACCAACATATTTTTAGAATGATTATACCCTATATACTATAAATACATAGTTTGTCCCAGTGAAAAATGACTGGTTCTCATTCCATCTTTCCATCAATGCACGTATCATATAGGGACATAGTTTAGTTATTCATAAAAAGTCTAGAGTATTAGTGAATCTGCTGTAAATTACGACATGAAATGTGACCATTTTTATAGTTGACCTAAGATGGAACCATAACTAACAGTAAATTGTACTTTAAATTGAGCAAAATTATTAGTAAAACATTTAAAATGATTCAAACTATATATATGGCAGTAAAGTAATAAATCATAAAAATGTTTTGAAATGATTTGCAAGATGTAATGGCAGGAAGCGTATTGAAGACTATCTAACGAAGGTATGAACAAAATGTCATATTTTATGCTGTAACACGATCCAGAGACATTAGCGCTTTAAATATTTTGTGGGAATAACTATATTGCCATATACTGTATTGATTCAGAGGTGGCAATAATAGCTTGGAGAACAAACTAGTCATCTCTTCAATGAGACATGCGAATGTAAGAACTTTTTTTGCTACACCGAGCTCGTGAAACACATTACCTTGGAATCAAAAATTGGAAAGAATATTTTAAGATGAAACTGCCTATCTGATGGTGAATAGCTGTTACCTTTTCATTAGGAGACAAGAGAATTAAGAACTTTTGTTCCTACGCTGGAACCAGTAAAACACACATTACTTTGAAATCAAAAATTGAATAGAGTATTTTAAATTGTAACAGGCTACCTGTGGTGAATAACTGTTACTTTTTCACTGGAACCCATAAGACTGTAAAAACGTTTATTCATACAATGGAACCAGTGAAATACACATTACCTTGGAACCAAAAATTGAAGAGAATATTTTAAGATGGAACTGGCTATCCGATGATGAATAGCTGAAAGCTTTTCCAAAAGAAAATATAAATTTATATGCCAGCTAGTAAAATCCTTTTGTATTTTCAATTCTATTGTTAATGCTTTAATTGTTAGAGTTATTTTTTGAAGATTTATAAAAACAAAAACAGAGAATTTGACAACCTACAACATTTTGAAATCATACTGTAGTAGGTTAAAAGACTATTAAAAGTTTTATTTTTTAAGTAGTGATTTTTTAAAATTAAATGTACTATTTTTTATTATATACTTTTATTTAATTTATCCTATTTTTTTGAACTATCTATCTGTCTGTCTGACAAAATCGTGTAAGTCAATTTTCATTTACTTCCAAATTTCCAATCTAATTGAAACTTTGCATATATATACATATTCCCAATGGCAATACATTTTTGTTGACTTTGTAAACAATTTTAGCAAAAAAATTAGTAAAAAAATGTAAATTTTTAATTTTAAATAGAATTCACCATACTTTATGATTTCTGGGATTATATAAAGCTAAAAATTCTATAGTCGTGCTTTGCGCACATATAACGAAGCTGTAAAATACCCTTAATTAATAAACTGAGCGCTTTCGGGAAATCTTTGTTCCCATAATCATAGTTTGTCGTTAACTGTGAAAAATAGAAACTAAAAAATATATATAAATTTTTTTTTTTAAGAAATGTTTTTATTCAAATAAATACATTAAAAAGTAAAAAATAATATTTTTTCAGCTTTCATGATATTCTTGATATTTACTAAGGCAATAAACCTTTAAGCATGTGCGCTTGAAAATGTGAAGGTAGGAACCTCTACAGGTCTTAACCACAAGCTTACACTTTGGAAGAAAAGAGGGGGATGAAAATGAAAACAGCACTGATGTTTATAATGAATATTTCTAAATTTGAATGCTTGCTTTTATTTTGATTGCATAATATCTAGAATATTATGAAAGCGGAAGAAAATTTATTTTTTACTTTTCAGGGCATTTGTAAAAAAAATTTTTACTACATTTATGTGAATAAAAGTGTTTCTTCAAAATATTAAATACTGTTTATTTACATTAAGTATTGGTTAGTGAATAACGCTAACTTTTCATCCCTAGAAAATTCAAATTTTTAAAACAATATTTTGTAATGCCTTAGCTAAAAGTGATCTTGAGTGAATAATCTAAACATTACTCAGATAATAAAAGTTAGTTAAAGTAGGGGGTAAATATGCTTAATTATTAACTGTAATTAATATTTACACCTTCGAGAAGTTTGGAAGTTTCTTCGTTTTTCAAACTACATTTAATTGACTTCTAGAATAAACAACGAGAAATGATTTAATAACTTGTAGGACTATTTTTTTAAAAAAATTTTGCATATTACTACAATTTTTCCTCTTTCTGTCATTTATATATATTTATTGTAATAAAGTCATTGTGAAGGATTATAATGAAAATGAGAAATTTCCAATAATATAATTTTTGTCCATTAAGAAATGAATGACCATATACATATTTACAATGGCTATACTCTTGCCTGCTACTGTTAGTAAGGTTTATCTCCTGGACTGCAATTGCCTTTATGTTTTCTACCACTGATTAGGTCCAATGACACTTCTTATCATGATAGCTTGCCTCATGCTAATGTTTGGTTCTAGAAACTTCCAGTTCTAAATGTGGACTTGCCTCACTGTGTCAACCATTTAGCATTGATAGCTTTTGCCTGGAGAACGTGTACACTGCTGTTCAGGCCTGACAGTAGTTCTCTCAGAAAGTGAATGGATAAGGTGTAATCTGTCATTCAGGTTTGACAGTAGTTCTTTAACCCTTACCTTCAAAAAGACTGATTATTTATTGCCAGATCCCCATCCTTAGTAGACACATTCAGATTCAATGAGCATCGTTGCCTATTAGTCATTTCTTGACACATAGATTCATGGCGTTGAATGCTTAATCCGATCTAGATAAGGCAGAATCTGGACTAGTCCATTTTTTGAAAGCAAGGTGATATATGACACAACTTCTTAAAATAATCTGAATCAATTATAAATTATAACAGAACTTTACTCTTATATAAGATATAATATCTTAATTCATCATGAGTTTTCGAGAAGTTTGATACTCCAATTCAAATACAGACACATCTGTCTTCCTATAATTTACCACTAAATTTATGAGGTGTTAAATTTTTATAACCATCAGATATATTTCTGTATGAGTTAGGAATAAATTAAGTAATTTTTTTATTATGTAATGTTGAATTCACAAGCATTAAAAAACAGCATAAGGAAATAATTTATTATGAAGATACATTTAAAAAATAAAATTAAGGGAAAAAACACAACTAAATATGCAAAAATTAACAAATCTAACTGATATGAAAACCATGTTTCTATTCTGTATTTTTAATAATTTAATTTTTTATTTAAAAACACTTTCAATTACTGTAATACGTAACAAAACAAGAAACTTTTTTAAAGAGATGGTGAGGGAGGGGTAGTTAATACTATATCATCTAACATGAACTTCATAACACTAGATATTTAAAAATAGATTTCAATAAAAAAAGAATGGAATGCATTCATAAAATTAATAATTATTTATATTTAATATTTTTCTAAAGTTTTAAGCAGTATTTGGATATTTATAAAATCTCAAGGAGTTTTCTAACTGGGGAGATGGAGGAGGGGGAAGTATTGTTGAAATATTTTTAATCTTGCAAGATCATTAAGCTGGATAGACTTGTGAAGCAAGACTACTGGATTAATACCTATGGTTTGAGAGTTTTTCCAGATTAATATTAGTAATAAAAGAGAGGAGCAAAATCTTGAAATAGGCCAAAATATTTTTAGCCATTGAATGATATAAAGTATCTCAAATATTGCAGGTAATAAAATAGATATTATCTTGGGGACTAAAATAGATGAAGCAATTTTGAATTAAAATTATATAAACGAAGCAGAAAAAAAAAGATCTAAAATGAACTGGATGTATCACTAGTATGAAATTATTCACATGGTTAAAAGTCGAGTTATAATTATTAAAATTATAATAAAATTAAATAATCAAAACAGAAGACCACAAATAACAGAAAAACACATATATGTATATACAGTGTGGCCAAGTAAAAGGGCGACTGGTTTTCTCTCCAAGATGTCTGCAATACATCTCTGAATCAATAAATGCATCGGATTTTACTGCTAGGGAGTTCATAAGGAGTTCAAGCGCCAGATCTGCGAAAGTAAGAATTGATCCAGAGACCTCCCAATCCCAAGAAGGACAGTTCTACCAACTACACCAAACGGGATAATGCCTTACATAATAATATAATTTAGCTATTCAAGGCAAACATGAAAGATCCTAGCATGTCTAGATCTTAAATTATGACATGAAATATGGCAGTGTATTTCATTTTCAATAGTCTCCCTGCCATCACAATATTCTGCAAACCATTTGAAAATATTCTTGCGAGTCACATCTTCACTGCCATACAAAGTTCGAATCATTTCAGTAACAATTTTATCCAATTTAAAACAAAATTTAATGTTAATGCAGTATTCCATCATGGGTTAAGATATGAAACACACGGTCACATTTCGTGTTATAACTTATGATCCAATCATAACACTTTAAAATGTTTGTGACGAATAGTTAAATTATGTTACTACATAACACATGCATAAATTCAAGGCTGGCATTGCAGGCAGCTTGGAGGGAGACTCGGTTACTTTTCAACTGGTAAATGTTGGTTATGTAAAGTTAGTTTTTATATTTTTTTCGAAGGATGAATTAAGTTTTCAAGAAGGTTTTTTAATTATGTTTATATTGTTAACTTTTCTTAGACAAATTATAATTAAATTAAATTATAAGCGCTAGGAATGCTTAGGTAAGAAAAGCTTAAGTTTCAATGTTTGTTATAATATTATGCTAAGCGGCTTTTGATATCTTTATCTAATATCATATTCATAGCAATGATTGGTAGATTACGAATGTGATACCAGATCAAGGTATTGAAAGTAGCTTACTATAATATTATAACAAACATTGAAACGTAAGCTTTTGTTATCTAAGCGTTCCTCATGTTTGTTATTTAATTGAAGGTTTTTTTTAAAAAAATTGCATGGAAAAGATAATAATAATTTTCTTAATTTGTTGAATTTATAAATTAATTTAATTTTTTTACTAACAATCTTAAAGATTAAGACACAACAATTTATTTAACAGTGGTTCTTTTTTTTTTTTTTTTTTTTACATATCTTATTTCTTTTGGAACAAGTTTTCAGTGAAAATATGAACATTTTTTCCACTTAAGCCTGTCTTTGAATATATTTCCTATAAAATTGGTGAACTAACCTTGGTTTGTGAGGCGAGAGAGGAAAAAAAATCATCATTTTTGGTATCCCACTTATAGGAACTTGTAGAACTTAAATCATTATCGGTCGGTGCAAAGTCTTCATCACCTGTCCAATTGCCCCATCCATCAGAATTAGATTTACTTTCGATCGGAGCGAATTTAGAAGACATTGCAGGTGTAATCTAACAAACATTAAGAATTATTTGATAATTATTTATTTTAAATATATTACATTATACATTAAATTTAAAATGTTTTTGTTCTATTAAAGTTCCTTACTAAATAAGTATCGATATAAAAAAAAACTTGCATTAAGAATAAAATTAATTATATTGAAATAAAATGAGGAATGGGGGCATATCTAAATATTTACAAGACAATTTCTCACATTGGTGGTTTCATTTATTCGATTGTGCTTACCTGAGAAGCAGATTCTTCTAAGCTTTCCCAATTCTCATCATTCCAATCATTGTCGTCTTTGCTATCTTCACTTTTTAAAATATTTTTATTATCTGAAATTGACTATTGCAAAATAGAAAAAAAAAGCATATAACAGATGTAACTTACATACAAGTAGTACTTATTACTCTTGATAAAATAATTATAAAAAGACTTACATCCATTTCTCCCCAATCTCCATCTTCATTCCAGTTTTCTTCATAATCTAAAACCGAACTGTCAACTGGTTTATCCAAATTTTTTACATTACTATCAATTCTTTTACTATCGGACACATTTTCTAAACTTTTGTCATATTTATCAACAGATTCTGCTTTACCTAAAATTAAATAAAATATCCATCAAATATTTTTTTTTAATATTAATACAAGAAAAATGAAGTATGTAAGTAAACATTTAAAAAATATCAAAACTAATAACAATTAAGTAAAAAACTAAAAAAGCAAAACAACCTTGAAATATCCCACTACAGAGCAAAAGTTTCTTTAATACCTACCCATAGGAGAACAATGAAGAAAAAGACAGTATTCACCAGGCATGTTAAAGGCTGAGTGTTTTTCCACTCTTATTTTAGCTTTATTTAAGAATAGTTATATACCCATTTACTGATCAATACTGAACGATTAATTGAATTAATTACTTGAAAGAAAAATCCTAAGCCTAACTAGGACTTGAAATTTTTTAAATCTGGGCACAGACTGGAAACTTATTGTAGGCATGCAAGTTAACACTGCATTATAATGCTCCTGTAGATATAATCTGTATATGCTATACATAGGAAAATAACTACTTTGACTAATGCATATATGTTATTGTGTAGAAATGAGTCATGGACAACCTTATCATTCAATGTAAAAATACAATGGCAAGACCAATCGATATGTTTTTCAACTTGTTGGATGATGTAGAATCCTCTATGGTAAAATGATACGTTCATTTGATTGGACATGTAAACAAATGAAAACACTTTCTAAAAGGGTGTTTGATAGTGTGCGATTATCTCGTGAAGACATTCGAAAGAAGTGTAATGTTGACCGTTTCCATTAGAATGATATAGTAGAGGACAGAATACACTAAAAAGCCGCTGCTTCTGCAGAAGCTAGAAGACGGTATAACAAAATATCAAATAAACAGAATACTGGACCAGAATGTTCTAATTGCAGATGTATTTGAAATTATAGACTGGTTTGAATAGTCAATGCAAAACTGATCGATGGCGGCAGCAGCAGTAGAAGTATGATGATGATGATGTCTTTTTTCTCTTGGATGTGGAATTGTTGCATTCATTTGTAAGGGGCTGCCACTACGACTTTAATAAAGGAAAAGGAAAGAATTTAAAATTTTAGAATTGAATGAGAATTTATTAAATTTTATAAATCTACTTTTTTAGACAAAAGTTTTTTTGTAGAATAAGATTTTTTAGATAATTTAGTTTTTATATAAAAATTTATAATAATAAAAAAATTATATATATGGATACATAATGGTCTGATAATATGAGGGATTAGACCAGAGGTCGCCAAAGTGGTCTATATAGACCCCCAGGGGTCTATTTAACAAAAGTAGGGGTCGATCTGAGCCAGGGGGTCGAAGGAAAAACAATTCTTAATATGCAAATCACACATATTTTTCATAAAACTATTGTTACACAATGTAAAATTACTTTAATAAATGTTTAAAATCATAAAATAAATGTACAAACACAGTACCTAATAGACAGTTTTATTTTAATTAATTGAAAATTACTTTTTTGGTGGTCGATGGAGATTTTGAAAAATTATATAGAGGTCTATGATCAAAAAAGTTTGGCGGCCCCTGGATTAGACTGACATAACGTCTACATGAGTTATGACTACAATATCAAATACAATAAAGGTTTTGAGTGTTTCTTCGTCGGTTTGTTGAATAAAATGGACAGTTGAATAGTTGGAAAGATGAAAAGATTGAGGCCAGTTCATTAAAGTTTGAGGAATTGCTATCTTAATATAAACTGAGAACTGATTGAATATATGTGTGGGAGATTATGATCTGGCTCAACTGATGAGTGCTGGTTCTGTGCAAAATACATATACTGGGATCAGTATCTTTTTCACAATGTACAGTGACATATATTGGTTGCTTGAAATAGAGTGGAGGATGAATAGACTGCAAAATTCTGAGTTCAAATCCTTCGAAGTAAATTACATATAAAGTGTACGTATTACGTATAAAGATCAAAAATAGATAAGGCAAAATCGCAAACAGTATACTGAAAATAAATATTAAATAAAATATTGACAGAGAAGATTATCTTTATAATGACTGCCTTTTATACAATGTGAGCATATTTTACAAAAGAAATGTATTCTTGATAACGAAATGATCAGTGAGAGTAGAAATTACATTAAGAGTGAAAAAGTTCCAAAACTCACATTAATAACAAAGATTCCACAGTTATTTGAAACGTATTAGCTACAACTATGCATAATCATTTGAGATAACATCTGAAAGAAAGATGACATTAATTTCATAAGTCCTGTCTTGGTTTAAAAAGGCATTTAATGATATAGAGCAGGGGCGGGCAACATGTGCCCAGCATTTAATTGTTTATGACTCTTTGTATGGCATGCTCAATATTAAAAATAATTTAAAGTGCATACTACATCTATAAATTAACCAATTTATTTGTAATTATATATCAAATGCAATTAATATTTGTAAGTTTACATATCTAGTGTGCCCAGTAAATATAATTTTCACGGCGTTGGATATAAAAGATATGATATTTTGGTTCATTCCAGCATAATTAGCAGTACTATTGCACCAACATTTTAGCCGGATTGCATCTTCCATCAACTAAGTTACCATATTGATGGCAGGAGTGATCCAGCTAAAATTATGAATTCGGACAATATATCTTTTAAACGTAACTGTCTATCTACATTTTTTTTTTTAACGACTTTCATTTTTGTGCTAAAAGTTTGAACTGCACATATTATTAAAATCAAATCAAAAGTAAAATTAGAGAATATTGGTTAAAAAAAAAAGAGGATAATATTTCATATACATTAAAATTTTGAGGTCAAAATAAGATGAGCGATATCTCATGAAGTCTGATACTCATTTCCCATGTCCGATCTAGAGTATTAGTGTTCAAATCTTCTGATATGTTTAATGTTTTAAAGCCATTATACTCAACTGCATTCACTAAATATGAGAGATTGAAAACTTTTAGAACTAATCATAATAATAAAAAAATGATTATTAAGATAATTCGAAGGATTGTCATCAAGAACACAGCAGAACCCGAACTCTTAGATTCTTGAATATTGAATTTTAAGGTAACGCTCTAACAGATGGCTGTTAGAGCATTATCTTAAAATTCAATATTCAAGAATCTAAGGGTCCAGGTTTAATTCTCATGCTAGTACTATCACTGGTCAGGCCAGCAACACCTGAAGAGGAGACTAGTACCTCTTGAAACATTGTGTATATACTAACCTATGTGCTATTACTAACAGTTGAAGGTAATTGGAAAATTTATATAAAGTTTAATTTTATAAAGACATTCAATATTAGATGATGGAAATAGTTCAATATATAAATACAAATCAGGAATTTGTTTGTAATAGCAAATAAATAATGAAAAAATGATAAAGGTAGATTTAAATAAGACGTGATATGTTGGACTATTTCCATCATTTATGAGTGAATGTTAAATATATCAAACATTTTAAACATTATTTAAACTTTCCAAATACATCAACTTGTTAGTAATAACACACAAATAGACAATACAGGTTAGTAATTACACAACGTTTCGAGTAGTATTATTCTCCACTCTTCTTCAGGTGTTGCTGGCCTATATGCACAGTGACAATATTCGCTTAGAAGTTGAACTCGCACCTTTAGATTCTTGAATATTGAATTTAAGGCAAACGCTCTACCAACTGAGTTATTCTATCAAAGGCAACATATAGTAGAAATTTGATATATTTATATATGAGGGTTGGTTCAAATCCTCCTGAGTCCTCCAATTTTTTTTTTTTTTAACGAGTTTAATTATTATTATTTTTATTTATTTTTTATTTTTTCCCAAGAGCAAAATTATTTAGAGGCTTCCATACATTGTGTATTGCCACACTGGGTTGATTTATAAAATTATTTACCATTGTCATATGAGCAGCTTCCTTGAATTTTCTTCTATGCATTTTTTGGATAAAGAGGAAAAAATGCATAGAAGAAAATTCAAGGAAGCTGCTCATATGACAATGGTAAATAATCTTATAAGTCAACCCAGTGTGGCAATACACAATGTATGGAAGCCTCTAATTAATCTTGCTCTTAGGAAAAAAACTAAATAATAATTAGACTCGTTAAAAAAAAATTTGAGGACTCAGGAGGATTTGAACCAACCCTCATATATAAATATATCAAATTTCTACTATATGTTGCCTTTGACAGTATAGCTCAGTTGGTAGAGCGTTTGCCTTAAATTCAATATTCAAGAATCTAAAGGTGCGAGTTCAACTTCTAAGCGGATATTGTCACTGTGCATATAGGCCAGCAACACTTGAAAAAGAGTGGAGAATAATACTACTCGAAACGTTGTGTAATTACTAACCTGTATTGTCTATTTGTGTGTTATTACTAACAAGTTGATGTATTTGGAAAAGTTTAAATAAAGTTTAAAATTTTCAATACATTTAACATTCACTCATAAATGATGGAAATAGTCCAAAATATCACGTCTTGTAATATACCATCATTACAAACCTTCAGACATACAGATTTAAATAATTTATTATGACTTCGAACATTTTCAAAAGCTAGCTATTAGAAAGTCAAGAGGTGATTTTAAATTTACAAGCTAAAAATGATATGACTATTGAATATCTCTCAAGCAGGGCCGAGGAAGAACAAGCAATAGTTACGATACTAATGCCATCTTTTGATACAAGAATTCACTGAATTTAAGGTATGATTATAAAGGTTCCATGAAAAGCCTATTGAATATCTCTCTATTAGGGCTGACGAAAAACAAGCAATAGTTACGATACTTATAGTCTTGTTCACGATATTGCTAAATGCAAATTGGTTGAAAAGCTCTAAAATAAACCACATCAACACCATCTTCTGATAACAAGTCCTGAATTTTAAACAATACTGCAAAGATTAATACTTCATCTGTAAAATTTTTGCTTTACAAATAAATAAATAAATCCTCATATGAGTGTAATTTCTATTTTGTTTATATCTGTGCATGATTCCTTTGAGCAAAGACATTCTATAATTAATTAGCTTAAAAAAAAAAAATATGTATATATATAAATGGTGCTTAACCGACATATTATTCAGATTGGTAAGAGATATCTGTTTTAATTGACACATTTTATTATAAAAAAACAATTTATTTCATAAGTTTATATAAGAATATAATCAATTATTGGTGAACTGTTTCCGCAAATAATATTTAAATAAGTAAAGTTAATACACGCTACTAACGTAAGTCTTCTATAATTGAATTTGTTTTTATTACTTGATTACTTGTACCAATGTCAAAATTTTCTAAATCAATAAAGAATATATAAATTAAAAATAATTACCCAAATTATTTGCTTTATCTGCGCTTGGGTTTCCTTTATAAAATTTGGCTGTTAAAGAACTTACAGCCCATCCTGCCCAACTTGCTGCAGCGGCTGCAGCTGCCGTGGCACTAGGAGTTCCACCCGAATTCACTTCAGCTTCTAAAAAAAAAAAATAATTTACTCTATCAAAATATATTTATGATTCACAAAAGTAAAAAAAAAAAAACTGTGATGGAAGAATATTATACTTAATATTTTAGATTAATAAACATTATAAATCAGGTGATCTTACCTAATTCTTTTATTAATTCAGGATTTTCAGAAACTTTTTCTAATTTTCCGAGAAAGCCTTTTATGGTTTTAAATACCTACACAAATAACAATTAATCCTTAGAACAATACTGCAAATGAAAAATTTTCTAACAAGAAATTAAAATTGATTTTACATCAGATAACATTTTGGACACATATATGTGTAGATAACACAAATACGAATATACAGTGTAATACAATATAATGAGCTTGCTAATAGCTCTAAACAAGCTTTTTTGATAAAGGCTGCAAGAGAAAGCATTTAAAATCTCTATCTAGAATTATCCCTATCCCCAAACCGGATTTGAGCTAATGGCTTTCATTAGTGAGGCACTAGGATATTCGGACACTAGATCCAAAATACCAACTCAAGCACAATATTTATCCGATACCTAACTATTAAGTAGAAAATCTGAATTTTCAGATACCTATATGTCTAATAATCCAGCTATCTAACTTAAATTAAGTCACATGATATATGACTTGATTTATTTTTCTTTAATATTACAGTATAATAATATTTAGGATAATAACAATTACTACAAATGAGAACTCTTTCCAAACTGCCTGCAACTTTAACTCCGAATCATTGCATGCGTTACATAGCAACATACGTTAGCTATTTGCCACAAAAATTTTAAGGGGCGAGCATGTTTGGATTACGAGTCATGATATAAAATGTGACGATATGTTTTGTATCTCTGTCGATCATCTTCGATGCTCTCCATGTCACCATAAAATCTTGCAAACCACTTGAAAACATTCATGGGACTCATGGTTTCACCGTCATACATAGTATAAATAATTTTGTCTAATTTAAAGCAAACTGTAATGTTGGTGCATACAAAACACACTGTGCCTTAAAAATTTTGTTGTGAATAGGTAAACTATATCACTACATAACACATTTGATTCAGAGATGGCACTATAGGCAACAAAAGGAGTCACCAGCCACCTTTTCATTGAAACACATGATGTGTGTATATATATGTTAGATAATACGAATATATATATTTTTACTTCTACACGTTAATTCTAAGGCAGCGTGTAACTTGCTTATACAGAATGTTTCTTATGTATGTAAGCAGAGAGATTTAAAGTCAGGATTCTTCAGACTATTTATCCTCCACTCCATCCCAAGCAAACGATAGATATTATCGCACACCCGCGCAAAAGATGCATGATCTCCAATACACGTATCTCGTGCAGAACCAGCACTCACCAGATGAGCCAGATCACAAACTTCCACACGTATATACAATCAGTGCTCGGTTTACATTAAGATAGAAATTTCTCAAACTTTAATGGATAAGCTTGAATATGTGGTCATGTGTGCTGATTGTTTGAGATGAAATGAAGGATGAATAAATTGAAAAATCCGGAATTCAAATAACTCTATGTATACAAGTTAAATATATCTACAGAGCATCACATGATCAACCATCTCTTATACTAGTACATAATAGTTTATAAACAAGGCAAAACTCTCCATACAGTAGTGATATTGGATGAGTAGGCATTAGATAGGGATTTTATGCACAAGCCTTCTGGAATCCATTGATTACTGTTTGGCACAGGGTGGCACTACTGCACGGAGAGTTTTGCTTGTTTATATCTACAGAAAATGTCACTTGTCGATCTGGCACTCAAACTTATTATCAACTCTCGAGCAACAAAGCCAGATGCATTTTTTTTTGCCCTGCTCAGTTTAGCATAATTGGTAGAGCATTCAACTTGGGATCGCAGGTCTAGAGCTCAAACTACTTATGAACTCTCAAACCCCTATGCCTTTTTACTTACTCCTAATCCATAATCAGCGAGGACCTTTATTAATGAGGTCCAGGATTCAAAATTGGAAAGAATGCAGATATGCATCCAGCAGCGTACCTTTACTCAATTTTACCTATCAAGCTAAACTTTGGAATTCAAATCAGTCTAAAACTTTGAATCTAAATCAATCCGCTTGAATAGTCAGAGACCAATAATTATATTTTAATATCTTTAGTTTAGCTTGACGGTTAAAATGAAGTTAAATATGGTTGCTAGATGCATATATACACTTCTTCCAACTACAAATCTCAGGCTTCGCTGATAAAGATCAAAAGCCAAAAACAGGTTTGAGGATGAACATTCAAACACTAAAGATTGAGATTGTATATGGATGGTAATTCACTAATTACTCAAGCTTATACTAGATGGCAGTAAAGTGAAGAGCTGTTTTGTCTTACGTTGTTTAAGCTGAGTGTTTGGTAACATTGCTATAATTATCTTTAAATTTAAAAAAAAATGTCTACCCTCTAATGTAGATAATTATTTCTAGAATAACAACCTGTTAACTTTTTCTGCAAGTGTTTGCCCCTAACTTTTTTGCGATAATAAATTCACATATTTTCTCTAATTCATAGTCCTAAATTCTAAATACTTATTCTTAAAATACTTGAATCTCAATAGCTTTGGGTAACCAGTGATGATAAGAACCAATATCATCAAACCTGGAAAATACCATTTCTGATGGATTGGTTTTGTCTTGTTTTAGCCAATAACCTCAAATATACATTCAGAATTAGTGCTATTTTTTTTTTTTTTTTAAAAATTCATATCTGTCTATTGTTTTTAGATTTAATATCTTTTTAATTAAGATAAATTAAAATAAAGATTTGGATCTATTTGCATGGAGTAAACAATGCATTTCCTTGCATATACATTGTAAATAAATACATATTTTTATAATTACCTGGTCTCTTACACCTTTATCAGGATCCAAGGTAGCAAAACAAAGAGCAGGAAGTAATTTTCCAGAAATATCTGCCAGTGCATAATACTGTTGGGTGGCAGCCATTGCCAGAACACCTGCAGAACGAGCTGGTGGAAAAGGATCTCGAAGAGCACGCACAAAAGCTGTTACTAATATTTTCAAACGCATCTGAATAATAATAAAAAAATATAATTTATATTTGCACATTTAAATTTGCAATATTAAGAGATATATTTTTTCTTTTGTTTGTAATTATTGTTTCATTAATTATTAATATATAAAAAAAGAAAAATTTGATGGTTTTGTTCAAGCACTATGCACCACAATTTTTGGATATTGAGTCTGCCAGTTATTGCTGCACTAAATGACATCGGGGCACTTTTTGTTATGTCCGCACCTTACTAAATCTTATGGCCCAAACCCTTATCAGGGAGTTTTCGTTTTCCTTACTGTATTCCAATAGTTTACCCAATAATGATTCAACACTACTCCAGTGCTTTTAATAAATTTAATTCACAATAATTTAATACATTAGCCAACAATAATTATTAGAGTAACTTTACATTTTATATACATATATACACATAAGCCCATACTTGTTTAGTCCCTAGCTTGTTTTCTCATGTCTGGAAGCAGCTCTCTGCTCTAGAAGTTACTGGGCAAAGGGTGACGTCTAGCATCCAAATTTTAGTCCATCTACCAATTGAGCTTCTTGTTAACTATTTTCCTTTCCCACCTCCAACTTGCATGCCTTTTTTCATTGTTTTCTTCCTACATCTGATTGGCTGGTATTCTCGCTCATCAGATAAGGTAGTTATTTCTCTAAGTGCACACATGTTGGATTCCAGAATGTTTTACCTTTTGTTAACTTTAATTAACGAGTTATTATGAGACTCAAATTCTTTTTATCCATGGCAGAAATCTGACTCTCATTCCTTTAATTATTATAAGTACATTTTTATCTCGTTATCACTAATTTTACTTTTTCGTTACAATTAGAATATAATTTTTTTTCTAATCTTATAACTTCTAATTATTTTTTAATATATTTAAAAGATAAATTTTTAAATTCTACAATTATTTTTTATTTATTTATTATCAGTTTTATATATATGTGCGTGCACCCACACACATATCATTTTTATAATTTAAATATCTTATAGTAATTTGATAAAATAGGAATACTTTGATCTGATAAATTCGATGTAATACTTAATTGCACTTTTAAAACTTAATTTACTTAAAAGTTTGCTGTTATCTGTTTACAGAATATCCCATCATAATCTCTTTTCATACTTGCTTCATTAGTACCAAAATATATCTCCCAATATCTTCAAAAGATTAAGATCTATTTAAAACAACACAGAAAAAAGCGGCTAATTATTTAGAGATTAAAAATTAAATTATATAGATAAAAATAACCTTTAAAAAGCTATTCAGCAGGCTATTCAATGCTGGATGGTTAAGTATATATATTGTAATCTTCAAGCCTGAGATTACAGGCGGTGCTTTTATGCAAATATTTTTTTGTTATTACATATAACAAAATATTAAGGTCATGTACATAGAATAAATTTTAAAGTGGTTTTAAAAATGTTAAAAAAAAAGTGTAACGATAAAATATGTTTTTACTTTATTCTTTTAAAAATAAAGAATATTTTTTTCTTTTTAAAACAAAAATGTTGTTATAGTAACCAATGAAAGTTTTCAAAACTCGTCTGCTTTTCAAGAAACTGGGAAAAGAATTGTAATGCCACTTTGCCATAATATCTCTTACTGTCAAGAAGTTAATGAAATTTTATAAAGATTTTTAATTAATACCATGCATTTTATGGAGTAGAAAATCCTCCAGAATGCTTTCCTTAACCTTTCCAGTAGCGTAGCTGAAGCTAGAGATGTAGACAAACAATATGACAGAAAATTTAATCTTGATTCTACTGATCCATTCGTCATTATTGAATACTGAAGAAATACCTAATATTTACTTGCTGAAAAAAGAAAAAAACTAATCATCTAAAGTTATTATTCTATGGAAACATATTTCTATAAAAAAAACCTGCGAATCTACTTATTTTAAAATGCTCAGAAGAAAACGGCTTCGGAAGGAATCTTATTACTAGAAAACATTAAATGCAAAGATAAATGATCATGTTCCCATATTTAAAGCTACAAAATGTACATGTGAGCTAATAAAGACATTGAACTTTCTATAGATATCTTCAGAGATTGTAAGTTATAAAGATTTTTTTCTTTTCCTCTCGGTGATTACCATATAAGTCTATTAAGTTATTCGTTAATGTAATAATTTATTAAGTGGAGAGGGGTAATGATCAGGAAATATAATTGAATGTGTATGGAAATTTTGTTTCCATGGATATTCTATGTGATCGTTACTCGTGACTAGAAGTTACTTGTCAATTAAAAATTAATTGTATTCCATCATTTCATTATGTACACGATCGCCTGTTAGCTTTCTTTAAATTCCCCTAGACAAAAATTTAATGACCAAATATTTTTTATTATTATTTGTTAACTGAATTTATTATCAATTGTTTAATTAGGGTACTTACCATTACAATATATATCATATCAGAGAACATTCTCATTTAAATATGTTACTGAGAATTATTTTCAAGAAGACTAATAATGAATCATTTTTAATAAACTTGTAAATACAATTTTACTTTTCATTTATCAGTGCCCATTTCATTCAGTCTGATAAAAGAAGAATTCTCTTTCATCTGATCTCCAACCATATATATATATTGCAAATAAATCAACATTGATTAGCAGCAATCTTAGTTCACAAATTAATCAAGCTAGCTTAACATTTCATATATTATTTTAAATTAATTTCAACAGCATGGAAATATCTTTTACTACTGCTTAAATATGTAAAATTTAGAATTATAATCATATCACAGAATATTCTCGTTCAAATACGTTACTCAGAATTATTTTCAAACAGACTCATAAAGAATCATTTTTAGTAAACCTGCAAGTACAATTTTAGTTTTCATTTCATTCAATCTGATAAAAGAATTCTCTTTCATCTGACCTCCAATTGTATAAATTGTATATAGGGATTGATAAATGAAAAATAAAATTGTCTTGACAAGTTTATTAAAAATGATTTGTTATGAATCTGTTTGAAAATAATCATAATGTATTTGATTGAGAATGTTTGGTGATTTGTTTATAATCCTAAATGTTACATACTTAAGCAATAGTAAAAGTTATTTACTTGTTGTTGAAATTAGTAATATATATATATTGTATTTAGGATCTAGTTCTCTTTTGTATCTATGAAGGAGAATGGAAGTGATATTATCGTCAGAAACTATTTATATAGAAGGGTAAATATGCTCAAAATAACAGTGCACATGATTTATTTTGTTTTATGTCTGAGCTAGCTTTAATGGTTTATCTTCTATCAATAGGTAAAATGACTCTAAGACCCAATTATAGAGATAGGAATTAGGTGACATCCCAAGGGTTGGATATTAATCATCCCATCTCGAATAATAAAACAATAAACACAAAATGTTAATTATAGCTACATAGTATTGGACCAGGGATTTGTGTATAGATGTTAAGGACTTCTATGTTCAAATGAATGAAACCTTGGTGTCTTCAAACTAATCCGGTACAATGTATATACTAAAGATAGATTTTATAATAATTGCTGATTAGAGAGCAAAATTGCTTTTGTATTAAGTTGGAATTTGAGATTTGTTATTTATTATTAGCATTCCTAACTAAAGGAATAAGATATCTATAATTAATAAAGCATTGAAGGTGTTAACATATATAATTATTGAACTGATTTCATATCTATATATGATTGATAATTGACTTGGATTCGTAACATTAGTATGATTTGAATTTCAAGTTTTTATCTTGACAGGAAAGTGGAGTTAAACAACATTGTTAGGTGCACATTTGTTTTCCTTCTAACTTTGAATTCCAAGCATTACTGGTAAACATAAAAGCCAGAAACAGATCTAACAATGGGGATTAAATATTAAAAGATCTAGTAATTAATGATTATTCAAGTTTACACTGGATGGCACTAGAATGAAGAACTATTCATATCATTTCAATGGAAGATTTTGTTGATTCAGGGAAACAAAATGCCTGTAGTTATATTGCTTATAACAGTTCTTTCATATACACTTCAATGCAAACAAATTTTCTTAAAAACTTCTTTATTTTCCTTACAGTTTCGACTGCCCAGCAGTCTTCATCAGAGCTCTATGCATAGAGCTCTGGTGAAGACTGTTGAACAGTCAATACTGTAAGGAAAATAAAGAAGTTTTTAAGAAAATTTGTTTGCATTGAAGTGTATATGAAAGAACTCATATAAGCAATATATATATATATATACATGAATATATGAAAATATGCAAAGAACATGAAAGAGAAGAATAAGAGAATATGCCTGTAGTTACTGAAGAACTGAAAGTATGAAAATATATAATTGCTGAACTGGCTACAGATCTATAAAACTGTTCAAGCAGGTGGACTTGGGTTCAAAATCCTAGGCTGATTTAAATTTCAAGTTTTTAGTTTGTCAGATAAAATGGATTTAAAGAACAGACACATGCTCACATTCCATTCAGTTTTAAATCCCAGCTTCATTGGTAAAAATAAAATTCAGAAATTGGTCTTAGAATGGGGATTTAAATATTAAAACTTAGGAATTTAGATGTATTTGATAATCACTGGTAGCAATAGCTTACAGAGTTGCTGTTGTGATATCATATTGTAACAGTACATAATGTCAAATGGAACAGAACAATTCAATAAATGTTACCATCTAATAAACAATCATTTATTGTTACCATGGAAGGGTTCAGGGCTCCACTTATAACTGTCATTATATGTTACCAGCCATGTAGCCATTCTAATTTTAATGTGAAGCCGTATCCAGGCGGAGTATCTGTTAGCTAGGGTGAGCTCGTGGGATTTATTGGTTTAAACCAACAGATTCAATAATGGTATCTACAGTATCTTTCTCACATTAACATTCCTATTCCACCCAAACCTATGACCCTACAATCTGATTGGTATCTTGCTCTCAAAACTGGGACAACCATCTTGTCAGATCACCAACTTTTCCCATTCTCATCAATACTGTTTATACACAACCTGGCTTCTATTGTGCCACCATCAATATCAACTGTGCCACAATGAATTATCACCATATTGACCCCCCTAACTATTATAAAAGACCATCCATATTGATCCTCGACAGTCACATATGTCCATTCTCAATAGTATTATCAATTAACTAAATAACTGAACTAGAAATAATAATAATAATAATAACAACACTAAAGCAAGAATATTAAATAATTATGTTTATTAAGATTCATTTATTTTTAATAATAAATTTCCAATCATGTAATGGACTTCAATAATAATAGTAATCATAACAGTACATAAATAAGATTATTAAATGTATAAATAAATAAGAGATTCAAATATATGTGCTCACATTTATCTAATGTAAACTGGTATAATATGAAACAAACGAATTAAAAAAACATTCTATTTAATATTTTTCTCCCAGCTTTACTTATATATGTTGTCAAATGCAATAAAACGATCATTTATGCTGTATGTGTGTATTCACTTTCACACAGGTGCGCCTATGCTTTATTAATTTGTTCACACAATGTAACACCCATTGAGTATCTAAGATTTGTTATGACCTATTCCTAATTTATTCTAATTAAAATATGTTTGGATATGCAGTCACACACACTTCATGATATGTATGATATAAAAAAAAAAAAAAAAAATATATATATAAAAACACATTTTCTTCACATTATTAAATACAAATGAACTATATAAAAAAAAATTCTTTAAACCTTGAGCAAAGAAGCACTTTACGGCAAACTTAAATATGCAAATAAGTAAAAAGAAAACACTATACAAATATATATGGATAGGTTGCTCAAGTAGTTTGGTTACCATAGTAATAACTAGGTAAACAAACAAATAACAGTAATAAATAAAAGACATATTTATAGCAACAAAAAAAAATATTCAAGGATAATAAAAAAAATTAAATCTAATGACTTCAAAACGATATTTGCAGTGTTGTCATGCATAATACCCTCCCCCCCCCCCCAAAAAAAAAAAAACTTAATGTTTATGTGTCAAAGTAAAACAAAAAAAAAAAAGAACAAGGTTTGAATTCATAGTTAAGCATTGTTAGCTGAGGGGTCAGCGCAACCCCTTTCAAACAAAAAATTTTTTGGGAGGGGGGTTGGGGGGGTGCTTCCCCCCCCTTTTTTTTAAAAAAAAGGGGAAAAGATTTAAATGATTACTTTTAACTAAGAAATATAATAAAGTTTTAAAATGTTACCACTCCATTTCAGTTCTTGAGAAGAATCTCTTAGCTGAGACAGTTGACTTCTCTTTCCTTATTTTCAGGTTTGTTTACTGCACTTCCCATTTATTCTCTCTCTCTTGCCCTTCCCGTTTTTTTTTTTTATAATTTTCATATGACATAAAAAAAATTTGACAAAGTTCCTGTTGTTCTTGGGATCTCTTGAAAACCTTGTGGATATCAATTAACATAAATTCTTGGCACTTCAAATAAAAAGAAGCTCTGAAAGGCAGCATAGTAGTAGATCAATAAAAGCTGGACATGGGGATTTAATACAATTGCTTCTCTCTTCTCTTCTTCCTTCTTTTCCTTCCTTTCTTTCATTTTAAAGATGATAGTGATTCTTTAATGAACCATAGAATATGACCTGGATCTCTACAACAAAATATGTTTTTTACATGGTTAACCGGTTACAGTGCCATTCTATTGGTCTGGTGTAGGTGTGTAGACAAACGGACAGCTCATAGTGGCTTCGATCTTTGGGACAAAATAACTGCAGCTAACAATGCATTGTTCCATCTTCTACAGCTATGAATATATTAATCCAGAGTCTATACCTTGGAAGCAATAATTTATATTATCTATTATAAAGCCATTTTCATTTTTTAGTTTCGTTTTGGTGATTGATCTTTCTTGATCAAGGTAAAAGACTTATTACCTTCTTCAACTAATTTAAATGTAATAAACCATTATCAATATAGCTACACATCTTCGGTCATTTTATAAAAGCAAAACTTTAACCAATTTTGTTCCTTTAGAATCCATTTTCTCCCAATGACATATTAATAATAAATAGTGTGCAAACCGAGCCATTTTTCTTTTCACCACTCCCTTCCTTGATTTTGCCACGATCAATTTTTTTGACTTTCTGCTTTCAATCACCAGAACTTAATAAAATCTTTTTAAAACTGAGCCATTTTCACTAAAATTTTAATATTTTATCCTCAGCTGTCCAAAGATTATACATCATTATGCTCACATTCACAAGCTATCAGCTTGAAAAATCTTTTCAAACAAACTGCTTTAATCTTTCTTAGAAAAAAAAATTCAAGACTGTTAAAACTTCTACCAGTGGTTTTTTCTTTTTTCAAGTAAAAAGACTAATTATTTATTAAAACAGGAAAAATTCTCACTTTTTCCCCCAGAAAAAGGAGATGTGGTTTAAAAATTGAAATATATATATATTTCTTTTTTATTAAAAAATAAAGAAAAAAAAAAAAAAAAAAGATAGTGTGTGTTTTTTGTTTTTTTTTTTTTATTAATGTCTTCCTCCATGACAACCTCATCTCTTTTTCTGACAGTTTTATAAATCAATAATGTACAAAAAAACCTTTCCTTTCTTTTTTCATATGATATCTGTATTAATGAAATTGTAGAAAGGTCAACACTGATTCACACTCTCAAATCTTTTGTTTCAAACACGTGTGTGTCTCAAACTATCTATTTACTAAGCTATCTTAGATTAATGATTAAACAATATATTTTAGCCTGTTTTAACAAAACGAAATTATAAAATGAAATCATAGTATCCTTTAATAAAATATAAAAGTTTAAAGCAATTAAATATTTTTTTCCTATATTCATTTTTTTTCATTTCTACTTACTAAGTAAAATCACATATATAAACATCTACATATCTATGACACACACATGCAAACAAAAAAATTTTGGGGCTGCTAATTTTCTCTCCATTCATTAATTTATGTGGGATTCGATTCTATCCCTACAATATATATATTATAATAGTCAAATATGTTTAAAAATACATATATACAAGCAACAAAGATTACAAATTATAAAATTATCATAGAAAAGCCTTTTTCGGCAAATTATGTTTTTTGCCCTTTTCAATATGTCTCCACGATTTAAAGCACATACAGCGACATCTATATCAATACATGAGAGAAGACAGATAAACAAATGGATATTTGACACGATCTATTATGTGATTTTTTTTCTCAATTCTACTACAAAATTACTCTGTTATATATATTGAATGGATATATATCCACATATATTAATATATATATGTAGATAGTTCAAGATGATAATTTAATAAGTGAGAGAATAATAATAAAAAATAATGAAAGAAAACGAAATAAGTTTTATATCATTTAGTTTGTTTTTCTTTAATAGAATTCATATTTTTTTTCTTTATAAATAGATTAATAAGTCGTTAAAATAATAAAATGCAATTTTTATCTTAACTACAGATAGAAAATCTAATCACGAGGAGTGTGTGTGTGTGTGCATGTACAATAAATGTACCCCTCCCTCCTATAATCCTATATATTTACTTGTTTTATTAAAAAAAAAAAAATTATTAATGGTAATAATTAACCTTGCTGATATTAAGAAATAAAAAAAAAACATTCTGATTAATTATTATTTAAAAAGGAAAAATATTAACATATAAAATTTAATTATTTGATTTTTATTCACAATAATACGTTTTGCTGAATAGATGTTAGAACGTTGTGATGAACACCGACAAAAAAATTATAGATTTTAATATTGTGCTATGTGAGGAAGGGGAGAAATAAAAATAAAACAATCTGGACTCTTGTAGTGAACAGTAACAAAAAAGTTTGTCTCCAAGAATGATAATAAAGCCAAGATGGCCGCTCTTATCTTTATAAAGTCGTAAGATTTGTAGAGGTTCATCTCATGGTAAAATTAAGCACTCAAGGTTCATAGTATTAAGGTTAAAGCCTTTTATGTATTTATGTGCTGATCATGCGCTCAATAAGAATTAATGTTTATGAATTTATAAAGAACAGGAAGAGCGGCTTCTTTCTCAAAACTATTAAAATAATTATATTTGAATTATAAGAATCATAATTATACTAATAATATCATTAAACATTAATGAGAAATAATAAAAAATATAAATAATAATGTTACCTGAGGATGTAGGCAATTAGCAATTTTCCCTAAACAAATAGTAGTATTTGTTCGAATACCACCCTAGACAAAATATATATATATAAATAATTAAAATACAAATTTCAAAATTTAAATTCAATTATTTTTACCATCCTCTTCCCCCGAACTGTATTTAAAAGGAAGTTTTAAAAATAATCAAAGAAATATACATAATACTAATGGGTTTATTGCTCAGAAGTTCAAACAAAGTTCGAATGCCAGAACTGCGAACATGAGAATCAATACTGGGACCTCCCAATCCCAGACGGATGCTCTACCCATTGCGCCAAACCATGCAAGTAAAGAAATATATAATTTATTTTTATTTAAAATAAGACATTCCGACACCAAAAATACAAACATTGTACAATATTTTCCTAAACATTTATGATGATGGTGTTTTAGTTGTATTTTTATATTGGACTATTTCCATCATCTAATATGCGTATTGAATGTCTTTAGAAAAATTTAATTTTATTTTAATATTCCCAATACAATCGACTGTTAGTAATAGCGCATCAAACAGGTTAATATATGCACATTTTGAGAGGTATTATTCCTCCTCCCCTCTTCTTCAGGTGTTACTAACCTGAACAGTGATAGTATTAGCATGGGAATAGAACCTGGACCCTTAGATTCTTGAGTATTGAATTTTAAGGTAACGCTCTAACCAATTGAGCCATCTTAATAGTCCAATATAAAAATACAATTTCATAATATTTAGATATATAAAAATTTTATACGTTAGTTTTAGTGATATTTGCAATTAAGCCAATGCACATTAAAGATAAATTATAAATGAATACTTTCACTTTTACATACACAAGATATAGTTTTTTTAGAAAAGATAGAATGAATCCATCCATCTTTTTGACCCAAACATTTATGTATGGGCAAATCTTAAGCGTATGGAAATGAAAGCGTGAAGATGTTAAGCAATCACTTTAAATTACATTTATTATGCTTGAACGAATGACGCTTGCGAAATCTTTACAATTTACGATACGTCATTCTTTAGTTGAAATTAAACATATATAATGAGATATTATTTTATATAGCGCTATGTTTTTATACCATAATAGTGATATTAGCGATTAAGCTAATGCACATGCGCTTTAAAGATAAATTATAAAAGAATTTCAACTAAAGAATGACGTATTATAAATTGTAAAGATTTCGCAAGCGTCATTCGTTCAAGCATAATAAATGTAATTTAAAGTGATTGCTTAACATCTTCACGCTCTCATTTCCATACGCTTAAGATTTGGCCATACATAAATGTTTGGGTCGAAAGGATGGGTGGATTCATTCCATCTTTTCTAAAAAACTATATCTTGTGTCTGGAAAAGTGAGAGTATTCATTTATAATTTATTTTTAAAGCACATGTGCATTGGCTTAATCGCTAATATCACTATTACAGTATAAAAACATAGTGCTATATAAAATATTATCTCATTATAGATTAGTTTTATTATTGCTGCTTAACATAATAAAATATTTATTTACTCCATTTGTCTAGTTATAAGTAAATAGTTCTACTACAAACTGATTCTCATTTCAGAAAAAAAAAAAATCATTCCATTATATATCTGAGCTCAATAACCATTTTATTACACTCGGCAATATGTTTAAAAAAAATCAAAAATCAAATGGTTTTATTGCTTAGGAATTCTAAGAAGTCCAATTGCTGGAGCACTAAAAGCGGTAATTCAACATGACAAAATCAGCTTTTGATTCGAACCCTGTAGATATGTTAATTAATACATAACTTGACATGGCAGTTCTCAAAACTTACAGAAATATATGTAACGCTTAATAGAAAAGAATCCCCGTCCCATTATTACACTGCACCATGTTCAATACCTTAAGGTTTACCCCTAAGTATATTCTATTCATCTCTTAAATGAATCGATCAATTAAACCTAATGAAAATGAATTACCTGGAATTATATACTGGGTTTAAAATCTCATATTTCATATTTGCATACATAGAATAATAATGATAATAAAAAAAAACCCTGTAATGTTTTATTCATTTCAGATATATGAAGCATGAATAACAATTCCTTCCTTTTCCCCTTGTGCTTTGAACAATAATGATCAAAAATACATATATCAGACAACATTAAAATACACGAATTTCATTAAAATTTTCTTTCTTCTTCATTGCTTATCCAAATTACGAATAAATATTTTCAGGATGATAGATGTTTTAGAGAAATATTTTTTTAATACAATTCTCACATAGGTATTAATTAGTAGAATATTTATTCATGGATAGAGAATCAAAGATTTTATAATTAAATGGATGATTTATGAAGAATAAAAAATTTAGCATACATAACAGCAATTTATTAAACATTGAAGAACTACTGAATTAATTCGATTAATAATAATGTCAATTTGGTTTACTGGAGACAGCGAAGAAGAATTAAATTAATAACAAAATTTTAAAGAATGCTAACAAGTTACCAGATTATGTGATAATCTTTCAGAATGAAACTACAGAATAATAAAAGTGGATTGAATATGCAAATATAAAAGTAGAACATTTATGATAAAGTAAATTACATACAATTTATCCAAACCACTTCAAACACCTTTTAGCAAAACTCTTTATTTGTACATATACACACACCTACGTTTCGACTGACCTGCAAGTCTATTTTGAAAAGATCAAAATAAACTGGCTCTGATGAAGACTGCAGGTCAGTCGAAACTTAGGTGTATGTATATGTACAAATAAAGAGTTTTGCTAAAAAGTGTTTGAAGTGGTTTGGATAAATTGTATTTATAGGATATTACGGCAAAATAAAGAAAAGTGTGATTTTGGTAATAAAGTAAATTAGTCAAAATAGGAATATTTATTTGATTTTTCCTTCATTTTTTCCAAATTAGCTTCAAAATTTATTAAACTCTATGAAATTACAATAAAGATATACATAGTGAACAGCAATTAACTTATAATGTATAATAAAATCTATAAAGCAGTACATATGACTTCAAATTCAAAAATAGGAGATTGTTAGAACGGAACTTGTTAGGCAATTAGTAAAACAATGTAGAGAATAACACAAACATGGTGGTTTTTAATGATATATTTAAATTTAATAAAAAAAAATAGAATAGAATAAAAGAAAATATAATGATCACAATAGTTTGACAATTAAAAATACAGATATTTTGCATTTAAAATTTGCAGGCGAATAATTATTAAATATAACATAAAGAATAAAATAAATATAATGAATTACGTAATTTATCAATCAATCAATAGTATTCTGTCCTATAGACAGGTCCAGAGACCAGTGGCATCACCAATTCATCCATTTCTCCACTTTGTTTTCTTTATTGCCCAGCTCTCCAATTCCATACAATTCTTCCCATCTCTTATATGAACCAGCAACAATTCTTAAGTCTATATCTACTTTTATCTTAAAATTTCACCATAAATAATTTTAAAAACATAACGTAAAAAAAAACAGTCATGTTTGTGGAGATTAACAAGATGAATCTAACAATTTGCGTAACTATATTAAATATCCACTAAATATTGAATAGAGATTAATGAATGGAGACTGAAGCAAAACTCAGCGAATTAAATAATTTATAATTGATAATTCATAATTAATGTATATGTCTATTTTTAAGATTCGTGACATAAAATTGCTAAAACCTAACATGCGAATAAAAAGTGAATGTAATGGAATTAAGCATAGGAATCGAATGACAAATAAGCAGGCAATATGATAACTTAAATTTGGAGTTATAGGTTAAAACAATATTTTAAGAATTTCAGTAGAATATATAAAACATGTGACAAATAAAAATTACGCTTAAGATGATAAATTTCCAACAAGTTTTCCTTCATTTCTTTTCACGTTGAATGTATAGGGAAATCCATACTAGGCAGTGTCAAAAATATCAAGATAGGAACCTTTTAAAATTTTAGTCGATCATTTTACACATTTCAGAATAATAGTATTTCTTTAAAAGCACTTTTCTTTAAAAATGTATATACACTGTGTGTGTAATTTTATAATAGTTTAGTTTAATAGTGACAGTATAACAATGATGATCAATAATAATGACGATCTTAAGAAGTATATACATAATTTTCTATGTGATATGATTGGACAAAATAATTGAAACAGCACAAGAAATGGGAGGAAACCTAATCCAGTTTTCAGTGGAAATTTATTCACAAATTCTTAGAAAATAAATAAATAAAACACAAATAATTTTCAAAATATTTAGAAAAATTTCATTCTTGTTAACTTACTATTTATAATCCGTAGGTTTTAGCAAGTTCTAAATTTAATGTGAAAACTTTCTCTGTGTGTGTTTGCACGAACATGTTATATATACACCGAGATATGTATGTAAGATTTAATGTGGTTATATATATTAAATGTACATGATAAGGTTTACCTTTTTATAGTTTAAATATTTAGTTTTTTATTATAATCTTCCGTCATTAAATTAAATTAATGCAATGACAGGGAAAAAAAAATCATCTAAATTTATGAGCCTATATTTTATTACAAAACATTTTTTCGCCCAAAATACAAACTTCTCAGTCCCCACAATATATACGATGTCTAATAATTATTTGATAGAACCTCTCTATATATAGTTCAAAATTATCTTAATTCGATTTATAAAATGCATAAAAAAATGTTCTGTGCTTTACCTTCTTCTGTACCAAGTGAATCTGATCATTTGCGATCAAATAAAACAGTTTTATATGAAAGATATTTTAAATACATTATATAAGATTACATATAGATAAAGAATGAAATGTATATTGAAGAGAAAATTCATAACTATATGTAAATAGTTAAATGTGTGATATGATAACAATTATTTATTTTCATTTCAATATTGGATTTAATGTAACATCAAACACTAGGTTAGTTATTAATGGAGAAAATACTGTCGATAAAATCAACAAGTGTAATGCTATACATATACAATGTTGTGCAACTGTGGATCAAAGTACACTGGAGAGTCAAAATGTGCATTAAAAATGAGAACTCATGAAAATGAACAATGGTATAAAAAATTATTTTGTGGAAAAATTTAAATCTGTGTTGTAAAATATTTAGTTATTCCTAAATGGAAAAATTTGTTTTCATAATATCTATTATCCGCATGTGAAAAGTTATTCGAGGAAAAGTAGAAAAGTTCATATTTTATAAATAAGTTAGATAATTTACAAAATAAGCAATATATATATATGGAAAATTGATCATTCATATTAGATTATTAATATATGATTTTTAATGAGATTTTGATTTTTAAATTTTGACCGTAAATGCTATTGAAGATAAGTCATACTGTAAGTTTAAATTTAGAAGTTATTTATTTATATGTTGTTATACTAAAAATTGTAGTTAATTCTAGTATTTTATTATATATATATATGAAATTGAATTGGAGCTGAGAAATAAATAATTAAAGCCATTACCTTTATATCAGAAAACTGCAAAGAATAGAATTGATGATTTTTGTGGTAATAAATTTCACAATGGAAACTATATTTAAGCTATTTCGAAATTTCAATATGGTTAGCAAAGTAAGTAAGTGGAAAGAATAGATGGACCTATTCTTTTTAAATGAGATAGGTTTATTTACTTCATATCTAGAGAGAGCTTCTATTTAATTTCATATATGTTAATGCTGTGCGAATTTAATATATACATATATGAGCAATGATGTTAAATAATATAAATTTCTAACAAAAATTACCTGTTCATCTTTAGATTGTAATCTTGCAAAATGTTTCATAAGTTCAACATTCAAATTATTGTAATTTAGTTTGGGAGCTAAAAGCAACATAGACTACAAAAAAAAATTAAACAAAAACTTATATATACATTAAAAACTTTTTTAATAATTTAACTAATCATATATATATAAGATTTCCTATAGCTCATTCCATTATAAAATTAAAATCCTCAATATTATTTACTAAAAACCTTTACGCCTAGATTTCTTTTAAAGTTCATAAATAAGAAAACCTAATCTCACTCGTTAACAGCACATGACGCATACAACAAAATCAAATAAATCAAGTAGCCATATTTAGAATCAAACTACAAGGAGATTCATTATTTATGATGTAGCTCTAGATATGAGATGTTAAAATAAATTTAGTGTGAACGAATGGCAGGTAGATACACCAACCATCATGTGATCACGTTGCAAGCTTTATTGAAGTAAAAAATAACTCGTATGTTTTTAATCTCCCATACATATATACAATTAGTGCTCAGTTTATAATTAAGCATTTCCTTAAATTTTACTGGTTAGGCTTCAATCTTCTCACTCGTCCAACAATTCAACCGTCCATTTCATTGAAAAACCAACGATGGAACCCTCAAAGTCTTATTAGATTTGATATTTTAGTCATATCCATAAAGAACTTTGAGCGTTCCATTGTCGGTTTTCCAATGAAATGGATGGTTGAATAGATAGAAGGGTGAGAAGATTGAAGCCTGTCCAGTAAAGTTTAAGGAACTGCTATTTTAATATACACCAATCACTGATTGTATATATGTGTGGGAGATTATGATCTGGTCCAACTGGTGAGTACTGGTTCTGCATGAAATACGTATACTGGAGATCATTATCTTTTTCGCATGTATGTAGTCATGTATCGGTTGCTTGAGATAAGAGTAAAGGACAAATAGAGATGGAAAAATCCTAAATTTAAATCCCTCTACTTACATATATAAGAAATATTCAGTCTAAGCAAATTACATTTATGTTTTTGTTTATACGATAAAACATATAGTTAAACTGCTTCACTTGTTCATTTAATCACAAGTTTTTTTTTTTTTTATTTACCGAATAGGAAAGGCCACAATCATAAAGGATTGTAGAAAAGAATTATCTCTCACTTAGGTCTGAGCGGATTTTAACAATTACAAACAGAAAATGCCGAAGATTGTTTTATTATTAATAATTTACTTGATTTTCGGTTGTAGGAATAATCCTAATTTGCATAGAATTCATTTTTAAAATATTTTGAGTAAGAAATTTATTTTTTTGGGGAAGGGAGGGCATAGCTTTTGTATAATTTCTGGATGCATTCAGAACATAAATGTCTTTTATAACAATGATTGACTTGTACTTGCATAAAGTTAGGAAAATCTTCAGTAACAAGTCATCTACTAAAATGTTTTGTAAAACCCTTGGACAAATAATAGGGGAATAAAACAATTGGAGACGTTTAAGACTCATTTTGGAGCAAAAGTTGAAGAACAAAATCAATTTGATAGATAAAAAAGAAAGTAAAAACAGAAGGTTGTATATTATAATCTCTATTTAGTGTCTTCTCATCCAATATCCTCAGACTAGTTTCTCGTTGTGGCTTTCATCAGTGAGGAGCCTTAGTTTTAGGAGCCATCCACATGAATTTTTGTATCTAATGCACACCTCCAGAATCCACGTTTTATCTTTTTGGTTAGCTAGAAAGCTATCAGCCCAAACTAAAAACACAATGATGTTTTTAATCAAAGCTAATTTGCCTATATAGTCATACAGATGTGAATCCAGTTCAGTATCTATATATTTTATAATCTTTGGTTTTTTAATAACCATAATCATCTTTCTCCTTTGACTACGATTATAATGTACAATCTTCGAGTAGCTACTGATTATTAGAACTTACAATGGGTAGTACTACTATGGGAAAAAAAATTGCTACTGTTCTAACAGCTTGTGTAAGCATATAGAAAAGATGATCATGTGATGTTTCAGTGGTTTAAAGAAAGGAAGTACAGAGATATAGTAAAAAGTGGGATGAAAATGGATATTTAATGTAAAAAAAAAAAGAATCGAATTGGTCATGTTTTTAGGATATGTTAAATTGTAAAAAGTTAAAAAGAAACAAACAAACAAATAAACAAAAAAGATTTTAAGATAACGAACATTTGATGAATATCATAAAAATTATTTTTCAAAAAAGAGTCTGAACATTGTCTGGTCCTGCCCTTAAATGAATGACTGCTAATGATTTATTATTACTACGCACCAAGAGACCTACTCAACTTACATTCAATTAAGCAGAGATGATATCTATCATTCAACCTGTGCCAATGGACATGAAATGGGAGTGGAGTCACACTTCTATTACTAATGAAGAAAGTGAAATAGGTATAGGTGCTTTGATTTTCATTTAAATCTGATGATAAGGAAAAATATGATGAGAGAATTTTCGGCTTTTATTAAAATGAAATAGGAAAAAAAAAATATTTCAGTGCTGGGGAAATGACTTCGTGATAAGAAATGAGGAAGAAGTAGATGAGTTTGGAGATATAAAAATGTCCAAAAAAGAGGAACTGCTTAACTTGGAAAATACTGTCTCTGAGCATATGTAAACTATGAACAGGAATTTCTGATTTCTCTGGGAAATCATTTTAAATTACATTATATAACCATACCATTGATTCCTATTTAAATTATTATCTCCACCTAGGAGACACCATAAGCATATTGTTTCTATGTTTTACTTCTTGCTCAGCTGGCCAACATACCAACAAGTTTGAAATTCAAACAGTATAACTTGAATAATTAGATAAGACTAATAAATCAGCAACTATATATATTACGGGGGTGGCAAACTTCATGTCTGCAAAACCATGTGTTAAAATTGTGATATATTCAAGAACCATAATTAAATTTTTGAAGTATTCAATAAAGCAAATATTTTTTTTATTAATAAGATTTATTAATTGCGTAAAAAGTCAAGGGAACAAAATTAATAATTGTGAACAAAATCAATAAAAAAAATATTTGTTATTCATATGTGATTGTATGCAATTAACAAGAACATTAAAATTACGCTTATAATTCGTTAATGAAAAATGTAATAGTTCTTTAAGAAGTTCATTAGTTAGACATGCTAAATGACTTGATTTTACAAACTTCGCTGTTGAATATAATGACTCACAAGCATACATTGTTATAAAAATTGATATTAGTTTACGAGCAGCTGCTTTTAAATAAGGATACTTAGGGCAATAATTCTTTATTTTTCTAAATATAAATTAAAAATAATTATCTGTATTGCTTGATTAAATTAATGGAAGAAATTGATGATCAAAAGTCAAAGTAGAATACACTCAACAACATTTGAATTAAAACTGTACAAAGAATAACATCATTGGACGAAGTCCAAACAAAAACGGAACCGACAAGTTCAAAGAATGTGTTATATTTCCATGAAACAATAGAAATAAGATCATAGAAATTATTAAATTACCATTGCACAAAAATAAGGCATGTATGGTTTCAAAATAAAATGTAAATACACCAGGTTAATATAAATAATATCATGATTTTATTTCAAAGTTTCGTGAGAACTGTGTTGGATCATCTAAGGAGTCGCATGCGGCTGATGAGTCACAGTTTGGCCAAGGCGGATATATTATATGATCTATTGTAAGTTAATTTTGACAAGAGGAAAGTGAGGCTTCTTATGACTGACTCAGCTTACATTTAACCAAGTAGTGTATGAAAACTAAACTACAAACCCAGTGCCACCCTTTCAAAAAGCTAACTAATGAAAAATTATTGAAAAGAATCTTCCTTAAATAGCAAAGCCTTATTTAATAGTTACATATTTTAGTTTTGAAACAAATGCAATGATATCTTCGTTTAAAAACGTGATGCTTGGCACTCTTCGCTCCCATTTTCCCCCAAGAGGTCCAAGGTGCAAGGAGTTACCCTATATAATTATTAATCTAATGTTTGTGTGAAAATTTATGATGATGGGATTTTGCTTGTAATAAAATAATATAATGAGTTATTTCCATTATCTAGAATTAATTGCTAAATGTATTTAATATTTTTATAAAGCACAGACGGTATTGAAAATTAAATTGAGAGAGTGCAAACTTCTCAAGCGCTTGTGACTATTAGTAATCAATCAGATCTTAAGCACTAGGACAGGGAATTTAACAAGAAAAGAGTGGTTACCACTCTCTTCTTTACTTGTCTTTCTATATATATTCATGCTCTCAGATATAAGTACTTTGGACTGGCTTGGATATATAGAAAGACAAGTAAAGAAGAGAGTGGGATCCATTCTTTTCTTGTTAAATTCCCTGTCCCAGTGCTTAAGATCTGATTGGTTACTAATAGTCACAAGCGCTTGAGAAGTTTGCACTCTCTCAATTTAATTTTAAATGTATTTAAAAGAATGCAAACTTCATTTAAACTTTTCAAATATATTCAGCTGTTAATAACAGCACACACCTTAATATATAACACAATATTTAGAGTAGTATTTATTCTTCTCTTTTCTTCAAATGTTGCTGATCTGATTAGTAACAGTGCTAACATGGAATCAAATCAGGGCTTTTTAAATGTGTGAATTCTGAATTTAAGTTCACATTCTAAGCAACTAGGCTATTCTGTCGAAGGCATCAGCCAGTAGAAATTTTATATACTTATCTATGACAATTCGTAATGTTTGGAAACCACGTTAACTTTACTCTTTAAAAAACGAGAAATCAAAGAACTCTCATAGATAAATATATAAAATTTCTACGGCCTTTGACAGAGTAGTTTAGTGGATTTCAGCAATACCTTAAATTCAATATTCATGAATGTAAAGCTCCCAGATATGATCCCTATGATTACTGTCACTGATCAGACCAACAAGAAGAGACTAAATACCACACAAAACATTGTGTTATATACTAACATGTGTCTATTATGAACAGTGGAATATATTCGAAAAAATGACATTTAACGCTTAATTCTAGATGATGGAAATAGCCCAGTTATAAATTATTAATTTCATATCAAATCTATATTGCTATGAATACTAGTTGTTTTGGATTCAAATCTAAGAATAATTAAAATTTTGATGGTAATGGTTCCTAAATAATAGAGTAAAAGATATACTCTAGAAGAAAACAGTATCCTAAAAGGTTTAGTATTCAACCATTCACAGAATTATAGATTCAGTATTATCAAACATTCATTATTACTCAATACTTAAATATTCTAGAACTGAAAAACAGAAAATACCAATAAAAACATTTCAGTTAAATACTGCCTTTATAGATAACAAAAACTTTTTCAATTCTAGAATATATACAATAAAATTTGAAGAAATTAAATTTGAATATTTACCAAAGGCTTGGAAAACAATTCTGTTTTCAAAAACTAATTATTACTTCCTTCAACAACATAAAATTTATAAATTCTTGAAAAAATATTAAGCAATTAATTTTTATAATATAATGCTTATTATTTTTAAAATTTTAAAATGTAAAATACTTTACCTTAACAGTGTGTTCTCGAATAGCAGGACTAGTATCCATAAACCCTTGAATCACATGAGGAAATATCTGATCGTTAACTGTAGCGGGAAGAAGGTGTTCCACAAAATGTTCTAACTGAAAGCAATTTTTTTTAAAAAAATAAATTAAAAACAAAAATTTTCAAGAAAGTTAACACAATCTCAAAAAAAAAAAAGGGAAGAAAATATTGGAAACTGCATAAATTATAATGCTTTTAGTAAAAGACACAAACAAATTTATACAATGTATAAATACAACGTGTTCCAGTAAAAAGTTGGTGGATTCTTTCTTCCAAACTATTTGAAGCGCTATCTTTGAATTAATGCATGTATTATATAGTACCATAGTTTAGATATTAACCACAAAAATTTTAAGCTGCTAATGTGTTTGGATTACAAGTTCCAACATAAAATGTAATGGTGTATTTTGTACTATAACTCACAATATAACAATGGCCTAACTTAAAATTTCATTTTAAATTCAGAAAAATTATTACTGAAATGTTTGAAATGATTCAAATTGTCTATGGCAGTGAAGCAATGAGTTTCAAGAATATTTTCAAGTGGTTTGCAAGATTTTGGGAGCATTAAAGACAATTCACTTACTCTAATTCATGATCCAGACATAGTAGCGCCTTAAAACTTTTGTGGTAAATCGCTAAACTACATAATACATGTGTTGATTCAAGATTGCAATGCAGGCATCTTTGAAAAAGAATCAGTCTTCTTTTCACCGGGGCACACTGATATATAAAATAAAAATATATAACTAAAGGGAATACATATAAATAGTAATAAAAAAAAATACTTGTCTAAACAGATGTTTTTTAATATTTCAACCAGGATTGATTTTCATTAGAAAATAAAGAGATGTTGAAAATTAAAAGTTATTTCTAGATCAGCTAAAACAAATAGTTCCTAAAGGTTACTATCATTTTTTAAAGAGTTTAAGTAACCAATACACTAATCTGTTATAATAAACATCTACTTTTCTTCCAAAAAAATCTTAATTATTTTCTTATCAAAGCTTTTAAATAATTAAAACAGGCAAAACTCTTCATACAGTAGTGCCACTCAATGCAAGCCAGAGTAATCAATGGATGCCAGAAGACTTGTACATAAAATCCCTATCTAGTGCCTACTCATCCAATATTCCCAGACTGGTTTCTGGCTTGTGGCCTTCATCAGTGAGGACCCTTGGATCTGAGAGCACTGCACCTAGATCTTAGGATCTAATTCAACCCTCCAATAGCCTCACTGACGAAGGTCAAGGGCCAGAAACTAGTCTGGAGATATTGGATGAGTAGGCACTAGATAGATTTTATGCACACATCTTTCAGCATCCATTGATTACTCTGGCTTGCACTGAGTGGCACCACTGTATGGAGAATTTTGCCTGTTTTAATAACAGTTATGAACAAGCATAAGAAATGGTGATCATGTGATGTTTAATGGTCTTTTAAATAATTAATTAAATCAGATATGCATACTATATATATCTATACATAACATATATGTGTACAAAAAAGAAGATATAAATATTAAAAGCCATTAGTGGTGTTGTATAGTTTTTTTTTCCTTTGGCTAGTCTTGTTTAATTTTGAATTTGGGTTAATTTTAGTTAAAAATATGACGTGTATATTCAAAAAAATCATGTGTACAATAGATTATTATGAATTCATATTCAATCTTGAATATAAGAAAAATACATTTGCATAATAAACAAAAATATTTTAAAAAAGCCTATTAATGAATGTTAATTCTAATGAGATAGAAAAATTAATTACATAAATATGTGCAACCATAGTCAAATAAATAAATAAGCATCACTTTGTTTATACATAAATGTAAATATTAAAATCTTCAAACATTTGTTCGTCTAATAGTAAATAAAATCAAGTTATATATCACGTGACTTAATTTGATAAGCTTGTAATTATAAACTAAAATTCATTTTAGACCCATATAGCTATTTAAGTTAGACAACTGGATTTGAAGACATATAGGTGTCTGAAAATTTCAGATTTTCTACTCAATAGTTAAGTATCAGATAAGTTCTGGCTTTGAGTTGGTATTTTAGATCTAGTGTCTGAAATATCCTAGCACCTCACTGAGGATATCCAATAGCTTGAAACTGTTTTGAGGATGAGGATAGTTTCTGCATAGAGATTTTAAATGCTTCTCTTGGGGCATTTATCGATAAAGCTTGCTAGAGCTATTAGCATGCTCATTATTTTAGTTTATAATTACAAGTTTATCAAATTAAGTCACATGATACATGACTTGATTTTATTTACTATTATAGATTTGCTTTTAAGTCTTAAGCAATGTTATATTGATAAGGCTATTAGTATATAGTATGGCTGAAGATTTTTCAGAGCCATATAGCTATTTAAGTTAGATAGCTGGATTTGAAGGTATACAGTTGTCTGAAAATTTCAGATTTTCTACTTAATAGTTAAGTGTCAGATAAGTTATGGCTTTGAGTTGGTATTTTAGATCTAGTGTCTGAAATATCCTAGCACCTCACTGAGGATAGCCAATAGCTTGAAACCGGTTTGATGATAATTTCTACATAGAGATTTTAAATGCTTCTCTTGTGGCATTTATCGATAAAGCTTATTAGAACTATTAGCATTCTTATTGTTTTAATTTGTTCGTCTGCATAGCAAAGTGGTTTCCTTCTTTATAATCTCATCCTAAGTGTATTTTCCATGAAGTTGACAGTTAACTTCAACAAAAGTGCATTTAGGATTAGGTTATAAAAAGAAAGAAACCATTTCATTATGCAGAAGAACAGACATTGGCAAATTTGAGAAAAATCAATATAAATGTAAATATATATAAACAATCAAAAATAGTAATATATTAATTCAGATGAAATATGGTGGGGGTCATACTTTGTATTTGTAAAGAAAATTTAACAACCTCAACCCCATCATTATAAAGTATATTAGTATACAGTAAAGACCCATGCTTAAAATTATTAAAAAGTAGTTGAGGTTCGATGTTTTTTAGAAATGAAAAAAAAAAGTGATTGTAGAACATCAACAAATGATAAAATGTTTTTTTATAGGACAATCAATGTGTATTGTAATAAGCCTGCCAGAGCAGCCCAATTTATGAAAGTAGAATATTTATGGTTAGTAAAACTATATATATTCCTGTCAAGAAGGCCCCATCTTCATAATTTTTAGGCTGGAAAGTATACTTTGAAAGAATTTACAATATCTTGTGTTATAGGTTCATAAAAGTTCTTCTTATTTAAAAATACAAGAGCTTTATTTATTTAATCATCTTTATTTATAATTACTTTCTCCTTTATCATCTGGATGTCATCTTTTTTTTTATTGTATATTATATAATGCATATTTTACTTTTAATGTTGAATTGTTTTTATGTTTTGTACACCATTTGTTGAACCTAATTTCTTTAATAATATCCTAATACACATTATCAATGTATGTATCCAATAAAATGTTTCTTTGATGTGGAGGCATTCAATAAGATGAGATATGCAATTTATTAACGGTATTATATGTTTTATTACTAAAAAAATGACATTAATCTAAATCAGAACACATCTTGATTTAATTAAAACGAAAGACAATAATATTATTAATTTATTTAATATAGTACTTAGTGAGGAAGAATGTTCACTATTAAATAAATAGTTATTTTATCTAACTTTCCAACAATTTTATCAAAGGGATAAATAAAAATTCATCAGGATTTAGAGACTGTTCTTAAGCAAATCAAATGATTAGTTTGCCAGGAAGTCACATGACATTCAAGCATTGCAATTCATAACCTTTGATGTAAGCATTTTTCACTCTGGGATTATTCACTCTATTTGATTTGCTAAACTACATCATAAATATATTATAATTATAAATTCTACAAAATGAAAATTACCTGCTGAAGTAATTTAACTCGTGTTGCTCTATCAGATGAAGAAAATAATTTTACAACACATGGCACTATCCTCTTCTGGTATTCATCGCTATCTAATAACTTGCCGAGCTAAACAGACATTTTATGATATAAAAATTTTATAACCATTAGAGTACCTTTAGAAAAGTTTTTTTTCTTTTTACTTTATGACAAGTAAGTTTTTAAGATGGAAAAAGTTTTTTTTTTTCCCATTTTATCAAAAATTATTCATAAACTTCTTAATTACTTTCTTAATAGTACAAAAATTAAAAATAAATATGAGAAATAATAATAAAAATAAATAAATGCATTCACAGAACAATTAAGTCTTAAAATGTTACTACGATTCACAAGTCAGATTTCTAAAAAATCATTTTAACGAACTTGTAAACAATGTCTGCTTTTTCCATATTAATGTTAATTTATTGGTAAATGAAATATTTATGGATTTATTAAAAAATAAATAATATTATTGTAATTATGAATAATCTAATTAATTTGTTAAACATTTAATGGGTATTTTTATTTTTTTAAACGAATCATTCATTATTTTTAATGTACATAAACATTAGCGTAGGTGGTCGAGTGGTCAGCACAGCTGCCTTACAAGCAGTTATCCCGGGTTCGCTTCCCGGCCAATGCTTTGACACATGAGGAAAAAAAAAACATTACCGTACAATATAATTAAAAAGCAATATATATATAAATCACATCGCACCAGGTAACGCTTCAAATTAACCAAAAGAATATCAGTAATCCGTTGTCATGGCAACATTCATACATTCTATTGGTTAATTTTAAGCACTGGTTGGTATGATGTGATTTATATATGATAACCATATTAGATACGTGTATTTATGATTTAATATATATAAAACTTTCATTAAAAATAATGTATAGAATAAATGACATTAACATAAAAGAAATAGCGTTCCAATAAAATACATTCACATCTTTGCTTATAGTCATTGGTTAAAAATCTTCTACTAAGGACCCCCATGCAGTGTTTTTAATGGTTGTAAGTTTACAAATAACTAAGTTTCTTTACTCAGCTTTAAACAATTTAATTACTTAATATTTACGAGAGGAAAAAATGTTTTAAATTTAATTTAAAATTAGAAAACATTAACAATATGGAATTGTCAAAAAATTTCACTGTACATGATGTTGCATGTGACAGTTTCTTCATTATGAAGTTTTCCATGGTGTTGGTATTTTTCACGTCAATTTTTTAAAAAGAATAGAAATAATGGTAGCCCAGGAATATCCTATATAAACTGTGCAAATGAAAAGCAGAGTTCTGCTAGTAAAGGCCTGAGCTAAATAGCTGCTAGTCTAGGCTGCACAATAATTAATGTTTTTTTATTAATTAAATCAATTTTTTGAATTAACATGTGATATAAAATATCAAATTGAGTATTGTTTTTAAACTGACATCTTCAGTAGGTATCTATATTTCAGTATTTTAACTGTTGTAGGCTTATGAATAGACAAGTTTCTTTACTGAGTTTTGAAACATTTTAATTATTGAAATATTTACGAAAGGAAAAACAGTTCCATCAGGTAACTAGGCATTAGCATCTACATTCCAGTCCATGCAACAATTAATGACTATATCTTGCAAATTAAACAGAGGCTAAACTCTCCCATACAGTAGCACCACTCAGTACAAGTCAGAGTAATCAACTGATACAAGAAGGTTTAGGCATAAAATCCTTATCTAGTACCTAAGGCAATATCCACAGACTAGATTCTAGCTTGTGGCTTTCATCAGTGAGGAACCTTGAATGAAAACATTATTGTGTTTTCATTTTGGACTCAAAGCTTTATAGTTAGCTAATAAGGTAAAAAGTGGCTGCTGGAAGGTTGCATTGCATCCTAAGATCTAGGTGCAGTGCTCTCAGATCCAAGGCTCCTCATTGATGATAGCCACAAGCTAGAAACTAATCGGAGGATATAAGATGAGTAGGCACTAGGTAGGGATTTTATGCCAAACCTTGCATCCATTCATTACTCTGGCTTGCACTGAGAGGCACTAAAGTATGGAGAGGTTAGCTTCTGTGTGAATAGCTTGTGCAAGCATTAAGATTGGTGATCATGCGATGTTTAATGAATCAATCTTGCAAATTAGGAAGCAGTAATAACTGATAAAAGTCAAAATGTGTTAATTACAAAAATTCGAGTCAAAACAATAATGAGAATCTTATTCTTTTCAAGAATTTAAGTTTATCTAAATTAAATAATGAAGTAGTTTTAGAGGTATATTTATACACAATCACCTAAATCTTTATCGCCCAGAAATAGACAAGCCTTGTGACAGTGCAGTCATTTAAATAATGATGTTTCAAGGGAAAGAAAGGCAGACCCTGTTTACATTCTAAAGATTAACTCATGAATACAGAGAAGTAATATTGATTGCTTTTATTGGGAGGATATGTAGCTTTATTTGGGCAAACTTCTAAACTCTCTTAGACAAAAAAAGTTTGCTGCAGAATAAATTAAGATAAAATCACAAGATGATTAATGATTAAAACAGAATGAAATGAATTGAGTGATGTATGTAGATATACTTATTGATTATTAAAATCATCTCCGAACTCATTTTTATCTTTTTGTTCTATTTTGCAATTTTTTTCTCTCTTCTTTTGTTCTGGAGTTAGAATGGCTATAACTATATATGAATGAATATAATTTAAGAACAAGGTAACGAATAACCCAAGTGATCACATTAAATGTTACACTTTTCCCTGATATATAAACTTAAATTAACAGTATGGTGTCTGTCAATATCTTTACAAATTCTGGTATTTGTCATAGGCAATTAAAAGTTAGCGATATCTGTCAAACTTAATGAAATATATTAAGAAGAATGTAGCATTTTGTACTTACTACATGACTGTAAAAGCTAAAGAAAATAGATGATAGTCCCAGATACATCAAGTAAACAAAGAATAGCATGAATGTTATTAGCAATGAGGAAGTTAAATACTTACTTATATGCTTTGTGAATAAAAAACAAATCTAGGATTATATTACAGACATTTAAATAATATTTTAAACTAAAATCAAATTAAACAAACTTATTATGATTATAGTCATAATATACAATTCTTTAACTTATACAATAAAATAAGACATACAGCTATCGACTGTAGTGCCATCTATAGTAAGCTTAAATAATCAGTGATTTCCAGCAGGTTGTGCATATAAGTTCTCACTTCAGATTGATTTCTGCCTTTCCTCAATGAGAACTTGAGTTGCAAGATGGGTAATTGCATTACTTCAAGCTTTGAAAGTTCATATAGATAAAGACCATTCCCAGAAACTAATCTGGAGGTGGGATTTAAATGCACTATTATCTAATAATCATTGATTATTCAGACTTACTGTTGATGATGCTAGAATATACAGCTGCTATTATTTTATGATGTATTGTGTAAGCTAAGGAATTAAATGATTTGTTATAATTTAATAAAAAATATCATTGCACGTTTATAAGCCAAAATTATAAATGAAATGGTACTCCAGGAATCTTTAGCTCTTAAGTCTGTCACATGACCATTGTTTTAAACTGCATAACACATAAAAAAAAATATTGTTAAATATTGTTGTATCAGTAAATATGATAAGGCAAAGTATGAAACGAAAGTAAATTTCCTGAATATTGACAAACAGCATTATTGTAACAACTAATTATATATATTTTAAAATATTAAACGAATATAATCTATATCATAATAAATAATTTATACATTGACGAAAATTGCAAAACTAAAGCATAAACAAACCTCTCCTTTAAATTAATCCATTAAATGTGTTCGTTAGATTTAGATATATGTAAGTAAGTATTTTTATTCATGGCGTAATTTGTTAAAATAAATTTTTCATTCAAGTCTGTTACTTTTAAGCTAAGATTTCAGCCTTTTAGATATTAAAACCTGTTATTTAGATATTCTTAAATTAACCCCATTATTTTGATTATCAGATTCTTATAATAAAGACGTTTTGCAATGTTAATCATTTCGGTTTAAATATTTTTATTTTAAAATGTGATTATTAATTTATTATAATGATGTCATTTTCTTTTTCCATATTTCTTCTGGTGTTTTTGTTTTATTTTTTCATAATTTTACTTATACTATCTGTATTTTTTTCTTCTTCTTAATTTTATTTAAATGACGTAACCAGTAAATGCTTAAAAATAATTAATAGAATAGCATGAATCTTTTACTAAGGCAATTCTTCGGATAACTTAAAACCATAACATCACCTAACTAATTGGCTATCATATGTAAACGCAATACCTCAGCCAATGCTTAAAATTAATAAGTCAATAACAGCAATCCCTCGTAGATAATTATCTGAGAGCTGCCTTTGATATTCTATTGGTTTATTTTAAGCATAGGCAGGAGTTATTTACATAGGATAGCCAATTAGCTATGTTCACTTATGGTTTATTTTTACTTATACAATTAATTATATAATTTCTGTGCAAATTATATTATTGGGTTATAGTGCTATGGAATTGTATATTAAAAAATAAATTAATTGAATTATAATAATTGTAATTATAACTTTTTGATAGCTTGAAAATAGATGAAATTAATACCGAAGTATTGAAAACCTCAATGAGCTATAGGTAACCTAACGATCATTTTACATTTGCTGATGGTTAGTTCTCATATAGTTCACTGGGGTTTTCAGTACTTCCGTATTAATTTAAATAATAATAATTGTAAAAAAAACTTCCTAACTTAGAAAACAAAATGGCTGATCAAATTATATAGGATAAAAGAATATTTTAGAAGTTTCACCTGTTAAACAAAGTAAGAATAAAAATTTAAATATTTCATTAGATAATAATAATACCCACAAGGCAGTTTTATTTTTCTGATATTATTAATAAATAATTACTTATAATTTGTGCTGGAATTCGTCCTAAAATATTTCATGGGAAATATTCAAATTATCTACAATAGATTTAAATATATTAATTAAATTTCATATCATTTAGTATTATGTAATTGAACAAAAACTCGATAATTTAATACTTATAAATGTGACTGAGCAAAAAAATTGTAATTACAAAGCTAACGCTACTGATGCTAAATCTTTACATGCAATGTGATGCACTATGGCTCCTTCTTTATCGAAGTCAGGAATCTCTTAACCACTATGCCCAGAGAAAATTGTTAGCCACATTACCTTCCCATTCTTCTCCATCCTGCTCTATCCCATTTTCACAACATTATCTTTGTCAACTCTATGGCCTTTATATTTAAATGCTCCTTATCTTTTCCCAAACTCAGCATAAAAACCAATAATCCACTTTCTGTACAATCACTTTTTTTATATTTATTCTTCCATAACTTCATTATTTGTACCCTTTCTGTTTTCAAGCATTTACATTCAATTAACAGATGCCTAATATTTTCTATTCCTTCCTTACACAATTTACAGACTAAATGACCTATATTTTTCCATTTACATGTATATTCTCTTATTGCTAAAGATCCCTTTCGAGCCTTAAACATAAACTCCTTTCCTTACAATTATCATATATTAACTTGCTTCTAATATTCTGATGTGGTGTACTGTGGCTTCTCCTTATCCGAAGTCAAAGAATCTCTCAGCAATTATACCCAGAGAAACCTGTTAGCCACTTTATTTTCCATTCCCCATTCTAAGTTTTCCCATATTCTGCTCCATCCCATTTCCACAACATAATCTTTGTTAACTCTATGGCCTTTATATCTAAATCCCCCTTATCTTTTCCTAAACCCAGCATAAAAATCAATAATCCACTTTCTGTATAATCACTTCTTTCATATTTATTCTTCCATAACTTCATTATATGTACCCTTTCTGTTTTCAAGCATTTACATTCAATTAACAAATGCCTAACATTTTCTATTCCGCCGTTACACAATTTACAGACTAAATCACCCATATTTTTCCATTTACATGTATATTCTCTTGTTGCTAAAGATCCCTTTTGAGCCTTAAACAATAAACTACTTTCCTTACTATTATCATATATACTCGCACCTAATATTCTGATGTGATGTACTGTAGCTTCTCTTTAAACGAAGTCAAGAATCTCTATGATGTGATGCACTGTGACTTCACCTTAAATGGAGTCAGGAATCTCTAAGCAGCTATGCCCAGAGAAACCTGTTAGCCACTTTACCTTCCCTTTCCATTTTCCACCCTAAGTTTTCCCATAATCTGCTCCATCCCATTTTCATAACATAATCTTTGTCAACTCCATGACCTTTATATCTAAATCTCCCTTATTTTTTCCCAAACCTAGCATAAAAAACAATAACTCACTTTTTGGATAATCACTTTGTTCATATTTAATCTTCCACAACATTATTTGTACGCCTTCTGCTTCCAAGCATTTACATTGCAGTAACAGATGCCTAATATTTTCTATGCAATCCTTACACAACTTTCAGACTAAATCATCCATATTTTTCCATTTACGTATATATTCCCTTGTTGTTAAAGATCCTGTTCGAGTTTTAAACAATAAACTACTTTCCTTACTATTATCATAAATTAACTCACATCCGATGTTCCATTTACTTCTCTATATATATTTAAACTCATTTTACTCTCCATACTAGTTCTTCATCTCTCCATCTCCCTATTCTTTATTAATGCATCTATTTTTCTATCCCATTCTATATCACTATAACATTCAACAATCCTCCTAACCCAATTATCCCACTTTTTGTACAAATACACTGACATAAATTCTTTATCCAAATCTTCTGCATACTGCATTACCTTTCTCACCCATCTTGTTGTTTGCCCTTTACTTGAAACCCAATTAAATACTATTTTGGCTATTCTTTTATTATCCATAAACTGAAATCTACTGAACATTTTCAATTTGCTTTTTGCATCCCTCATATAAAAACTTGCCATCCCATTTCTCCTTGAATTGCCTCCTTTGCTGTTCACACCTCTGCATCTAATGCATGTCTTCCTACATCTCTTTGTACTTTTTCTAAGTAATCTAATACCCTTTTACTAACACATAATGCATCATTGCCGTATGTTAATCCTGCTACTTCCACTCCCTTCCATACAATTCTAGATACATCATATTTATTATATGAAAACACTGTTAATTTCTTTATCAATCTCTTTCTTTTCTTTGCTTCATTTATCAATTTTTTCTCCAATTCATCCAAGCAATTTTTCTTATTACTCAAGATAATTCCCAAATAACTATTCACCACACTTAACTTTATATCCCCCAATAAGAAATCTTTGTCTTCTCTTTCCCCAGTATTCACCATCATTATATTTGATTTTTCTTCACTAAATTTAATCCCCATATCTTTACCCACCCTTGCACATGTCCTCAGCATAACTTGCATATCATCATCTGCAAAAAAAAGACCCGACAACGTATATACTCTCTTACTACTTATTAACAGTATCTCTATCCCTCTTCCTAATCTTTCTATTGCTCTCTCCATTTCACTCAAAAACAACACAAACAAAATAAGTGACATAGAGCATCCTTGCCTCAGTCCCATCCCATTTTTAACTTCATCCATTCCAAGATTTGTTAAACTTATCCGTAATCTATTTCTATTCACTCTATCATATGCCTTCTCTATATCTATAATCATATATAACTGTCTACCTGAATTCCTACTCATATCCATAAGTTGTGTATCTACAAATAAACTATCTCCTATACGCCTATCTAACCTAAAACCTCCTTGCATTTCCCCCACTACATTATTTTCTTCCATCCATTTTGCAACTCTTCCAGCTACCATATATGAAAAACCTTTATATAAAACTGATGCTACTGCTATCGGTCTATAATTATTTAACTTCTATGATCCTTACCTTTTCCTTTAAATAATAATCTTACTCTCGTATTACTCCAACTACCTGAAAAAACTCTCTTCTACTTTTGCCCTACGCCCTAAATTTCACTACCATCTCTCCTGCCCATCCATCTAACCCTCTTGCCTTACCACTTTCTCAATTTCTTCCCTGCCTCATTCAGTTCATTTTCTGTAAACCTAATATTCCCATTACTATATGCTTTCATATTTTCTATCCCTCTGTCCTTCACATCTAACATCGTTTCTATATCCATTACATAACTATTCAATATTCTCTCTAATTCTTCTCTAGAGCTACACTCTATTTCCTCCTCATCCAGTAATACTATCTATTTCTCTCCTAAATTTCTCCTTTTAATGTAATTCCAAAATTTTTTACTCCCATCTCTTCCACTTTTATTAATATGAACCAATAATTTACTATTTAGTTTCATTCTCTCTCTCTAATGATCTATTTTAGCTAACTTCTTCTTTTCTAAGTACTTTATCTTTTTCACTTCCTTTGTTCTTAATAGCATACTTATATTATCTGCATGCTTTCTCTCTCTCTTTTACACTTTTACTAACTCTCATTTTTCTATTACTTTTATTCTTCTGAATATTCTCACCTAAAACCCTATTTGCCACTTTTTCTATTTCATCACACCAGCCCTCATACTCATTTCCAACCAACTCTTCCATGGTTTTTTCAACTTGTATTTTATACTCTTACAACTTATTCTTATCATTCACTCTCCATCCACATCTTTCACTATTGTTTCTACTTTTATTTCTATTTTCCATCATATTACTAACCATTTCAATTACAAAGAAATTATGATCACTATTACATACTTTCTCTTCATTATCAAACACCTTAATTTTCCATACTTTATTCATTCCCTCTTTCTCTACCAATACATAATCTATTGTGTGGGATATACTATTTCTAGACCATGTGTATTGTCCCTCATAAATATTTAATAAGTTTCCAAAGCTCATATTTACTCTCTGACAAAATTTCTTCAAAAGCTGTCCATTCTTATTATCTACATCATCAATTTCTTCAATATGCCCATTCATATCTCCTATAACCATTATTCTCTTCCCTTTTTCTTTAAAACTCTATATATCCTTAACTAGGCACTCATATATGCTATTGTTCCACTCCATTATAGTTTGACTATCTCCAGTAGTTATATAAACTATAGCCACTATCCATTCCTGCCACTTTTCTGGTCTCCTACCACCTTGCATACTCAAATACTCAATTTTAGCAATTTTTTTTACCTAACTACTCTTTTATAAATTTTTTTGATTTTTCTTCTCCATTGCGTTTATAAATAACTTGCTTATCATTGATTTTACAGACCCATTTCCTCTCCACATCTATATTTATATCTAAATCAGCTACTGTTTGTTTATTCCTTACATCCCATCCATTCTTCTTCTTTCTAATAACACTGCAATTTAAAATCCCACCCTCCTTTACAAGTTTCCCAAACTATATTCTTTATAAATCAAGACTCCCTAAAACTTCACTTCCTTGTTTCCCTAAGTGCAACCCATCTTTACTATATAACTCCCTCTTCCCAATAAAAAAATCCCGCACATCCACAAACGTAATATCATTTCTCTTACACAATTCTTTCAATCTCTCATTTATAGAACATGCCCTATCAAACATATACCTTTTATCAAATCGTGGTAACAATCCAAGTATTCCTACCCTTCCTTTAACCATACTCAAATTCCTAATCAATTCTATGTATTCACCCATTACTCTTTCTGATGACTCTGATAAATTATTAGTCTCTCCGCAATTATACACTAGTAGTGACATCTATTGTCAATAATGTTAAAGAGCATAAATATCAATCATAACAAAAAAAAAAAGTGGTAAACATACTAATAATGAAAATTTTATTCTAAGTCAATCACCTACTAACAAAATTTATACTGTTAAAAAGAAAAAATAGTAAAAAATGGAGAGCAAAATATCATTCAGGCTTGAACAAAATTATTGGAATTATCCGATAATAATAAAAATATAATAATGATGATGTTAATAATAATAATATAGAAAAGAAACCAAAAACTAAACAGGAAAAAACCTCTGATACGCTAATTCTAACCTCTCTAAAAATATTATCTTAACAGTCAATTTATTATTCATATTTTTTGTTTCTAAATAATAAAAATTATAACTATAAATATTATTCTAAGTTAGTAAATAGTTAAGACAGCTTTTATGTTAACAGAGATAATCTAATCTCTACTTTCAAACCTTCGATTTATGTATGAGTATTCGATAATTAAAAGGTTATGCCTTGATTATTCTTACTTACATACATAAATCCAAAATAAAATTATGACGAGCCGATTACTATCATAATGCAGAGATGTTACATATGATAGATGTCATACGATGATATATATGATAAATGATATGATGTTATATATGGTAAGTCATAAGATGTTATATATACCAGATAAGTCATATAATGTTATACATGCTAGATTATGATGCTATATATAATAAGTCATAATGTTACATATGTCATAAGAGGTTACATATGTCAGATAAGTCATATGATGTTATATATGCTAGATAATACTATGTATGATAAATCATATGAGGTCATGTTATACATGATGAATCATATGATGTTATATATGCTATATAAGTCATGTAACATTATATATGATAATTCATAAGAGATTATATATGCCAGATAAGTCATGTTATATATGATAAATCATATGATGTTATATAAGTCAAATGATGTTATATATGCCAGATACCATCATATGATGTTTTATATGCTAGATAATGATGTTATAAATGATAAGCTATATGATGCAATATATGATAAGTCATATGATGATAGTTATATGATGTTATATATGCTATATGTCATATAAAGTTATATATGCCAGATAATTTATATGATTTCATATATGGTAAGCCAGGTAAGTAATATGATGTTATATATGCTAGATAAGTTATATGATGTTACATATGGTAAATCATTAGATGCTATATATGATAAGTCATATGATGTTATTTATATATGATAAGTCATATAGTGTTAAATATGCTAGACAACTAATATGATGGTTTGATTTGTTTAAGATTTTATTAATTTTATACTATATTTTAGACCTTGTTTTCTCATTTGTTCTTAATCAGCTATTTGTGTGTGTGTTATCATTTCTTAGAAAAAAAGTTTTTTTCCCAATATTTTAAAAAATGATGCTATAATTGATCACTAAAACAAAATATCCATTTATATTTAATTCAGATTGATATTATACTTGTTATTTAAGTATGATTTGGCAACAATGAGTACATAAAATCATATTCAAGTGAAAATAATAAAAATACCTTAAATAACGGGACAAGCACTGCTGAGCCTGCATTTCCAAACTCATATGCATTGAGAAGCTGCGGTAATATTTTGTATTGGCTGACATCTTGAGGAAAACTGTCTAGGTTATTAGTTAAATTATTGAAAAACTTATTCTTTTCCGGTGCATCTTTTATTTGTATTTCTTCCAAAAATAGCATAGTTTTAACAAAATTATTATTAAAAAATCCTCCTGAACTTTGACATTGGGCGACAAACTGGTTAGGATTTGGCCTAGACTTTGGATTAGCACTGACTAATTCACAATAATTTGTAACAAGAGATTTAGGAATCTGAAAAAAAATATATATATGTGTAAAAAGATTTTAAATATGTTTAAAAATATTAATAATTTTTTACAAGTAAATCTCTAAAATTGTAAACCTAATATACTTTTGACTGTGTAATTAGAAGTTTATATAATTCATAACTGCCATATTCAAACATAATATATGTATACGTTAGTGAACAATTCATTCACTTTTGTTTCTCAAAGAAACTTCAACATAATAATAACTGTAAAATAGATAAGCAGGGAGTCAATATTATGAATTAGTCCATCTTAGATCATTTAAACATCAATTTTATTGCATACACTTTTATTTATTATTTATATAGTTATGTATTTTATTTTGTTTTATTATATCATAGCTCTGAAGAAGACTGCAGGACAATTGAAACGTAAGATCGGGTGCATATTCTTATAGATTTACAAACAAGTTTATTTTAATCAGCTTACAAAATTTAGCAAAGAGAAATAGATAAAAAATTCTGCAATTTATAATGTTGTTGTTGTATTTTGTAAAAATTGAATACAAGTTTATGCACTCCAGAAAAACTAGTATTTATTTGAGAGGTTGTTTTTAGATCGCACACTGATAACTGAGGAATTTAATTAAGGCATTAACATAATGGCGAACGATAATTCCAAGAAATATTTGCTGATTACAAATATTTCTAGATAAGAGACCTTACCTTATTGGACAATGTAATTAATTGTTGCAGTTATCAGAAAGCTATAAAAAGACTGGGTAACAACTACATCAGGCTAGTATTTGAGTGCATCTCCAGTAGACGTTCCTGTTCAATTCCAGTAGAAGATATCTAGTGTCACTGCTTTCGGTTAATGTCCAGCGCTCAGTGGAAATGTAGTCCATGGGTATAGCTGAAAGAGCCCACAGAGATGGGGAGACCGTAGCTTGAGGAAACCGTCTGGATAGCAGCTGCATAAAGAGTTGAGTTTCCAGCGGTTTGCAAGTGCAGAGACGGAAGCTGTAAGGAGCTTAAGGCCAGTCGCAGTGCTATACTACAAAGCGTTCATGTGCAGCTAAACTGGACTGGGGCCAAGGTGTGTGTAAACCTTGCCCATTGTGAACCGTTTTTGTAGCAGCCAGCCTGAATGTACATCGAGGGAATTGAACATTAACAAACTGTAGAAATATAGTTGTTGAGGACTATTTGTTATTCTAATTATTTAAAGACATTGTGTCTTAATGTATATAGTCATACTTGCAGACACATCAGTTGTCTATGCCAGTTTCTTCATCATTAAGTTTTCCCTGTATGATGATAGTTTTCACTTTAATTTTTTAAAAAATTGAATTAATATTTTGGACCATCTAAATCAGGGATGAGGAATCTTAGCCATGGGCCCAATTGTGGCCCTGAAAACTCTCAATATGGCTCCTGGACATTTTCAAAAACATATATAAAGTGATCCTGTATTTAAACATGTGTGTAGTTCAAATATTGAATTAAGAGTTAAGTAAAACAAAATATTTATTTTCTCAATTACATCCAATCTTTATAATAGTTCTAGTTCATTCTATCACAGCTGCAATTTTCCAACAAATTATTTATATTGTGTGGTCTACCTGACTACAGATTTAATCCACTGACACCGAGGATATTTTGTTTGTTTTTGTAGTGATTTTCTCAAACTAACTGTATATTCGTAAAAATAAATGTAGAATTTAATTTATTTTATTATTATCTTGAATTTTTTTATTTTTTATTATGATGGCTACATTAAAAGGAGGTTCATCAAGTGACTGACATGTCTCATAAAAAGTCCAAAGGCCTGCTAAAAAAGTAATCTGTTCAGAACATGAAACAAAATTTAAGAATATAACTGTCACAAAGAATTGTTACAATGAAAAGTCGAAAAACTATCATTGAATGTGGAAAAGTTATTAATAATAATGATGTTATTTTATTTGTAATTGACAAAAAAATTATGATGCTTATTTAAAAAGGGTGAGTTGAAATAGGCCTGCCAGCTGAAAAGATTGCCCACCCCTTATGAATGGAAATAAAATAATTAAATGTTTGAGCAAATATAGCAGGCAAATTTTTAAGTCAATAATTTTGTATGGCTCGCGAATGATATTATAATATCCAAATGGCCATCAAACATCACATAATCTCCATATCTCATTGCAAGCCAGAGTAATCAATAGATTCAGAAAGGTTTGTGCATAAAATCCCTATCTAGTGCCTACTCATCCAACATCTCTAGACTAGTATCTAGTTTGTGGCTTTCGTTAAAACTAGTCTGGGAATATTAAATGAAAAAGCACTAGATAGTGATTTTAGGCACAAACCTTCCTGCATCCATTGATTACTCTGGCTTGACTGAGTAGTGCTATTATATGGAGAGTTTTGCCTCTGTGAAATCCAAATGGCCCTTGGCAGAACCCCTCCCCCCAACTAAATAAAAGCATTTTTACAAACTTGAATTGGGTATTGACCTAGCATACATAGTAGTTAAAAAGCAATTACATCTATTCCAGTTAGATAAATATTCCATTTGTGTATTAATTAAATAAAGTTTTGAATTAATGAGAGACAAAAATGTTTTTCCACTTCAAATTATCTTCATGGTCAATATCTTGCAAATTAGAAAGTGGTAAAAACTGATAAAAGTTAAAGCAAGCAATTTTTAGAATTTTTAAACATCTTTGCATTTATTCCAAAGTTCACGCTAATAGAGTCGATATTTAAAAGAGCATATCTACAGGTCGAACTAAAGTATTAAGCTAAAAGCAGTTCTATTTTTACTTAATGCGAAACAGATAACTATTTCTGTTATCACTGGATCACACTTTTTAGTTTGCATTGCTAGCTTTAATTGGTTGTTGCTTGGTTACATGGTAGCTGAAATTTTATCCAAATTAGAGTTATGTATCAATGATACCATTTGTCAAGTCTGTAAAACTTTTAAAATTAATATATATATAACTAAAAAGTGTAAAACAATATCTTTGTATCGGTAGTAAACTCATATTAACTATAAGAAAAAAAGATGGAACTATTACTAAAAAGAAAGATGAAATCATGAAATGTGTGGAAAAGTTCTTTAAAGAATTATTACAATAGAGAACAGGATAACAAAGTATACCTTACAATTACTACATCTTCTAGATTGCCCAGAAATTTAAATGAAGAAGTGAGACATATAATTAAATCTATGAAGAAAGCAAAAGCTCCGTGTAATTATGGAATTATAATTGATATCTTACAAGAAGTGAGTAAAAAAATAGAAAAACTGTTGGCAAAGTTATATACCAAATGTTTAAATGATAAAGATATACCAGATGATTGGAAAAATGCAATAGTAGTATTGATATTTAAAAAAGGTGATAAAGAAGTCATTAGAAAATTCAGACCTATCAATCTTTTATCAGTTCTATATAAAATTTTTTATCCATTATATTATAACATATGATCTTTGGATTTTAATGAACCAAAAGAACAATCTGGATTTAAATGAGTTTTAGCATGGGAGATCACATCCAAGTATTACGAGAAGTTATAAAAAGACGAGAATAAATATGAGTTGCTATTATGCTTTGGATTTGTAGAATATGAAAGGTATTTATTCTATAAGAATTTCTATAGCGATTAAAGCATCAGATCATCAACATATAGGTGTGGAATATTCTGAAGAATAAATAAAATGCAACAGCAGTGATTACATTACATGGTAATATGAAGAAAATTAATATTAAGAAGGATATATTGTACCAGCCGAAAGACCCACCAAAAAAAACCTGCAAGTCGGATCCAAACTCAGGCGGTTCAAACTGAATTCAAACCCAACTCAACAGCTCAGATTAATAGAAATCTAAATCGACGGCACAGTGCTATGCGCCAAGAAACTAGCTCAACGGTTGGTGAGGATCAGAGACCCCTGAACTGACACTAATATTGGATAATCAATTAACTAAGATAATTTTAAATCGAATCATATGTATATGTTCGGGTTGCCAACACAGACAGCGAGTATTAACATTAAAATAATTATGAAAGAATTAAGAACTAAGAAACCAAGTGTGTTTAGAAAATATTTAATAATAATTTGTTTGGTTTGAATTTTAAATAAAGATTAAATTAATTAATTCTAGTCCTTAAACAAAGTTTATAATTATAATGCGAGTGGCGGTCCTTATTATATGCCAATGAATATTACGCAATATTTGAAAGTCTATGTCTATGCCCCCAACAAGAAATAAAAGGCAGATAAAGGTATTCATTAGTAAAGGAAATTATTACTCTAATTTTATACGAAAGAATGTGATATTTATTTTCACATTCGCAAATCCATTCATGAAGAGCAAGATACGTATTTTAGGGCATAACTTTAATCTTTATTGGAAAACTTATTTACTGAGAATTTGTTGGACTTTAATTTAAATCACTTCATCATGAATTACGAGCATCAGAGCGGGCTTTACTGGAACAGAGAGGTGAAGGTGCTGACGAATTAAGAGCTATAAAGTGAAATTGAAAGACGATAGCTAGTTGATGATCGAAGTCCTATGGCGGCTTGCATCTGACAAGTCTTATGTCCTTTGACTAATATGAACAGGAGAGGAAGTGCTTTCTTCCTCGATAATTTAAAATAACAGAAATATTATCACCGACCAGCCTAACGGAGTGGAAGATTGCCTTACGTCAGCAACATTCGAAGATGATGACTTGATAGTCATCGTTTGAATGCTAAAACCCATATAGAATGCTCTACGTGATGACTTGATCAATTTAATTAAAGTCAAACGAGCTTTTAACTAAAATTATTTTAAAGTATTTGTAAATCATATTAATTATGCCCCAATCATCGTGCCCTTCCTGAATCTTAAATAACAAAGTTGAATTAGAATATATTTGATCCTTTATTGGCCCTTTTGCAATAAAAACATTTTAAGATTATATATGAATAAATACATATTGGTGAATACAAAAAATAGCTGGGGCATAGATTAAAAATGGAGCTAATAATTTATTATTAGCCAATTATAAAAATAACACATTTAATAATTTCTTTCGACTCGATAATTGATAGAACGGTAAATCTAGTTCTAATGGGCGAGAATTACTATTAGAATTAATATATTATTATTTGCACAAGGCAAAGGAAACAAAGGAGATCATCGAGTCGAAAGATTATTGGCATATAATTAAAAATAAATGACATTAATAATTACACGATAAGAACCGCCATTGTAAGAAAGGAAAGTTCAAGACTAGAGGTTGAGAGAATTACGATATAATAGCATAAATAAAAGTAAATTTACACAGAGATTATTACACAGAGATTATGACATTTATAGAATGAAAAGAGCTCTTAAAGGGAGTGTAAAGTTCGGAACTGGCCAGAAAGTTTAAGGTTCATTATGGAAATATATTACCCATTTCTTCCGGGCTGGATCCCTAGGTTACACGTCCGAGTTGGAAAAAACGTAGGCACGCGTTTAGTTGATTACTTGAACAGCATTTTATTTGATTTTGGCAGCATGATTTGTCTGGAAAAGATTCAGCAGCTCCATTGAAGATTTTCAGGGGACTTCAGGAACCGATAGCCAGATTCCTGACGTGTAGCCCCTTACCATGATCGAAACACTATTTAAAACGTACAGAGTTTACTGCACTTATCTACAACAAAGATGGCTTCTTTTTCTCCAAACTTTTCAGAGCTATATATACTGTCCTCTGATGCCTTCAGGCTAGCGCTCCTTTCATTATCAATGTTTTTAAATTTACTGGTTGTTTTTAGATACATTCCTTCGATAAGGCTTTCAAACTCATTAACTTGAATTCATTTTCTAATTAGAAAATGAATTCTTAAAATCAGAAAATGATTTTAATCAGGAAATCCTTATCTTTTTTTCTAATTAATAAAACTTTAACTGTTGTTTTTGGAAAGGGAAAATCTGAAAGCTTATCAAAAGAATGTAGCTTTTAATCATTAAAACTTTAACAAATTATTTAAAAGTAAAAAACAAATAGTCCCGATGCAATGAAACTTTCGAACAATTATATATATTTAAATATTTACAAATATATAAGCACAATCCACGCAATTGTAATATATATAAATTCATGAATAATTTTATCATGAATTTATTAATAGAATTGATCAGTTTAAATCTGAAATAATTAATTTTAATACGCATTTATAAAATAAGTTTCCTTTATGGAAATTAGCATGGATCGAACGTATAAAGCCCCATTGCATCGGAAATTTAAGGTTAGTACTAGGGTTTGAAGTGGGCTTATGGCTAGATGTCATGAAGCTAGGATCAAACTCAGATCCGACTGCTTCAATATGATAGAACGATTCTACATTTTTAAAACTTTTTATAGCAATTTTACAAGAAGTATTTTGTGAATTAAAATAGGAAGCTAATGGAGATTATTTAAATCATCTAAAATTTACATGGAGGCAAAATTCTCCATATAGTAGCACAATTCACTGAAAAATAGAGTAATCAATGGATGCAGGTGAATTAAAATAGGAAGCTAATAGAGATTATTTAAATCTAAAATTTACATGGAGGCAAAACTCTCCATATAGTAGCACCATTCATTGAAAGCCAGAGTAATCAATGGATGCAGGAAGGTTTGTGCATAAAATCCCTATCTAGTGCCTACTCATCCAATAACCCTAGATTAGTTTCTAGCTGGAGGAATTCATCAGAGAGGAAACTTGGATCTGACAGCACTGCTCCTAGATTTTAGGATCTAATGTAATTGACCAGCAGCCAACTGTTTACCTTTTTAGCCACAAGCTAGAAACTAATCTGAAGACTGTGGATAAGTAGGCGTTAGATGAGTTTTTGCACAAACCTTTCTGCATCCATTGATTACTCTGGTTTTCACTGAGTGGCACTACTGTATGGAGAGTTTTTCCTGTGTAAACAGCTTGTGTAAGTATAAAGAATGGTGATCATGTAATGTTTAGTAGTTCATCTAGAATTTGTACATGATATGGATGTTTCTGAAAATAATGCTTTCAAGTTTCAGGAAATGTTGCAAGAGTTATCAGATAAAAGTAAGAAATTAAGACTAAAAAGAAATGCTAAAAAAACTAAAGTAATGTTGAATGGATTTTTGCAAAAGGAAATAAAGATTGTAAATGATGAATTAGAAGTTAACAAATATATTGTAATCATTCAGCTACACTGTTGCATTAAAAATAAGTCAGCAGGATGCTCTTCAAGTTTAATTTAAAATTATTTAATTAATGGGAAAATAATATTTAATTTTCCCATGCATATAGTTTTTTATAATAATAATGAATCTTCAATCAGGTAAATATTTTACTTTTCTTCCCACATGATAGTAAAAAGATTCTAGACAATTTTCTTCAAATAATTGTCAAACATTCTTTAAAATCATAGTATGCATATTGTAATATGTATTATAAATTATAAGTGTTGGTAGAAGAGATAAAATTATGAAATCAGATAAATAATTTTTTTTGATCTCTCTCTTCAATAATTTTATTTAAATACCAGTTGCTTTTAATTTTTTATTTTTTTTAAAAAAAAATGTACTCAAGGGTAAGACTTTTTTTTTTTAGCTTTTTAGTAAATTGTTTAATAATATTTAGAGATAAAGTTTTATGTTAGAAAGTATTTTTTTTTAAAAAAAGAGATTTTGACAATTTTGTTAAATATTATTTTAATTAGTTAGACTAGTTGTTTTTTCTCTTTTTATCTCTCTTCAATACAAAAATGAAATCAATGCAATGAACGGATTACCCTGGTTTTTTTTTTGCAAGAAAAATTTTTAATTAAAAAAGGAATGTCAAAAATTTTATGATTCTACTTTAAATTTTTGACTTGTTTTCCAATGTCAATGTTTAAGGAGGGAAATCACTGAACCATTGTATTTTTAAAAATTTACTTAATGTTGTAGACAGATTGTTATTGGTTTGATGCAGGATTCTTCCAAAGTTAAGAGATGTGGGAATAATTCAGAAGATCTGGTACCTAGTGTCTGGTAAGATGAAATCATTCCTAACCTAGCCATTGAAGAGAACTGTCAAGTCTTAATCCAGTTGCTGAAAAAGATAGAAGTAGTTCCAGACACAGCTGATAGAGAGAAAAGTGTTCATTGGTACCTAGTGTCTGGTAAGATGAAATCATTCCTAACCTAGCCATTGAAGAGAACAGTCAAGTCTTAATCCAGTTGCTGAAAAAGATAGTAGAAGAAAAGTAGTTCCAGACACAGCTGATAGAGAGAAAAGTGTTCATCAAGCTGTTACATAGAAGTTTTAAACAAGCTTTAAGCACACTATGAGTTTAATTATAAAAATGGTTTCTACAAATAAAACCATGTACTAAGTTAACTAAAAGCTATATATTATCATCCTGAATTTAACCAGCCTTCATTGAAATAAAATTTAAAGCTATTCCTCCAGTAATCTGAAACAATCCTTGTTGTCAACTAAGATCACGAGTCTCTATGTGTTAGTCTCACATGGAAATTTAAGTGAAAAAAAAATGGATAAAAGTATGCTGTTTGTTAACCTGGAATTACTGCCCATGAGTAGAAGGACAAATTAATCATGTACATATGTGCAAGGCTTCAAGAAGAAAACTTACCTGAAAAAACTGGAAATTATAACTAGAAAGAAATCCATAGAAGAATAAAACCATGGTTAAAGGTATTTTTTTGTGTGGACACTGTTTTCATTTATAGTAAAAAGATATTTTTTTATAGATAAAAGTAATAATTTATAAATGAAGAATTGATAATATTAAATATTTTCATTAAGTTAATATTTTCAAATTGTGAAACATATTTAATCCATTCAATTTTCTCTTCAAAATTATAATTTTTTTAAATTCAATTTTTTTTTGAAACATGTTCTTTTCATTCATTTACCCCTCCCCCCAAGTTAACAAAGGGTTAATCAAACTAAGTCAAAGCTTGTTATCTTTGATTTTAAAAATGTTTTTCTAACTTTTGGTTATTTAAAGAAATAACTTAATGAATTAAAAGTTAATTAATTTAATGAATAGAAAGCAACTAGTTAATTATAATTTTTATAAAACTAAATTTATTTTTTTGATAAATTGTTTAAAATTTTATACTGTCACGTCATTATTTTTTTAAAATTTGTTTAATGTTAACCAGTTAATTATTAAATAATTGTTTTTAAAAATATTTTTTAGTCTTAATGTCTTTATTCTATCCAGCTATCTGTTACAAGAATTGGCAGTGTGTGTGACTTTATTTCAATATAACTTAATGTTCTAGGATTTTTAAATTATCCCAGTAAAACTATTTATTTATAATAGAGTAAACCTATAAATTATTTAAAGTGATTTAGAATAATCTGCTTTATTAATTTATTTATCTCTTGCTCACAGTAATAATTTAGAGTTTTTGCTTCCTGAGATAGATTAGAACATAATAGTTATATGGATTAGGGGTTTAGGTTGGTGTTTGGATTCCAGATAATAACTCTGTATGGCACAAGTAAAGCTCAGGCATTATCTTTTTATTTTTATCAGAAAATTAAGTTTACAGTTGACCAGTGCATTGATGAGGATCAGCATACTTTAAGTATATCAGCATTTTTTGATTTTTTTTAATATTCTGATAGGTTAGCACTTAAGTCTGTGCAACCAAATTATTATTTCTATAATCTGCCCTAAGTTTGGTAGTGGCTAGATAGATAGCCTCCCTATAGTGGATCAATTTTAAATTCAGTCACATGGTTGACTAATGATTATTATTGTTGATTGTTCATAAAGATGAATAATTTTATTATTATTTTTGTTTAATGCTAGGTGAGTTTTTGGTTAGTCGTATTCATTGCTTATCACTCATATTCATTCCGTCGATATATTTGTTAGTTATTTTATAGGGATGATTTCCCATTTCATTGTAATTCAGCTCTATATTGGGTATCTTTACAAATGGCTATCCAATTGTGGGACCATGTAATCCCTGTCACCAAATTTCATTCTGGTACTGTTACAATATATCCCATGAACAGATTATTAATACAGACGGAATCATAATGTATGAAATTAATCGAGTGCTTTTAGTAAAAAAATAATCTAATATTAAAAGGAAATATACATACATGTTTGAAAAGAAAGGTTTTTAGTGATTATGTTTTATTAGTTCTTACTTATGGATCTGAAACTTGGACATTTAATGCAAAAGCAATGCAGAGATTTCAGACCATTCAAAAAAGTATAGTGAGATGTACGTCAGAAGTAATAAGAAGGGATCAAAAATGAAAAACATGGATGAGAGAAAAAACTGGTATTACTGCCATCATTGAAAGAATTAAGAAACCGAAGTGGAGCTGGGCTAATCAGACTACTAGAAGAGATGATAAAATATGGATAGTTGAAATTTTAAACTGAATCCCAAGAAACTTAGAAAGAGACCACATGAGATAGATGATTGAAATGAAGAAGTCTGCTAGCGTGATATGGAGAAAAGAATGTAGATGTCAAACAAATAGATTAAATTTGGAAACACTTCATCTTGAAGTGAATCAGTAGTGCTTGAAAATGATAATGAACTATTTAAAGGAGATGCTGGATTGTCATAAAAATTCAGAGAAATTGTTATACTTCAGATTTTCAAGCATATAAATTATCTAATAATAATAATCAACCCTTAAGTTACCAACAATCTCAGTCTGTAGTCAAGGCAACCTTACTAAATATAAATTATCTATATCCGATCCACTATTCTTTCTTCAGCTAGAGTATTAAACTAAAGATAGTTTCCATTTTTGGCTTGGTGTGAGTCAGTCAAATACTACTACTACCGTCAGATTATGATTTCAGGTTGCATTGCCTGTTTTAATTGGTTGCTGTCTGGTTACATCATAGCTCCATCTTTATCAAGATTATTACATAGAAAAATTTCTTGTTATATTTCAATGTATTGATAAGGCTATAAAAATCTTTAATATATATACAGGTATGGAGGAATCTTATGGTCTACGAATTGCTTATAATAATTCCCATGGATCTGGAGTATGAATTAGAGATGATTCCATACATGCTTAGGATTTTTTAGTAGCCAGTTCATAATTATCCAAATAATCATCTAATTGTTGGAATTAGTATTAGAATATACACTTACTCTTACATAGAGATTAAATAAGTATGAATGGAAAAACACTTAAACCCATACCATCCAACAACAAACCTGATTAGTGATGACTTCATCTATGTTATTCCTCTTTGAAAGGCTGTTAAAGAAGTCTTTGATCCAAAGTGAGTTATTTAAAAGTTTTACCTTTTTTTAATATGCAACGGTATCACAACAAAATGCTAGATAAACACATAACTAGACTAAATTACTATTAAAACAGGTAAAGCTCCCATACAGAAGAGCCACTAAGTACAAACCAGAAAGCTTGTGCATAAAATTCCTATCTAGTGTCTATTCATCCAATATTGCCAGACTAGTTTCTAGCTTTATGGCTTTCATCAGTGAGGAGCCTTGAATCTGAGTGCACTACACCTAAATTTTGAATCTAATGCAACCCTCTAGCAGCCACCTTTTATCTCCACTTTACTATAAAAAAATGAGTCTTAAATTGAAAACACCTTAATATTTTCAATCCAAGCTCACTAGCTTATATAGTCATATAGGTCTGAAACTCAGTTCAGTACCCATATATTTTGGCATCTTTGTTTCTTTAATAACCATAGCCACTACTATCCTATTAGGCAGGATTGGTATTAAACCACTATTCAGCACATGATCACCATTTCTTACGCTTGCTAATAACTGTTATTAATCAGGCAAAACTCTCCATACAGTAGTGCCTCTCAGTGCAAGCCAGAGTAATCAATGAATGCCAGAAGACTTGTGCATAAAATCCCTATCTAGTGCTTACTCATCCAATATTCCCGGACTAGTTTCTACCTTGTGATTTTAAACACATGCCTTCTGGCATCCATTGATTACTCTGGCTTGCCCTGAATGGTACTACTGTATGGAGAGTTTTGCCTGTTTTAATAACAGTTATGAGCAAACATAAAAAATGGTAATTATGTCATGTTTAGTGGTTTAATACTAAATTACTATCTTAAAACAATATATCAAAAATTTAAAATCTGTTGAATATTAAAGAAAAATTTATCTTGCTTATATTTGAGAATTGCTATTTTTGGATAACTTTTTCCTATTCCCCCCTCTCTTTCCCTATCTCTCAGAAAATATTCTACTTATAGTATAGATGTTGTCCAGAATTTTCTACTTGTATAGTTATACATGTTAAATCTTTTGCTCAAAGACAAGTTTGAATATTTAGGCAAACAAGGCAATATGACAAAGAGATAACAATTTATCAAAAAAGATCCTGTTTTGATACCTCTTTTACCCTTTTAACACATTTCACTTTTTAATCTCTTTTTGGGAGAACTATATCACAAATTTTAAATATTGAAATATTTAAAATCAATAAAATATGCACACACTTAAAGATAATTTTAAAAAAAAATCTTACTTTTCCAGGATTTTTCAAATCAGATGTCGTGTGAAGACTTCCGTTGAATACTTCCCATATGAGACAACCAAGACCCCACATGTCTTTAGACCATTTTTCCTTTCTTTTCTCGCTAGAATTCTTCTCTGGAGGATCATATCTTTCCAGGCAATGTATAATTTTCACGGGAGGGTCTCCATCGTAAGAATACATAAATTCAATACCACCTATTTTCCACTCGCCCGCTTTACTTACGAATATCGAAGACAAATTGACATTGTTGTGGATAAGATGGCAATCGTTTACAAGAAAATTTAAACCTTTCTGAAAATAAAATATATTTATATTACTCACAATATGTATATAAAAGTTATTACAATTAACCTATATTTAAAAGCTACAATTAAGAATCTACATAAAAGTGAAGGACTTTTAGATTTCTCAGTATTCCAAAAGTTAAATTATGAAGAGAACTGCCATGTCTCTGTCTATACAAACTAATAAATATTTTTATATTATTGCGTGTTTTGAAAATATTTGCTTTTAGCTTTTGTTTTGTATTGAAAAGAAATAATATAAACTTTTGATGAGAAAGAGAATTGTATAAATAAAAGTAGGAAAAATAGACCACTAGAGGTCTCTTCATAAGTCTCTTACACAGAAACATATTACCTATTCACAGAACTAAATCTGAAAATGTTAATATGATAATTCAAAAGTCAGAATCCTGAAAAATCATGTAAATAAATTTGAAAATAAAATATTAACATTTTTGGTCTTATATGTACCATATCTTGAAAAACTTAATTCAATTTACAGGCTCGTTAAAATTATCAGAATATATATATATCGAAATGAACAATCTATTATTCATTTTTAAAAAGGGGGGGGGGCAGGCTTTTTTTTGTTCTAAGCAATCAAATCAATATGCACATTTGTTTTTTTTTTTAAAAAAAGAATTGAAATGAGGTTCAAGAAGGAATTAAGTTTTATATATATCAAATATTTCCTTTTCTTAATCAGACATATAATTTTATTCAAATCTCACTGGACCTCTACTATGCTTGGTGAATAAAAAGAACACCACCACTAATGGCTTATCCAACCTGGCCATTGGAAACTTGACACATTACTTTAAATAACTCTGGTGAAAATGCTGAATGCTCACTTCAGATAGCAGAGATAAAACTTGTAAAAGTATATTATAATCTCATATGAATTATTTAATATTTATCAGAAAGAAAAAATAAAGGACAGTTATTTGTTACTTTAAAAGAGTAAGAAATAATAATAAAATGTAAAATGCAATGTTCATGTATAAATGATCTAAATCTTAAATAATTATAGTTAATGATGTAATTTTATCTGTCGTCCATTCATTCATAATTAATTGTATTAGATTTTATGTAGATAAATTTATATTATATATATATGCAATTGTTTGTTCACTATTAAATAGATTACATATATTTGCATCCATATGGTAGCATTCTTATTTAGTTTTAATGAATTAGAGATTGGTCTCAGAACAAATCATCCAAAAGACCATCTTCACAGTTATTGTTATATAAAGATGATTTATTGAATTAGGAGTAGAATCAAAAAGCAACTCTTACAGTTACTGTTATTGAGTTAGGATCTTTAAAAACCATTCCTTATAATTGTTGTTATACAAGGACAGCATTGATGTCTATTTCATATAGAATATATTTATGTGTTGGCATTAGGAAACATGTAAATCAAGGAAATGTTTTATATTTAAGGGTTCATACACATGTAGATTTGTATTTTAAGTCTACTGAAGTTGGAGTTTGCTATACGGCGAATATATTTATAACTATATGAATATTATAATGTAAATGAAGATTAAAATTAAACTTAGCAACATTTATGAATAATAATTATCTTTCGGTGTATATAGACAATAATGTATATAGATTATAAAAGCTTTGTTTAAAGAAATTAAATTGTATATCAATTAATAATTATATTTATAAGCAAACTATAGTTATATAATTTGTTAATTTCTTTAAATGTAAGATTGTTTGATCTACTCTCTTTCATCAGAAGTAAGATATCTATAAACTATTGCTTACTCAGAGTATTGACATGAATGTATGTGTTGTAAACTTCCATTTGCCTGAATTTGTTGAATGGCATGGTTGACCAAACAATAATTTTTTTTGGTATATTGTAATTATATTGTTAAAAAACAACAACAACAAAAATAAACAAAGCAAGTTGTGCTGGGAAGAAGGCGTTCAAATAGTGTCATATTATAACATGTTCCAGGGGATGATTTAGCGCTATTGGTGGTATATCTAGTTATAATCATATTGAAATAATAAGTTTATGGTATTTCCAGCCATAATCTTATTGAAATAATAAGTTTACTGTATATAAAAATTTGGAAGATTAATAAAATGGAGAATGAAAGTAAAAAGAATGAGGAACAGCAGGAAATGATGGAAGCAAATACTTCAGAAACAAACTGTGAAGAAAATAGTTTGGAGACTTCTGATATAGACAATGTCCATCCAGATTCTGATTTATATAAACAAGTAGAACATAAAGACATTAATAAAAAGCTAAAATTCCAGATGGCAACATTTACCAAAGCAGATATGATGCAAATAGTCATCAGTTTAGGTCAGCAATATGTGCAACATCAAGAGTAGATGTTAAAATGTATGGATGATCATGAAAAAAGATGAACCAGACACATTTAAACATGCTAAAACAAATGGGTAATTTTTGCAAACCATTTAAATCAAAGCAAAAATGAGATGATTTAAACCAAATATACAATGAGTAAATACAGTTTCAAGAAAAAACAAAAGATCAAATTATGGACGATGAACAAGCTCAATTGCTTTTAAAGAGAATAGACCAAAAATATATATGTTATCTTTTAATTGAATCAGAACCAAAATTACTGGAGGATAAGGTACAAAGTGAGTATGATTAGATACAAATAATAGACCAAAGGCTTGAAGATATGCTTGAATGTTCACAACAAAAATCTGATGGATCAAAAAAATATGATGTATTATATTCAGTGTCAGTTATAATCTCACATCGAATAAACAAATACAAATAAAAATAGAGCATAGTTTACTGTATTCCCAAAATGAAATGGAGTCACTTAATACAAAAACTGAAAGAAAACTTGCCTTTCATGCTGACCAATTTATTGGATAAAGAAATCCAACAGCAGGAATTTAATATTGAATCTCTATATAATGGAATTTTTTAATATACTTGGTATGCATATAAATGTATTGCATTTATACAGACTTGTGCAGAAGAATTTCATTGGATTTCAACTTTATTTGCAGCCGGGAGGAAAGAAAACACAATTTTCTCCTATACAAGTTACTTCTCCAAAATTACCACGAAAAAAAGCCCACAGATAAAGCTCAGTACCAAACTAAGATTGAGTGATCATACATCATTGACCAATGGCTGGATAAAATACAATTTTCTCCAAAACAAATAACTTCTTTTCCAGAATTATCATGAAAAAAAAAACCCCCAGATAGACTTTAGTATCTAACTATGATTGAACAATTTTATAGTGACTAATGACTGGATATACACTTATAAAATGCCCAATAGACAGGAAAAGAACTTTAAATAAGTAGAATCTTTTTTTTTTTTTTTTTTGGTGTTTTTTTTTTTTTGTTTTCAAGTTCACGAAGTTGAAATAAATAACTATTTTTCATTTCAAAATAAAAAAAAACATATTTTTTTCTTATTCTAAGCAATCAAAGTGATATGCAAATTGGTTTTTTTTTTTAAAAAAGGAACTGGAACAAAGTTCAAGAAGGAAGTAAGTTTTATATAAATCAAAAATGTTCTTTTCTTAATCAAACTGGGATATTATTTTATTCAAATCTGACTGGACCTCTACTATGCTTTGTGAATAAAAAGAACACCACCACTAATGGCTAATCCAACCTTGATATCAGAAGCTTAATACATTACTTCAAACAACCCCAGTGAAAAAAGGATCATTTGAGATAGCAGAGATGGAACTTGTGAAAGCATATAATCCCATATAAACTATTTATCAAAAAGAAAAAATAAATGACAGCCATTTTTCTTTTTCTAAGTTTTATATTTAAAAGACCGTTTGAAATTTACATTTGTAATCCAGATATTAGGTATAGAAATTGTCAGTTTTAAAAACAAAATTATTACATGTTACTTTATACAAATTATTACTTTAAAAGGAAAGAGTAAGAAACAAAACTAAAATGTAAAATGCAACGCTCACATATAAATAGTCCAAGTTTTAAATAATCATAGTTAATGATGTAATTTTATCCATCGTCCATGGTAACCCTGTTTGATTACTGAAAATTAGATTTTATGTAGGTTAGTTTATATTATATATATATGCAGCTGTTTGTTCATTATTAAATAGTTTATGTATATTTTCATCCATATGGGATAATACATTCTTGTCTAGTTTTATGAATTAGAGATCGGTAATGGAACAAGCCATCTCCGTATATATTGCAGTTATATTGAATTAGGCTAGGATCTAAAGGGCCACCTTCAAAATTATTGTTAAGTCAAGATGTTTTATTGAATTAGAGTATGACCAAAAGACCACTCCTATAGCAGTTGTACTTAATTGAATTAGAATCTAAAAAAGACTATTCTTTATAATTATGGTTATAAAGATACTGTTGATGTCTATGCCATAAAGAATATATGTATGTATTTGTACTAGGAAACATGAGCCAAAGAGATGTTTTATATTTACGGGTTCATGCGTGTGTAGAATTGTATTTTAAGTTTATTGAAGTTGGGGTTTGCTATACAGCGAATGTAATTTATTATTTATAACTATATGAATAATACAATGTAAATGAAGATTAAAATCAAATTTAACAATGAAATCTTGACATGTAGGTGTAATAATTGTCTATCTGTGTGTATGGAATAAAACAATAAGGTATATAGATTAAAGGGACTTTGTTTAAAGAAAATAAATTCTACATCAAAAATTATATTTGTAATTAAACTAGTGTTCTATAATTTGCTAATTTTTGTAAATGTAAGATTGTGTGGCTTACCCTCATTCATCGGGAGTAACTTTTGTTCTCTGCGATCTAACCTAGCATTACAAACGGATACTGTATGCGATGGTCATCATTATTCTGTGAAATAAAATAGTGCTTGAAATATACATGTGTTGGTTTATTTCTGGATGCTTAAAACCAGGTGATGCCCATGTAATTTATGTAAATAGAGAAAAATGTAAATAGTTGAAGCACGTTAGTCTGACCATTACAACATATATATAAATACAGAGAGATCAAACATACCTGTTGCATATTGCAAAATTTATTATAATAAACAGTAAATATAATAATTATAAAGATCAATTACAAATAAACTTTTAGATATATAAATGTTCTCTACGAAACTGGAAGGCATGGCATGAATGGTTTAAATGTAATTATTGTAATGTTGTAAAGACTTTCATCAATAAACAATAAATTGAAAACAGGCTTTGAAAATACTAAGTGGTCCCCAATACAATAGTTTCTTGTATATTATATAGTATTGGACTGAGGTCAATATGATGTCGTTCGATATTACCAAGGCTATACTAATAATTATTTAAAAATAAACTAGAACTCAAAAGTTAACACTTAGTGACAATCATAAATTTTAAAACATGATTGGCTATATATTTTGTTAGTACAAATTTTAATTGTAAATAATTTTATTATGAAATATAATTGTGTTTATTGGTATAAATATAATGGTAAATTGATGTAGTTACATGTATTTTCTATATAATAAAAATATAAAGAATTTATAGTAATTAATTTATTAAAATATATATATACAAATTTTGTTTCTGTTGATTAGTTTATGTTAGTTGAAGATAATAAAAATATTTGAGATAACTAAAAAAAAAAGGCAGATATAAAATTTTATTTTGATTTAATTACATTTGACTGGCAATTTTTCTTTTAATTTAGATTCTATTTCTTTTAATTCAGTTATGTTGTATAAAGGAAAGAATTTATTAGTGATTTAATAAAAACAGGATTAAACTGACTACAATTGTGGTTGAAAGTGTTGTATTGCATGGGTATAAAAAGGATATAAATAGGCATATAATCAGTGTTTTTCTGAAGGTTTGTGATGATGATGTTCTAGTTGTATTTTTATGCTGGACTATTTTCACTATCTAATATGTGTATAAAGAAGAAAATTTAAAGAAGCTGTTCACATGACAATGGGGAAAAATCCCATAAGCCAACCTAGTGTGACGATACATAATGTATGGAAACCACAAATCAACATTGCTCTTGGGAAAAAGTGGAGAAATCAGGAGAAACCTCATAGATAAGTACATGAAATTACTACAGACTGTTGCCTTTGGCAGAATGGCTCAGTTGGTTAGAGCGTTACCTTAAAATTCAATACTCAAGAATCTAAGGACCCAGGTTCAAATCCCATGCTAGTACTGTCATTGGTCAGGCCAGCAAGACCTGAAGAAGAGGAGAGAATAATATCCCTTGAAACATTGTGCATATATTAACCTGTTTGATGTGCTATTACTAACAGTTGAAGGTATTTGGAATATTTAAATAAAGTTAAATTTTTCTAAAGATCAATACACATATTAGATGATGGAAATAATCCAATATAAAAATACAACAGGCATATAATCAGTCTCTCTTTTTTTTCCTGCTTTGAGAGCAACTATAGCTGAAAAACTGTTTTTTTTTTTTGGTAGTGATTGAAGACCATCAACATTTGGAACAAATATTAATAATTAACTGATCCTTGCCAGCAATCAAAGAAGACGAAATTTCTTAGTGAAATGAAATTCACAAGAACAGATTATTAAAAACTGATGCGAGCTAGTCAGACCCTGGAACAGGCAGCTCTCCTGTAAAAAATAATCGTATGTTGCCAGTATAAAATAAGAGAAGAGGAGATAACCAAATCAGAAGTCCTATCTGTTATCTTGTCTTAATAAGAAGTATCCCACTAATTGTCATTAGGCTCAAGAACTATGTAATAATTAATAATCCCGTACCTATACATTTGTAATAAAAAAAACTTTATAAACATAATACTATGACATTAAAAAGACTAGTCAATTATTTTAAGGATAACATAAAAATCTATTTTTAATGGTAACATACAAATTTATTTATTTTTTATTAATAAAAATTGTTAATATAAATCCTTACACATTTATTTTCTTAACTGATAAAACCTAGAATGCATGTCAATCACATGTGTGTTTAAGCATATATCATTAAATGTTTGATTAAATAAATTTATTTTTACTTATTGTTAAAATCCCTCAAGTGTAATTTGACCTCATTCCCAACAAGTAGTTTTAAACTTTATAACTATCTCTTACGGTTCACGCTTTCCATTGAGAAAGTACTGGAGTGTAAACAAGTGACCAACAAAAGATGGATGTTTATAAAATGCTCTTTAGTCAAAATACATTCTTTCCTAATTGAAATGGTGCTTGAGTGTATTTCCTTATCCTATAAAGATGTTGTTCGACTGACGAAATGTAAGTTTTAGTTTGGTTATTAATATACATACAATATATGCATACATATACACAACTCATAAACAATTAATCATATAGACAGAATTAAACCAAATTGCTTTACCGAAATCTGATGAAGACCCCAAGATACAGCTAGATCATTTTTTCCGGAATTATTCAAATGGATTTCTAATGGCACGACGTATTCAGTAACACAATATACATGCCTGTCACTCTATTTAAATATATATATAATATTAAATATAATTTTATTTTTATAAAATAAAACAAAAGTTAATCTTACAAAATTTAAGATACTAACATCAAATATTGAAATAATAAATAAATTATAAAATAGAATATACATATTAATAATGATAATGTACAACAAGTGGATGACAGACAATTAGATAATCATTTTTATTGTCGAATAAAAAGTAATCAATTTAGTAAATAACTGATTTCCCACCAAACAATAATTATTCATCTATCTACATATATATTAAGACAGTTATGTGTCTCATGGCATACAACATAGTAGTGTCTGTGCACATATATATATAAAGTTGAAAGGAAAAGTAGAAATAAACAGACAAAATTTTTTTGTAGATATTTTCTATATTAAACTGGAATAACAGTAAAGAATTAAAATAAGTTTGAATTTTAAAAAAATTATTATAAATTAAACATTTAAAAGATCTAATTAATATTTTATTAATTCTGATTTTGAAATTAAAATCAGCATGTTTTTATGTTACAATAGATATACTGGTAATATAAAATTCTATTATCTATTTTGATTAGATTAAAAATTTTTTTAAATTAAATCTTGTATAACATATTTTGATAAAAATCATACAAAGTTGTTTTTGAAAGGATTAAGGTAAATTGAAAAGAGTCATTAATTTTTTTATATCAAGATAAAGAAAAAATTATTTTCAATTATTGTGGTTTATTTAAAATTCCATCCTGACAATAAAAAGGTTGGAAAAAGATTAGAGGGGAGTTTTACAGATTATGACAACAAGATTATTACTATTATGATGAAGTTATAACTGAAGGTGCACAGAATAAAAATCAACTGCTGCTGCTAATGTCACAATGGTAGATTGAATTAACATGGAAATAAAAGGCCTGCTTTTCTGTTTTCCATAGCCCATAATGTGTATGAAATGGTTGGTTTGCCTGAAGTCTATCAAATGATAGAATGAATGGAGCTGATTGAATGCTATCAGTTCTTGATTTATATCTTCCCCAAAAATATCAATAAGACATTATTCTACTCTACTACAGACACAATTATAATGGACCAGTTTACCAAAAGATTTCATTATTACCAAGATATGTCATATGCTGTTTTATCTATAGGCAGAGAAACACAAAGTTATTGTGTTGTATATAGCAGAACTATTTCATAAACAGATTTTGGAGAGTAATTTTATTGAAAAATGACATTATTTTAAATATGTATGCAGTTAAAATCTATAAATTATAAAATTTGGAAGTAAATCACTTTTGCCTAAATTATTCAACTATAAGTAAGATGTGTTTCCAGTATATTTTATTAAAAAAGGAAAACTCCAAAAATCTTTCTATATTGAACAAAAGAACTTGCTAGAATATTTGTAAAGATGTTTACAATTAATTAAGAGTAATCCGAAAAAAAAAAGAAAAACTTTTACGAACTGTCAAAGTAACATTTTTTTTTAAAAAAAGTGAAAAAAAAAGTTTTTTTTTCCCATTACAAATAATAAATTAATTAATGATTTTGATTTATACTATCTATTTTCTTTATATACACACATACATGTAAATTTTATGTATATTTTTTGACATTGAATTAATTATATCTTGTGAAAATATTTTATGGGAATAAGTTTATTTATTAAATAATATAATTCCATTAAGATATAAATGCTTGTGTGTGCTCACACTTGAATGGATATCCAAACATATATTAAATCGATCATTATTTATATATCATTAAAAATGAATAGAATGTTTTATACAACACGTCTGTGCTTATTTATAAAGATATCTGTCATGTAAACATCTAAAAATTTCTAAATGAATTTCATTTATATGATTATGACAATTCAAATAAGTTCATTTTATATCGGCATTATGTGTGCAGATATATGTGTTTTATGTATTAAGATATTTGTAAATCACAATGAGATAGCTTATTTCTTTTTGTATTAATCAAAATCAGAATGCTGAATTTATATTTATAACATACTCAGCAGACCTTAATTTCATTTTATTGTTTCTAATTTGTAAATTTGCATTTCATTGTTAAAGTTATTCCAGTGAATTTTCTCAATCCTAAAATAGTTTTAGAATATTATATGTTCGTATTATATCTCTTACTCACAGTAACAGTTATAGAGCTTTTGTTCACTAAACTGGATTCATTCATAATGGTCCCCTTATATAAAAAGGGTTAGTGTTTATAGACACCCAGTTGATGAGTATTTTATTATTTCTCTAATGCCAGATGGCGCCAAGGGAATATCCTTTAAAGTCCATGCATTACATTACATTTTAATTATTTATTTAGAAATTAAGTTTACAGTTGGCCAGTACATTTTTATGGTAATTAAGTGCCAGAGCATTGATGATGATCAGCATGTTTTAGTATCCCAGCATTATTTTTTTGTTATATTCTTATGGATTAGCACTTAAGTTTGTGCATCCAAATTATTGTCTAAATAATCTGCCCCAAACTGGCAAGGGCTAAATAATTAGCCTGGTTTATAGTAGACACATTTTAAATCTAGTCACAAGATTGACTGTTCCATTTATTTTTATTGTCGATCATTCATGGTGATGAATGATTATTACTTGTCTGTAATGCTAGTGAATTTATAGTTACTTATAATTAGTTGTGTTGATCTCCCATCCCTCTCTCATTCCTCATAGTTATTTCATCATATTTATTAATATTTGTATTTAATTTTATATTTAAATTTTGTATTAACTGGGTAGATGATGATGAGTGCCATCACCCTTGGTTCACCCGTTTCTTCTTATTGTTACAGTATAATAACAGCTATGGAAAAAGCTAACTCCAAATGCAGATACTATAATCGCAAGAAGAGTAGAACACTTTTACCAGAAGTTACATACCAACACTCCCAAAGATGACAAACCATGGCTTCTTCTTCCACACATTCATTCCCTTACTAAAAACTTTATTAAAATATTCTCTCCTTCCTTCAATCTAAGTTTTCATAACTCCCCACCAACCAAGAGATTAATTAACAAATTCGCAAGACCATCTACCCTCTGATCAGACTCTTCACACAGTTACAAACCCCACGCCCGCAAACTGGCTGCAGTGCCATATACTGTGGCGAATCCACTCGTATCTTTCAGCACTGTCACTTACGCAAAAGAGCTCTGAACAAACCCGAATATAATTCCATCTTTTTAGAACACCAAAAGTTCACTGGCCATATATATATGAACCATCTTTTGCTTCCATCGCATGTATGGAATGCCATGACTCTAATCGTAAAATCAAAGAAGCATGGCTTATAGCTAACAACACCTACACTAGAAACCGGAAGGAAGCATGCTTCTCTTGCTCCAAAAAGTGGAATCCACTTTGCATATATTTAAATATTTGTCGCACACATTTTCTATCATGCTCACACAACCCACTTGCTATGATTATGAGAAGATAAAACTTCTTAAAAGCTCTCAGTCAATTAATATTACAATTTATACTTAGAGTGACCATTGCCTGCATTTTAGTGTATTTAGACCTATATTAACAATTCACAACTCAGATTTACTAGTCATTGGGAAACTCTGAATATCAGAAGACAAGGTAAAAAGACAATTGATTTAAAAATTAGATACACACTTTATTATAAAAGCCTAAATAATAGAAGCTCAAGTGGAATGAGATTTGTTATAAATAATAAATGGAATTGGTGGTATATCAGACAGAATGGCAAGAGTAAATAAATTCAAATTAATGGAAGGTAACAAATGCAGACAATTCAAGTTTATTCCCCAATAAGTTCTCATTGTGATGAAGAGATAGAGAATTTTTATATGACTGGTACAAAATACTTTTGATCAAACCAAACAACATTTCAAAATTGTCACGGGAGACTTTAACGCTATAACTGGTAAACAATTGAACGATGAGTGCTATAGGTATATTTGGTTATGGTGATAAAATAAGAGAGGACAGAGACTTGAGGAATTCACAGACAAAGAAAAACTATAGAGTATGGATTCTTTCTTTGAGACAAATTTAAATGTAAATGAACACGGAACTGTCCAAATGAAGATATAGTAGAATTGGATTACATTTTGACTAAGAGAAAATACATATTTCAAAAATGTAATATTCTTAATAGATTCTATAAAGGAAGTGGTCATTGATTAGTGAGATATGATACATGATAGTGCAAAACTAGAGAAGAAGATTATTACAAAAACAAAACAGTATTAACATTGGGTATTCTTAATCTCCAGAATCACTACGCAAATTGCTTTAAAATATAATATTAATAAATTTTGAAGTAGTTCAGACTCGAATGAAATCAATAAGATGACAAATAATAAGCTATTAAGAACTGCAAGAAAGATAGTTGGCACAAAAAAGAAACAATTTAGCAGTAAATTTTTTATTTGGACACAACAATGCATGAAAAAAAAAAGGATAAAGAAAATTTAAAAATAATTCATTAAAAAGAATTGAGTATTTAGAGTTTTGTAAAATGGTATGAAAAAAAATTAATAACAATATAAAAAAATACAATTGAGAATTAGCAAGAAAAGCTATAGAAGAGAATAGAAGTCTAAGAAGTATAAACCAATATATTGGTATTAGAAGGAAAGTTATTTCTACACAAAAAGAAAAGATGAAACTATTACTAAAAAAATAGATACTATGAAATGTGTGAAAAAGTTCTACAAAGAATTATACAATAATAAAAAACAAGAAAACAAAGCATATGAAAATAAAAAAGTCTCCAGGAAATGATAGATTTATAATTGATATATTAAAAGAAGCAGGCTCAAAAACACAAAAATTATTAAACTAATGATCAACTTTTCAAGCTAATGCACATGCGCTTTATGAATCTTAATAATAAATGAATACAATTCATAAACATCGCACTATAAAAATAAATAACTCATTTACATACGTTTAATTTCATTTAAGAATGACGCATCATAAATTCTAGTAAATTTTGCAGGCATCATATTCATTCAGACATAGTAAAAGTAATTTAAAGTGATTGGTTAATAGCTTCATGCTCTCATTTCCAGTGCTTAAGATTTGCCCATACTTAAGCATTTGGGTTGGAAGAATAGGTGGATTCATTCTATTCTTTCACAAAGACTTTATCTTGTGTTGGAAGTGAGAAGTATTCATTTATTATTAAGATTCATAAAGCGCATGTGCATTAGCTTGAAAAGTTGATCATTAGTTTATTACAATTCATAAACATCACACTATAAAAATAAATAACTCATTTACAAAAATTATTAGCAAAATTATATACCAAATGTCTAATGATAAAGATGTGTCAAATGATTGGAAGAAAGAAATAGTAATATAGAATATTTAAGAAAGATGATAAAGAAGATAATAGAAATTAGATATATCACTTCTATACAAAATCTTTACCAGGATAAATTGCAATTTGTCTACAATAAGTTTGGATTTTAACTAACCAAATACAAAACACAAATTAGATTTAAAAGTGGTCTTGCGCAATGAATGACATCTAAGTCTTGAGAAAAGATAATCAATATGAATTATCATTATGTCATTAAACAGTGCTTTTAGATCCAAGGCTCCTTACTGTTAAAAGTGACAAGCTACGAGTAGGCACTAGATATGGATTTTATGCACAAACCTTCTTGCAGCCATTGATTACTCTGGCTTGCACTGAGTGGCACTACTATATGGAGAGTTTAGCCTCTGTGTAATTACCATTATGCTTTGGATTTGTAGTCTATGAAAAGATATTTGATTCTATGGTAAAGCATTGGATCATCAAGATATAGACCGTTCTAAAGAATATTTATCAAAACTGCAACAGTAATGATTCAATTACATGGTGATACCAAAAAGATTAATTTTGAGAAAAGTATATGATAGGGTGATTCTATATTTCCAAAACTTTTCACAACAGTTTTACAAAAAGTACACTGTGGATTAAAATGGGAAGCTAAGGGAATAAAAGTAAAGGGAGATTATTAAAATTATTTAGAATTTGTAAACAATGTGGATATTTTTGCAAATAATGCTTCCAAACTTCAGGAAATGTTGCAAGAATTATCAGACAAAAGGAAGACTAAAGATAAATGCAAAAAAGACAAAAGTAATGTTGAATGGATTTTCTCAAAAAAAGAAAATAAAGAATGATAATGATGAATTAGAAGGAAATGGAAAACTTAATAGATGAAGTTCATCAATAGAATTAAAAGTGGACAGAATGCTATTGGTAGAAATAACTTAATATTTTAAGGAAATATGCCTACGAATTTGAAAAGGTAGGATTTTAATAGATGTTTTAACAGTTCTTACTTATAAATCCAAGACTTGGACCCTTAACAAAAGAATAATACAAATACTTCAGACTACTCAATAAAATAAGGATATATGTTAGAAGCAAGAAAAAAGGATTGAAAATGAATACTTAACAAATAGGTATTTCTGACATCTTGAAAGAATTAAGAGACTGAATTAGACTGACAGTAAAGAGAAGATAAAAGATGAATAGTTGAAATGTTAAACTGGATCCCAAGAGATTGCAAAATCTAGAAAGATTACATGTGAGATAAATGGATATATGTTATGAAAATAGGCTAGAGAATGAAGAAACTGGGATTAAATTTGGAAAGATTATCTCACATTGGATTCATAATGGTTGAAAATAATTTGATAATGAAAGATTTCTGATGCAAAAAGAATAATTCTTATGCAAATGATAAACTAAAATGGCAAAAAAAGAAATCTTTAATTTTAAATTCTATTTGCTATGCATCTTAATGAATAATAGAATGGGTGTTTATTATGTTGTAATTTAGCTTAAAATCAGACATATCATAGTAAGAAATAGCAAACTATTGTTGAAAATAATCAAACACTAACACTTGGTTATATTATTCTACTATTAGACAGAAGTAAAATAAATAAGGTCAGATATAACAGATCAGTGTAAGCTTTAGAGTGGGAAAAATGGCAAAAAGAATGACTTAAGACTATAAACAAAAATGATTAAAAATCAGAAAATTATATCTTTCCATCTTGACGAGAATAATTCTCATTCCTATTACTTTATGACCGTTTCTAACATGTCACATATTATATAATTTACTTGACATGACAGAGTGAACTAAGAAAATTTACATGTAATGACTTCCAAAATCTCAATCTATTAACTGAATTATCTGAGAATTCATGTATGAGCTTAGCAATCTTCCTATAATTACTTTATTTACATATATTACATACGAAGATTTTGATGACCATATCTGTTAAACTAAAAATAATTACAAGCTGAAGTCACACACACATTAAGAGCATGACTTCAAAAAGCATTCTATATAAGATCTCACTAATAGTTCCTCTATGATACAAAAGTAAGTTTAAATTTCAAGGCGTTACAGAATAAGATAAATAAGCAATTATTTTATCTAGCGCAGTGTTTACAATTATATTACATTCAAATATCAGCCTTTCAAGCTAATTGAGCACGTGCCTATTGAGAGTGTTAAATAAATGAATACTTTCCTCTTCAATCCAAGATATAGTATTTATGCAGGAATAAAAAGGATCCTCATATTCCTACGACTCAACACTTAAAGTGAGAATTCTACTCACGCTCTCCTCAACAGTTCTTCAGATTTGCTCATATAAAAGAATTTGAGTCATAGGAATAAGAGGATCCTTTTTATTCCTGCATAAATACTATATCTTGGATTGAAGAGGAAAGTATTCATTTATTTAACACTCTCAATAGGCACGTGCTCAATTAGCTCGAAAGGCTGATATTTGAATGTAGAATAAGATAAAGGAAAACCATCCATTAGAAAACTCATTTGTCAAAATCTTCACCAAAATAAGATGTAAAGGACTTAAAAGTGTTCAACATTTTCCTCCCAAAATGGATAAAATGTCTGTGTGAAGAAAAAAAATGTTTACTCCCGATAAACCTTCTTCTTCATAACTTTACCATCAAATACTGAAAAATCCTTAATCCAAATTTTCTTCATGTAGAGCAATCAAAAAGGCTCGAGTATCTGAAACAACTCCTTTGACTAAAAAGTAGTATATTTCAGTCATGCAGGGGATCTTGAAAAGAACATGCTGCAAGCTATTTGAATGTGCGCTAATAAATTCTATCGTCAATAATATTGTCAAACAGATTGTAAAAATCATTAACTATCTTCTGTAGTAAAACTTAATCAGTAGAAAATATATATTTTCTATCTTTGATATGAAATCCATTGACCTATCAATTTACCCACAAAGACATCTGATAACTGATTAATGTCCAAACTACGTTCTACGTCATATAATTTGAAAGTGGATTTTACAATTAATGTTCCCAGCTATACTTTACATAAAAAATATTGCAGCTTTCTGATAAAATATTATTATTATTTTTTTATAAATGAGATCTTTATATGTGCTCAGTTATATGTGATGCGTTATCTATCTTTAATGTGTGACAATGGCCTCTTGAAACTTCAATATCTGATCAAAGACTAGATTTATTATTTTCATACATCTGTAATTAGCATTTCTATGGTATTTTGTTATTTCTATTGGTGCAAAAATAATCTTAGAATTCATAAGTTTAGCTTCAGTTTCTATTCTTGTATTGGAACTGAATTAATATTATTAACTATTACAATTGAAATTTTTATTGTACTCAGAATTAAACAAGAACAAAAAAAAAAAACGTTTTTTAATATTAAGTGGCACATGTGATGACTTAATTGAAATAATATTTTGTTAATGTGTGTCAAGGTTACGGAAACTGTTATTTTATATTATTTAATGCAGCGATTTTTTAAAAATAGTAAAAAATACTAAGTTATCACTAACAGGCAAATTAATAATAATTTTCAATCAAAAACCTCAAAACTGGCCTTCAGATTGTCGTTTTTCTTTAACCAATTTCTTTATTTTGCTTAATTTGTCTTATTTAAGGAAATGGTACATTTCCTTTGGGTAAATAAAAATAATAATGAAAGCTTTTATTAGCATAAATGTACTAAAAAGCAAAAAATAATTTCTTTTCAGCTTTCACATATGACCAAAAATATTGTGAAAAACTAAAGAAAATTTATTTTTTAGTGGATTTATGTGAATAAGTGTCTTTTTTATATATACTTTTTCTACTTCATATAATTTAAGAAATTAGAAAAGAAGAAAGTTTAGATAAAAACTAGATGGCAGTATTTAAAATTTTAAATTTTTTGCTAAAATTGTTCACAAACTCTAAAAAAAATATATGGTTATCAGGAATACATTCATATGTATGCCAAACTTTCACCTTGATTGGAAATTGGGAAGTGGATGAAAATTGGGTTACAAGATTTCATGCAGACAAACAGACAAAAAAAAAAAAAAGAGACTAAGTTAAATAAGAGCTTATAAAGACAACCAATTTTTTAAAAGTATTTGAATTGTTTTATTTAGAAAAATTCAATGCTTATTTTAAGAAAAAAAATAAACAAACAAATCTTTTAAAATTATTTCATTTATTTTGCTTTGGATATTAAAAAAAAAATTTTTTTTTAAAAATCACTCCAATTATCTTACTTAAAGAACTTCTAAATTTAATTTAGACATAAAAAAATTTAAATTATTTATATATGTAAATAAATAATTTAGCAATGTATATAACTGTAATTTTGTGGAAATAATTTAATTTTCACAGATGCGCCATTAGATTGATATTAAATTTATGTGCATTTACCCATCAATAAGTGTTTTCCATAAGATTAAATATATATTATAATTTTATAAATTGAATTTAGTTATTCTATTTTCTATCAGAATAAATACTACATAAACAAAATACTAATAATCGATGAAGGCCATCTTAAAAATCCATAATCAACATTTGATTAAGAACCTATATATTGAGAAAAAGATTTAGATCCAGGAAAATTGATAATTCTGACAAGAGATAATTTACAAAATTTAGAAAAATAAAAAAGAATGGCAAAAAAAAAAAAACAGACACAAAAAAGTTAAAGTATATAAAACTAGAAAATAATTTTCCTAAGATGGAGTGTTAATATCTTTCAAAATAGATTTATGACAAAAAAAATGATCAAAAAATATGAGATCAAATCCAATCAAAAATTGCAAAAATGCTAGATAAGATTTTTAGAAAATAAATTCCTTAAAATAATTTTGAAAAAAAAAAAAAAAATTATATCATAGTTTACATAAAAAATGTCTTAAAACTCCATTCTTGATTATGAAAGAGATAATTATGGTAATTCAATGAAGTTTTAAAAAAGAAGTGGGAAAATATAAGAAAACTATCCAAAAAATAATAGAATATAGTCATAATTTAACTAAATTTTTTTTTCTAGACAAACAGAAGATTTATTACTTTTAACTAAAAGACATAAACGATGATCAGAGATGGATCATCAAATACCATGAGTTGTTAACGTGTATTGGTAAAAGCAACTGATTCATAGCAAACAAAAATGACACATAGCTATCATTATACAGTTTTAAATATAAAACACAAATAAAAGATGGCAGCATTAAAGGGAAAAACTATATTAAAGCAAATCGAAAAAAAAGTATTAAAGAAACAGCAGAGAATAAACTTTCGACAAAAACAACACCAACAAAACAAAAAATTATGATTAGGCAAAATGTTTTAAAAAAGCAGTTATTTTAATTTGAAATAAAATATAATTACCTCTAATCCGTCAATAAAAGTGAGAATATTTGGATGCCTGAGAGTTCTTAATCTCTTGTATGCAGCTTTGGCGACCTGCAACTAAAGTATTAATTTAATACAGTCTCTTCCTTTCTAAAAATATCATCTAATAAAATATAAATTTAGAAGATTTATGGATTACATATATTATAAAAGTTTGTGATAAGAAGTTTTTAATTATGGTATAAAATAATTGAAAAGATTTGCTTCTCAGGATGAAGGCAAGTTCTGACCACCAAAAATGACAGATTGAACTTCAGTTCACCTTTCTGAGCTAAGCGATAAGCCATTTGTAGTAAAAAAATAATAATTCAAAAACAGATTGACATTAAAAATATATTTAAAGTATAAATAATATGTTAAAGCAGTAAATTTATAAATTACAAATGGAGTTCCATCACCCTGCATAAACAAGATAGATTAAGGTTGTATGTAATAGGTTTTAGATTGAGCAACCTGCATTTTTGATTGGTGATGTAATATTATTGATAAAAATGGATGGTTGTCAATCCACTAGTTCAGATTATGTTAGTTATATCTGGAATTCATTCTTATGTAATGAATTAGTGAGATGATTGTAAAACCATTTATGACTGCTGGTAACTTACTTTCATTATTTGTTTAAACAATGATGTGCGGTAGAACGATTCCTATCCTATATTATCTATTTTAATTTCATACATCGTGTAGTGATATGTTTGCAACTGCTACTCACTCATATGGAGTACCAAATACTCTAAATAGTATGCAGTAGAAGTTTAATTTCTACCGTATGCGTATACATGTATTTGCTTTTATGTATCAATTAGTGTAGTACAAACATTATTTCCTGTGTTATACAATTATTTGATTATTTTAATTACTTGCTAATATCATAACCTGAAATTGAGCACACAGTTGATTGGTTAAAACGTTCACTGATAATATTGTATCATAGTCATTTGGCAGGATCGTTTAGTCTTAACACAATGATAATGAGAGGTGTGAGTGATTAGATGTCTATGCAGTAGATTGGGATCCATTCAAAAACACATAATAATACCCTAAATTAGAAATGATCAAATCTCAATTGTTTAAAGACCTTTAAACTACCATATACTATATCGGAACACAAATTAAAATAAGGCTAATAAGATTTAGAAAGGTTGAGTTACCGTTAATTAATTTACAAAGCAATTAGCTAAAGTGCCGCCAATGTGTGTTATTTTGTATGTACATAAATAAACTGTGTTTGTCTCATTATTTTTGGCAGTTTGACATCATTATTTGCAATCAATAACTTAAGTAAAATAGTTAAAAAGTTTCATGTTTCTCCCTGATCTTAGCAGACTGTAAAAGAAGAAAATTATCAGTCTGTGATGTCAGAATGTACATGTGAATTGCCCTTGGATGATTTTCATGTGAGCTGTGTAATTCTGTCAGTTACAATATATATAAACTAAACTAACAACAACAACAAAAAAAACCAAATAAAGGCGGGAGGGACTAATAAAAGAAACAGATATGTAAAGCTTTAAACAAAATGGAAAATTATATTCTATTTTTATAGAGTATATATTTTTTATACATATTCTATAATTAATACATTTTACTTTCATTAGTTTTATATAGGGGATATGTATGAAGATTGGCTATCTTAATATAAGCTGAGCTTTGATTGTATATATGTGTGGAGATGATAATCTGGACCAACTGACAAGTGCTGGTTTAGCACGAAATACTTATATTGGTGATTATTCATCTTTCCGATGGGTGTTGTGATCAAGTGTATCAGTAGTATGAGATAGCATGGATGGTTGAGAATCATGTGAAAGTCTGAATTCCAACTCCTTATATATTACATATATAAGTGCAGGTATGAAAAAGTCTGTACTGTAGAAAAAAAATCATATTTCATTAGTTTTGTAAGTATTTGGATTGCTTTATCATAATTTTATTACTGGCTCTGATTAATTTTATATAAAAAACAACAGATATCGCTATATATGCAAATATTAGCTGTATACAGAAGTAAACAGAAGATTGGGTGTGAGTTAATTTATGATACTACTACTGTTTAAGGCTCAAACAGAATCTTTAGCAACAAGGAAATATGCACATAAATGGAAAAAGATGGGTGATTTAGTTTGCAAGTTATGAAAAGAAGGCATAGAAAATATTATAGGCATCTGTTATTTGAATGTAAAGGCCTACAAGCAGAAAGGGTACAAATAATAAAGTTATGGGAAAATAAATATAAACAAAGTGATTATACAGAAAGTGGGTTTTTGGTTTTTATGCTGGATTTGGGAAAAGATAAGGAAGATTTGGATACAAAGGCCATGGAGTTAACAAAGATTATGATGTGGAATAGAATGGAGCAGGACAGGAAGAACATGATCACTATCTCATACTAGCACATAATTGTTATTAAACAAGGCAAAACTCTCCATACAGTAGTGCCACCCTGTGTCAACTAGAGTAATCAATGGATGCCATAAAGCTTGTGCATAAAATCCTTATCTAGTGCCTACTCATCTAATCGAAGGCCACAAGCCAGAAACTAGTCTGGGAATATTGGATGAGTAGGCACTAGATAGGGACTTTATGCACAAGCCTTCTGGAATCCATTGATTCCTCTGGTTGGCACAGGGTGGCATTACTGTATGGAGAGTTTTGCCTTGTTTGATAGAGAAGAATATGGGAAAAACTTAGGAGAGGGAATGAAAAGGAGAGGGAAGGTGGCTAACAGGTTTCTCTGGGTATAGTGGCTGGGAGATTCTTGACTCCTATAAAGGCGAATCCACAGTGTATCATATCACATTATATAATAATTTTTTAATATTATATTATTTACTTCAAAATTACATAAAGTTTTAACTTGAAGCATTCAAAAAATGTTCAAAAAGCACAACTTTAAAAAAAAAAGCTATTTAATAATAAAATAAAATATGTTTTCCTTAAAAAAAAAATTTACAGAATCAAAAAGAACACGATATCAAATAACGACCAAGAGCTCCTATAACTTTAATTCACTCACAATTTTGTTAATTTATAATAAAATTTACCTGAATTTCATTGCTTCCTTGATTAACAAATTCAAATATTGAAACAGGTTCTCCATTACTCTGGAAGAACAAATATATATATATATAAATGAATTTATGAGATATTAATGAAATTTAAAACTCTAAGTACTGTTAATTATAAACACTCAATTATTGCTGAACATGTATCAAAGTTTAATCACTACATACTCTTCAAAATAACAAATTATTGGAAAATATTATGTAAGAAAATAATTTTTTTATATAAAAATTGAGGCAAAACTCTCCATACAGTAATGCCTCTAAGTGCAAGTCAGAGCAATACACTGCCTTGCACTGAGTGGCGCTACTGTATGGAGAGTTTGCCTCTGTTTTAACAGCTTGAGCAAGAATAAAAAATGGTGATCATGTGATGTTTAGTAGTTATATAAAAATAGTTATAATTTTAATAAAGATGATTCTATATTATTTCCAATTTTAATACTTCTTTTACTTCAAAATATTACAGACTGAAAGACTAGCTTAGATGAATCTTTTGTCTAAAATGAAACAATTCTTAAAACAGTTGATTTACTAGTAACATCTGTCAGAAGAGTTCAAACTTTAATAACTGATATTAACTTTCACCAAATAAGGACCTCATTCTTGAATATATTGTGCAAAACTCAGACTGAAATGTTAAATTGATTTCTTCTCACATGACAAATATCTGGTGCTTGTAAAAATTTGAGAGCTATCTTAGAATCAGCGGTGGCTGGTCTATGAGCACTGCGGTACTGTAGCATCCCCAGAAAAAAATTAATTATTAAATTTGTGCTTAAATGTAGAGAACGATTTATTAAATATCCATAATTTACAAAATCAAGATAAAAATTTAATGCTGATTATTAAATCATTAAATGAAGAGGAAATTCTGTATCAGCCAGTAATCTTCAATTATATAAGATAGATAATATGGTCTTAAAATAAATGATAATTTAAATGAGTGGATGGTAGTAATACCTGAAGTTCTAAAAGATCCACTCATACAATATATCCATTGTTTATATGGACATTATGGTGTCTATAAAACTGAACAAACAATAAAGAATTGGTTTTATTGGCCTAATATGCATAAAGATATTTTGAATGAAATTCAAAATTGTCAAATATGTTTGAGAGCTAAACCAGTAAATAAAAATTATGTTAGTTCAATAAATTCTATCATTCCAGAAAGACCAAATGAGATCTTAGCTATAGACTACTATGGACCTTTACCTCCATTTAATAAAAAAAAAATTTTTAATAGTAGCTTATGATCTCTTCTCTAAATTTGTGTCTGCTTATCCAATACCCCAAGCTAATACTAGATATACTATTAAAGTATTAGAAACCCTCCATTTTGAAAGGATAGAGAAACCTATGACAATCTTAACTGATCATGGCACACCCTTCCTATCCAAAGAATGGAATATGTGGGTAAATAAACATCAAATAAACATGTGCTCACTTCTATAAGAAATCCTCAATCAAACCTATGGTAAATTATATAAATTGGAGTACCAATGAGTCCACTGGATTCGCACCTATTAAATTGCAATTAAAACAAAATATACCAATATTATTTAAATATTATAAACCACCAATCCCTAATTTAACCATAAACATTGAAAAGGATAGAAAAGAAGCTTTAGAAAGAATGAAACAAATGGCTTAAAGGCGTCATAAAAATACATACAAGTCAAACTATCAATTCAAAGTAGGTGACAAAGTATTTTTAAAGACATCACATGTTAGTAATCCACAAAATTTTATTGTTCATAAATTTTGTAATAGCTATGAAGGACCATTTCCCATTGTAAAGAAAGCTGGACCAAATGCATACTGGTTGGATTGTGATGGTGAGATACGAGGTACTTATAATGCACGTATATTAAAGCCCTATCGAGGAAAAATATAATAATTGTCTTAAATAAACAATTACCATGAGTTTTGTAATACCTAAATTATGTAATAATTATTAAGAATTAAAGAATTAAGATATGAAAGGGATGGAAATACTATATATAATTGTGTCTAATTAAGATGGATCATATCATTAATGTGGAAATGGAAGACTGGTTACTTATAGGTTGGCAAATTCACAAATGAATTCCAACTAATATATTTATTGGATGCTAAAGATAATCTAGTAAGTCTTAAAAATTAAGGAGCAGGATTGGCCCCTTTAAATAAGTTTGTGTATGTTCATTTATTAGATGTCAGTGATAATCTAGTAAGTCTCAATAAGGAGCAGGATTCGCATTTTAAATTGATTTATACATAAAACACTTATGAACTAACTAATTAAACATTAGTTATAGAATAATCAGGTTTTCTACCATATAATTATTTTGATATACCATTTCAAATATTTAGTATATTCATAAGGATACATTATATAGAAATTCATAGAAAGAAGTGAATAAAAAAAAAAGTAATCTAGATAATGATTTTGCATACTAAAGTATTGCATTATTTAACTGTAATAGGTAATAATTTTAAAATAAAATAGTCAGTATATTTAATCTATGATTTGATAAAACAAACTATATTAGATGTACCATATTTAAGACATTAATAAAAAAGAACCCAATTGCCCATAAAACAATTTAATTATTATTAAATATTATAATAATATTTTTGTTTCTAATAATTGATGAAGAATTTAAGATTTTCAGTCGAGGGGAAAATAAAAAAATTTATGAATTGTAATGATGCATAAATGATAACAAAGATGAAGAATTAAAATAAAATGTTAGTTTATTTTAATTTTCTTAGTCGAGGGGAAATGTAGGAGTATATATATACTCATACATACATGTAATCAATATGTATACATTTTATTTGCATTATTATTATACTTATGAAAATAAATATATAACTTGTTAAGTTACTATTTTTCATTCTTTAAAATGAAAAAAAAGACGTTGTTGACAAAAGACTGTTGACAAGGTGATAAATGACCTCTGGGTTCACAGTTTATTGAATTAAAGGAAATAAAATTAACTTAGTGTTTAATATCGAATTGTTATTGCAACAATGTAGAATGCGTATGCTTCAGCAAGCTGATGGAGCGAGATATAATATATTAATTCTATTCTTTTTATTAGAAGACTAAGGATTCTATTTTTGTCAGCTATATCCTCATAAAAACTTCTACTATGTTTGATTTCAAAGAACAGTGTAAGTTGAAGTTTATATTTTGAACAATTTAATACTCATTAGAAGAAATTTCTAATATTTGTTCAAAGAAAGTAATCTAAATATATTTTCGTGTTCTATAAAAAATTGTTTGAATTATGTTTTAAAATCTGAACGGCATTTTAAAAAAAGAACATGTTTATAAAAACTTCATTCAAATTTAATGTACTTTACATTATAAAGAAAATGCAAAGTGGCTAGAACACCAATTTATCATGGGATAGATAAAATGCACTTGCCTAATCAAATATATGTGTGAATAACATCGTTTGCTGAATGCCTTAAAATTATAAAGAAATTAGATCTTCAAAATGGAATTATGAATGCCTTAAAATTATAAAGAAATTAGATCTTCAAAATGGAATTATGAATGCCTTAAAATTATAAAAATTAGATCTTCAAAATGGAATTATAAATGTTAATAAAGGAACTTTGTATTAAGAAGTTGAATATAAAGAGGAAACTAAATGTCAACTTAGGATATCCTAATATTATTCTCTTTAATGTTTAACAACAAAGGAATCAAAAAACTGCATCTTCGAAGGATTTTCATTCGCGAGGAACATTAACTTTTATAAATACCATTTGAGATTTTTGAAAATTATAATTGGGAAAAGTTAATTTCATTTTCTTTATCATCGTATTCATTTTATTATAAAAATGAATAATAAGAGAGAATTAATAATTTAACATATTTTTGTTTTTATTTATGATTAATAAAGATTTAAATATCGGTTAATAAATGTTAATTTGGGAAAGGGATAATGTGAACTTAGAGGTAAGAGATTAAATTATTTTTAAATCCACATATTATTATTTTCTATGACATGACACTACATTGTTTATACTAATCTAAATAGTTTAATAACAGTAATGTATGATAAATGAATAAATGATTAACATTGTTGTGAAGTATATATTTTTATATTAATAAATATAAATTACAGACAATCATTTTAACGAATGAAGGTATTATATACAAATGATTGGATTATTATTTGTATTAGCTAATTATTGTAAAATAGTGTTAATATAAATGTCTAAATATTTGGATACTTATATTTTATATACATTGTAAAATCACATAGTGTTATAGGTTTAGAAAATATATCTACCGTAAGTAAAGAGAATATTTACATTTTTAATATAAGGAGGTAGATATATAAATATTTTTTTTATATATTGTAAAATTTAAATTATTTAATTGTTAAATAAATAATTATTTTTTTTTATATTAAATGAAGTCTTCAATTTTGTTTTATTTGATTTAAAGAGCTAGTGAGATTCGTTGTTAATATTACTTTAAAATATTGATAGGAACCCCTGAAGAGAGTAAATTGTTAAACTTCCCTGAGTTCGAAATCTGAGCATAACGGTAAAGTTAATTAAGGTGAAAATTGATTTGATGTGGTTTAGATATAACAATTTATTAATAATACATTAGTTATTAGGAACAAATATAGTTTTAAATCAAAATTAAATCACATCATTCGTGGCATCCTATATGAAGACCTTAAATCTGACTATAGTGAGATGCGACTGCCCTAACTTATCTTGTTGAGAGGGGGCATACCGTTACAATATGAATACCAAATTTAGTGAAGAAGTTGATGAAAAAATGACTGGTGGTCAAAATTTGATAAATTTCTACAATTCTATAACATAGTAGAAAATATATATCAACATTGCCCATGAGCTTATTAAAAACAATTAACTATGTCATAGATCATAGGAAATGAAGAAAAAGTATTAAGAAATGTAAAACATATCCAGCATCTGGCCTAAACACAGATCATTGACTTTTGATTATAGACATAAAGATGAAACTACATAATATTAGGAATATAAAAGACTGAATGTAAAAGATATAACTGGTGATAGATTTTTAGAATATGTTGCAAATTAACAAATAAACTGAATATACTGATGTAGGTGGACAATGGAAGCAACTAAAAAGGAGGTTACTGAGAAGTTATTACAAAGGAAAAAACCCAAAAACAGTTGATTGGTTCGCAGTGGAAACAATGAAAATGATGGTTGAAAAAGGAAGAACTATGATCTAAAGTATGTGGAATTGAAATAAGTATAGAAGAGAATGAAAAGAAACAAAGATTATTTAAACAATTTATCTATGGAATTTGAAAAGGAAAATATGTGTGATAGTATTAAGTTAATGTTTCATATCATGAAAAAGCTTACAGGAAAGTTTATACCAAGAATAATTATGATAAAAGTTAAAGCTGATGTATCCAGAAAAGATGGTTACTTGATGAAATTTTATGAAGAAGTATATAAAGGTTACTCAATAATAATTGATATACCAGTTGCAGAATGTCGTTAAAAAGTGAAGTATGAAGAACCACATCAAAAATTGCCAATGGAAGATCATCAGGACTAGATAAAATACCAGAAGAATTATCAAAAAAAAAAAGATATAATTTTAGATACATTACATTGATTGATCTTGGTTGTATGGAAGAGCAGAGTTTGGCCTCACGATTCGATTGCAGCAACATTTATACAGATACCCCCCCTGCCCCCCCAAAAAATAGATCTCAGCCATTGTGATAATTATAGATCAATAGCGATAATTTCACATGCCACCAAAATAATTTTGAGGATAGTTTTGGATAGAATGCATGCAAAAATCAGAATGCAATGAGGAACAAGAAATCATTTAACTAATATCAATAAATCAACAACGACCTCATCTGTTTTATAAATTATCAGAATTGATTTTTGTATATCATAATAAACATTGGAAAACAATGTTATAATGGAATACCCCCAACATTTGGTACAGCTGTTATCTTCCTTACATAGTGTTAAAAACCAGAATGAGAATAGCACAGAAAAATTCAGATTGAATATAAGTGGATAAAGGAATAGAAACTGCTGCATTTCATCACTTTATTTATTCAATAATGTAGTAGAAGTATTAAGGAGAGAAGTTTTGGATAGTTTTCAAAGTGGATTTTGTATTGGAGGAGGATGACTGTAATTAGTGATAGGCAGATCATAGAGTTTTAATTACAACAACAAAGAAAGAACTACAAGAACTAACAGATTGTTAGGTAAGGCTAAATACAATAAATAAATAAATAATGCAATTAACTGGAATAATAACAGATGAAAGTGAATGGAGATCAGATGGAACAAGTTTTGGAGTTTGTCTATTTGGGTTTCAGAATAAATCAAGATGCATAATGTCATATAGAGATAAATGCATGGTAACTAAGAGCTTCAAAGGCATTTGCAAAATAGATTATAAAATTTTTTGATAGATTGATGTGAGACATAGAGATTGAAGAAACAGAAGAGAACAAAAATTGATGTTTTTGAAATGAAATGTTATAGAAGGATGCTTGGCATAGCTTGGACAGTTAAGAAAACTAATGAATGGGTTTTGGAGAAGGTAGAAAAAACAATGAAAGTTATAATATTTTGGACATGTGGCAAGACAGATTAACATACTTGAAAAGAATATTGTTTGGTATGGTGAGTGAATAAAGAGTAAAAGGACAATCAAGATTGTCATTAATTGAATATTACAGAATGGACGGAATTGACAAAATTAAAAGCATATAGGAAAGCAGAGAAATTAATGAACTAGAGATAGTTCAGACATATTGTTGCCTAATGTCGGATCAATGGATCAGGTGGGATTATTTTAAAATATATGCACAGTATACTGTGTTTCTGTACGATATGTTCATGCTTATTTGCACATTGCTGCATGCCATGTGATGTAAGCTGGTCATTGACACAACAAGTGATTAGGAATGGAGATAGAAACATATATTCACTACAAAACATTGTGCATTATAGAATAATAAAATGCTGATAAATACTACAAACCTAAATCAAGGAACTCACATGTACAAGTGTGAAATTAGAAAAAGCAAGTGGATAAAATAATTATAACAGATTCTTGAAAATACTTGAAGTATAATGATAAGTTTTGTCACACAGAAATTAAGCCATGAGAGCTGTATTCAAATAAGCTATTAATTTTCAGTATTTTTATAAGTAACCTGAATACTGAAATAAGTATTGAAGTAGTGAATGCTTCTATATGTTATAGTTTTAATGGAAGCATGAAATACATTCAGAATATAGCATACCTGATATGCACAATTTCCACTCAAGAGTCAATTTTTTCTTTTTTTCTTTCTTCTTCAAGCTAATAAGTGACAAATTCAAATATGTTAAGTTTTTGAATCCAAGGAAACTAATTGATATAATTACATGCCAAATGCAAGCATATTTTATTTGTTGATCAAAAGGGTGGTAAATCAATACTTTCTAATATACACCAACTAATAAGATATGTCTTATTTTCCAATGTAAGCAATAAATAAATCCAAAAGATTCTAAATGCGAGAATAACTCAGATGCTTACAAGTAGCTAACTAATTTGGCTTCTTCGAGTAGAAGACAATAGATGTGTTGTTTTGTTTTCTGCGGCTTTTTTTTATTACTTTTATATCTCTTATTAACAAAATTTAGGGTGTTTGAATTTTAAAATTCATTGAAGTTTATAATGTAGCTTCAATACACAATAAAAAAGGAAGCACGCAGTTCCAAATTATCACGGATAATAGCAGGCATACTCTTCACTTCATATATATATATTGCAAAACATATATTGTCATTATGATTTAAATTTTAAGTTACATTATAATGTATGAGTAAGGATTCTCTAGAATATCAAAAGTGAATGAATACTTTGGTAAGCCCCCCCCCCCCCAACTTTTTGGTCATCTTTCAGAAATGCACAAATCTGACTTGGCAATTATATTTTAATTTTATAAATCCACAATCTTTTTTTTTTCAATTACGGCTAAATAAATTTGAAATTCCGTGGAAACAAGATACTGGGCAAGCATTTGATTTTGAAAAGAAAAATTTAATTTATATTCCCCTACGAATTCACTTAATCGTAATACTAAGTTTTACTGTTATATACTGTACTCCGAATATATTTAAAAATTATAAATGTTACTTTTGCAAAAAAATGGTTAACTCTTAGTGTTTGAAAAAAACTTTTATCTATACAATAATTTTGCAGGAATTTTGTAAAATAAAAAATAGACATTTAATTGATTACTAAAACTTGACTGCCAATACCACTTGCCTTTTTTTTCCCTTTATGTAAAGTCCAAATTGATTTATTCTCTATACCTGGTATAATTTCACCTATTTCATAATTAAAATCTTTTGTAGGATCTCTAGAAAATAAAGACCACATAGTTATATTTACACTTTACGAAATAGTCAAACGTTTGCCACATATCAGCATTTGACAATAACATTAGGGGAGCAGACAAATTACCAACAATCGTTAAATCTACTAACATGTTTTACGACATTATTATTATTATTATTTGACTTTATTATAAATAATTTGTTGGCATAAAAATTCAATAATTACATTTTATGATTATTATAATAATAATGAATAAGAGAAAACTAAAACTCAGTATTTGAACATTTTAATATTTAATATGCTTTAATATATTTATTACAATGAATTGATATATCTTAAAAAAATTTAATAGAAATAAATTATGTACATTGATATCTATATAAATTATGTTTTACTTCGTCTATTTGACTATTTATAAAATTTTGTGCTGAAATAAATATATACTTTTAACCAATCAAATATTAATTCATTCTATTTGCGCATTAGTTGGTGTTTGAAATATTGTCATAACAACCATTATTCTGTGAGGCTGCATTTATGTGCTGAATGATATTTCTACTATTACAAAATATTTTCTATAGCATATTTTTACAATTATATTTAAAGCTTTTTAAAAAGTTTACGTTTATTATAAAAGTTACTAAAAATCTCCCTCTGCAAAATAATGTTTTAACCAATGATCATACAAGGACAATTATTTTCGAATTAGCAAACTCAAATAGTAGGTTAGAAACAGACTTTTATAAAGACGGAAGTAATTCTAAATGGCATCTTCTTCATTAATTATGAGATTAGTATCTGCTTCTGTTTCAGTTGCAAGTCGAGCTGGCAAAATTATTCGGGATGTTATGAGTAAAGGAAATTTAGGTATCGTCGAAAAGGTAGATAGTTTTGCTTGACATATTTAGAAGATAGTTACATAAATATTTTTTTTTTACTTGTACAAACTTGGATTTTGTGTTCAAACTTTTCCAGGTTACTAATATAGCTTGTTTGACTAACTCAAATAGAGATCCCATTATTACTATTAACTTGTAAACTCACCTATACTAATATTACGTGTAATAATTCAGTTAATCGTAAAAATATTTATTTTTATAACATAGAACAAATCATTTACTTTCATTATCATTAACGATTCAAAATAAAATTAATCTTATAATGAAACTTTAAAAGCATAAGTAATATTTAAAGTAATTTGTCAAATCTTAAATTTACATAAAATTGTCAGTGAAAATTGACAATGTAACCACGTTAGATTGAAAAAAATTAAACAAGTTCATCTTTTTACTTTGTCAATGCTTATTTTATAAAATTAATCTATCTGACAGTTTCAATTGCCCAGTAATCTTTCTCAGAGTTTATTATTCAGCTTTTCCGGATGGATTTGTTTGATTTTTTTTAAAATTTTGTCAATGCATAAAAATAAGTTGATAATATACCATGTTAGTTGCTGGAAAAATAAAAGATAAATAAGCAGTATTTAAATTCTGCCCCCCCCCCTCTCCCTGCAAATTTATATTGAATATTATTAAAATATTTTGTATAAACAGTCATGTAGAGTATGTTGTAATTTAAATACATTTTATAAACAATTTATACTAGTTTTTTTTAGTATTTTATTATAGGATACTTCAGATGCACAATGTCTTAAAATCATCTTAAATATTTTCTCTTTATCTGATGCCGTTATAAATCATAGTAAAGCCATATACTTTTTATTTTCTATTAGTAAATCCTCCTGGGCAGGATTGGTATTAAACCATCAAACACCCCATGATCACTAGATCCTAAGATCTAGGTGCAATGCTCTCAGATCCAAGGCTCCTCACTAATGAAAGCCACAAGCTACAAAATAGTCTGGGAATATTGGATGAGTAGGCACTAGATAGGGGTTTTATGCACAAACCTTCTTGCATCCATTGATTACGCTGGCTTGCACTGATTGGTGCTGCTATAGGGAGAGTTTTGCCTCTGTGAATAATCCTCCAAGTATTGACTTCCTTTTCCTATCCCATTTTAATAAAACCTCATTCTTTAATTTAATATCTTCATTTTTTTATTTTTGGCATGAAGATTTAAGTAAAAAATCTCTACGTCTTTCATGTTCCCTCCCATCTTCACTTTAAAACATATCTGCAGTCCCAAGTTTTTTCATCTTTTCCTGGAATCTGACATACCTATTTTTGTATCAGATATCTTTTCATATTTTTTATTTTTATATAATTTTTTTTAAAAATATCCATATTTGTTTTCCATAACCATTTTTAAAAAAAAAATCAATATATTTTCTCTCCTTTTATTGTATATCTATAATATATTCTTGGAAAAATTTATTATATTTCTTACATATTATAAAACTTTTTTTGATTAATATTAATATATTTCCTTTTTAATCTTCTATGCATTGGATTATATTAACAAATATAATTATTAACTCCTTTCATTTACAATTTGACCAACATATTTGTTGTCTTCTCCATGTAATCCAATTAAACACTGCTTTTACTAATCTGTTTTCATTCATATTTTGTAGCCTTCCAAACATTTTTAATTCACTTTTCATTTTCCTCATTAAAAGATTGAATCTCTGAATAATCTCATTTGCTGTTCCTAATTTACCTATTAATGTAAATCTCCCAATTACTTTTGATTTCTATTCAGATTTTTTTCCATTCTCTATCTGTAGAAGGTGCCCTGTTTTCCAAAATTATTTTACATATCTCACATTTGTAAATTGAATAAAATATGTTATAGATTAATTATTATAATAAAAACATGGAAGTACGTACTTTCAGTTGTTTACAGAACCATTTTCAACTGTAAACATTAAATTTGGGTCAAGCGTTGGTGGCCGAGTGATTAGCGCAGTTGCCTTCCAAGCAGTTGTCTTGAAGTTCGCTTCCCGGCCGACGCTTTGACATATAAAAAAAAAACCGATTAAATTTGGAGGAAATGTACATCAATACCAAGATTTATGAATTTTAACATTTGCATTTTGTGTATTAATTAAAGATTTTTACTTAATAGACAAAATATGAATGATGAAATTCATGAATTTTGAAATATCTCATGATGACATTTACTTCTGCCAAATTTAAAAGGTTTTCTTTGAAAAAAATAATAGATATAACAGAAAATACTTCTGCATTTTTATAATGGTTATTTTGAATATTTATTACCATTATTAATACCTTATTAATATATTTTATTAAGTTCTCATATTTGTTATATGAGAAAACGTCAAATTTTTAATTTGGCTTATTCTACTTTTTTTACTCGAGTTAATTACCAAGGGCCTGCATAATGTCTTTTCCTATTTAACAAAGTATTTAAATATCTTAATTCATTTCTTCAGAACAAATACCTCTTACTTTTTATACTCTAGTTTTATCTTTTTCATTCAATACTATGGTCGTAAATTTTTTCCTGACAGAATTAAATTTTCATATTTCTTCCTATCTCTATACACTTATTTAATAATAACTATATTTTTTTGCACTATTTGAAAAAATTGCCATAAATCCCTAAAAAAGGGAAGCAATATTATGTATTTTAAATCCTGGGAATAGAGTTTCTATCCCTATCCCCAATCTTTCTATCTCAACCTCCAATTTTTTTAAGAAACAAAATTAAAATAATATTGATAAATACATTGTACAGGCTTAAACTTGCATTTATATATGTAATATATGTGGGATTCGAACTCAGACTTTCATACGACCTACTACTCCCTGTGCGATCTTATATTGCTGATCCACCTGATCACACACACGTTGAAAAGATAAATAATCACCAATATACGTATTTCGTGTTAAACCAGCACTCATCAGTTGGTCCAGATTACCATCTCCACACATAAAATCAGTGCTCAGCTTTATATTAAGATAGCCAATCCTCATACTTTAATGGATAGGCTTCAAACTACTCCAACCCACAATTTTTCTGATGAGTGCTGGTTTAGCACAAACTATGTTTATTGGTGATTATTTATCTTTTCAACATGTGTGTGATCAGGTCAGCAATATAAGATGGCACTGAAAGTAGTGGTCGTGTGAAAGTCTGATATTGATAGGAAATTATATATAAAATTAGCATGTATTATTATAAGTGTTAAAATGTACATATATGCATATGGGAACAATTGTTTTCACCTATTCTAGAATCAGCTATCTATTATAGGTTTGAGAAATCATCGAGATGAGAGCTGAGGGTGCTAAAATAAGATGAAAATAACCATTTTTGAAACTGAGTATGCTAAGATCTAGGTGCAGTGCCAAAATCCAAGGCTCCTCACTGATGAAAGCTACAAGCTAGAAACTAGTCTGCGGATATGGGATGAATAGGCACTAGATCATTGATTACAAAGGCTTGCACTTGGTCACATTGAGTTATGGAAAGTTTGCTGCTGTTATGTTGTGATATTGTTAAAATATAATCAGCAACACATATATTATTATATGCAAATCTTATTAAAACAGGCAAAACTCACTATACCTATTGCCACACTGCAAGCTAGAGTAATCAATGGATGCCAGAAGGTTTGTGCATAAAATCCCTATCTAGCGCTACTCATCCAATATTCCCAGACTAGTTTCTGGCTTGTGGCTTTCATCAGTGAGGAGCCTTGGATCTGAGAGCACTGCACCTAACAGTTATAAGCAAGCATAAGAAATGGTAACCATGTAATATTTATATGCAAACCTGTATGCACTCACTTAGATTTTAAATTAAAATTATATGTACGTATTACATATATAATAATAATAAAAATAATATAACCGTGATAAACTATTATACACAGTCTTTCATTCTGCAAAAGTATTTTCAATTAATTACTTAATCTTCTTCAACTACCATTTAAATTCAAAAAATATAACGGAAGTAAATGTCATCAATTCAACTCCCAGGATTACTGAATTTTAATGTTAGCGGCTTATCTATTAATTATATTAATATTATTTCTATTTACGAAAATTGCCTCTTTAATTTTTTTATTATTATGGTTTCTCTTTTCATGAACAATTTTAACATTTTCAAGATCAAACTTAAATTTATATTTACATGTCCTTTCATGATCCAAGAAAACTGAAGCAGTCATTACATCACTATTATTTTTACTTTTTACATGCTTTTATAACAATTGATGCGCCTTTAATCTTTTCTCTATATTGCATCTTGATTCACCTTTATATGCATCCACAGACACTTTTAGAATTATTTATTAACTTATAAGGTTATTTGTAACACAAAACGAAACTTTAAACACATCCTTATATATATCATTAAAAAATTTCATTTTAAAAATTGCAAAATATGGAATAGATATCTATTTTTTATTATTAATCTTCAGATCCTTTAAATCATTATACTTTTTTTTTAAATTGACATAAAGTATTAAATCTATTCAATTTTATAACCAACTTCAAGCAATTCCTTTGCAAATATTTCAGTATTTTTTAATTTATTGTTTTGGTAATGACATTATTTTTTCTTACAAAACAAAAGAGATCTAAAACTTTCCATCTTACAGTTTATATATCCACTTTTTTGCAATGGCTTGATTATTAATTTATAACTTAACATACTATTGTTTTTTGTAATAATTAAATCCAAATTGTCATGTTCCTTTTCAATAGTCCATTTCAAGCCATTCAAATTATTTAACTTCTCTACAAGCATATTTATAGTACTGGTATGTCCACAAACAAACATTTCATCCACATACCTTTTGTAAATTTTAATATCTTTAAAATTTACAATAATTTAAAATTTTACTCTCATATGTAGGCAGAAACAAAATTGCAAATTTGTGCAACAACAGGCAGACCCATAGACCAATCTTTAGACATTTTATAATATCCACCGTCAAAAGAAGCAATTGTTATCAACAAAAAATTGTAATGAATCAATAACAAATTTTATAATGTATTTACAAACTCCTTTACTTTTTATCACACGATCACCATTTTTATGCTTGCTCATAACTGTTATTAAAATAGGAAAAACTCTCCATACTGTATTGCCACTCAGTGTAAGCTAGAGTAATCAATTGATGCCAGAAGGCTTGTGCATAAAATCCCTATCTAGTGCCTACTCATCCAATATCTCCAGACTAGTTTCTAGCTGGTGGCTTCGTCAGTGAGGAGCCTAGAATCTGAGAGCACTGCACCTAAATCTTAGGATCTAATGCAACCCTCCAGCAGTCAACTTTTATCTCTATTAACTACAAAACTATAAGAATAAAATTGAAAACATAATATTTTCATTCCAAGCTCATTAGTTTATATAGTCATATAGGTCTGAACTCAGGTCAGTAACTACATTTTGGGGACTTCAGTTCTTTAATAACCATCACTATCATATTAGGCAGAATTGGTATTAAACCACTAAACATCACATGATCACTATTTCTTATGCTTGCTCATAACTATTACTAAATCAGGCAAAATTCTCCATACAGTTGTGCCACTCAGTGTCAGGCTAAAAACTAGTCTGGGGATATTGGATGAGTAGGCAATAGATAGGGATTTTACGCACAAGCCTTCTGGCGTCCATTGATTACTCTGGCTTGCACCAAGTGGCACTACTGTATGGAGAGTTTTGCCTCCTTTACTTTTTAATGCTTGTTCAATAATATTTATGGAGTTCACATATATATATATATTGACATCTATATGCACAATTATATAAACATATAATCATAGCATGTATAAAGAATAAATCCAGATGCAGGTAGGACTGTTACAATTGTTTATAAAGGAAAGTATCAATAAATCTTAAAATTTTACAAATATTTATTTGATAAATAAAATTTAAAGCATTTTTTAATGCTACAATAAGTAAAATCATATTGTATTCAAATTATTTTAGTCACATGACCTTTTTTGAATAAATAATTTTTGAGCTACTATTACTTTTGTAATTTTGTTTCTTATAGCTAAAAATAGAAATAAAGAAAATAATTTAATTTTAAATGTTACTTTAATTTAATGGCATTTTAAAAAACTAATGGTAGAAGTTTTTAATAAATATTTTTGTTTGAAGAAAAACTTAGTTTTAGTGTAAGCAATATGTTTTGAGGGTTTTAAAGATAACTAAATTAATTAATTAATAAGGCATTCCTGATATTTTAATGGATTAATTAATGTAAAATTCTTACCAAATATTATTTAAGAGTGTAAAATCCTATTCTTTAATTGGTTAATCAGAGTTGGTCAGTGAAATAGAGATAGCCAATCAGAGTGGCTATAAGAAAAGATTAAAATAAAGCTATCTTTTTATGAACAATAGGATAATAGCCCACATGTCTAATTATAAATATCAAATCCTTATTTTTAATTAAATGATTAGAAAACAAAATACCTTCTTTTAAATCTTTAACATTAAAAAATTAAAAAATTTAAACTTAAAATCCACTTTGCCTTTTTCTACTGCATATTTTATAGAAAAATCAAATTATTTATTTAACAACTTATTCAGTCCATTCTTATCATCTATAAATAAACAATCACTTGCATATCTAATAAACAATTTTAAATAATCATCCTTATAATTATTAACAATTCTCTAAATTATTGATATAAGAAGAAATGTAATATTAATTACATAATTACATAAAACTATTATTAATAAAACAGAATCTTGTATAATCTTAGTTTTTTCGAAGACTCATTCAACCACACTGGAATAAACATATCAATATCTCTAATTTATTTGATATTGTATATGTTTCATATATGGAGAAATAACATTACATAAATAAAGCTTTTATACTATTAATGAACATAAAATAATTTGTTAATTTTACACGTATACAAAAAATATTTCTGACAGTACTTATTGTGTGTTTTATAGTCTTAAAAATGGACATAATTTCAGTTTCTTTTTCTGTTAAAAATATTTTCTCTATTACATGGTATTAAATGAATGTATAACACCAATTATCATGAAATGATTTAATATTATTAATCCTTTTGCAGTGATCTAACATATTCTCTGTAAGTCCACCCTATTGGTGAATCACTAAAATATTCACACATCAAGCATGTATTAAATTAAAACAGGCAAAACTCTCTATACATATTGCCACTCAGTACAAGTCAGAGTAATCAATGGATGCCAGAAGGCTTGCGCATAAAATCCCCATCTAGTGCCTACTCATCCAATATCCTCAGACAAGTTTCTGGCATCCATTGATTACTCTGGCTTGCACTGAATGGCAATACGTATAGAGAATTTTACCTGTTTTATTAACAGTTAAAAGCAAGCATAAGAAATGATCATGTTATGTATTAAATTAATTAAATATTTGAATGATGCAATCCAATTTTGATAATTTTAAATCAAATGATTTATTAGATTGATAAATGAACTGTAATATTAATATAATGATACAGATATAATAACATATATATATAAATTAAGAAATGCTTTTATTCTCATAAATACACTAAAAAGTAAAAAATAAATTTACTTCAGCCACCACAAGTAAAAGTATGGTGTGCCAAGGCCAATTTGGCACATGTATATAAAATAATTTTGTCTAAAAAAATTATCAAAATAAAAAAAAAATCTTCCGTAAAAGAGTTGAAATAAAACTTGAAAAGTAATTGATTAAAAGTGGGAAGGGTTTTTTATTAAAGTTAAACTAAAGGTTTTATAAAAAGGAAGTAAAGAGTTTATTATTATTAGTTGAAATACAATTTAAAAGGTTTAAAAAAAATATATAAATCTCTTCATTTAAATTAAAGAAGAAAAGTAATCTTAAAACTATTTTTGATTTTAGAATAGTAAAATATATATGTGCGTGCGAATGTAAATAAATGTAAGCTGTTAAAAAGAGATATAATAAATGCGTGTTAAAATCGTATTGAAAAACACATGAAAATAAATATTGAAATGAAATATATTTAAAAACACAGCGGTGGGCTACTAAAGATAAAAAAACAATACGTTTATGAAAGCTACTACTAATTAAACAATCAATCAAAAACACGTCATAGGATTAATTACCGATGGAATTGGACAACAGATATTTGCCGGAGGATATTACACGGACAACATGTCGCAGGTATAAATAGACTTTTTTTTTATTATCGGGAATTAATTGAGAAAGTTTTTCAGTCTAGTTTGCAGTGACAGTCTTGTTCCAGTTCAGACAACAGTGCAATTTCTATTATGTATACAGAAACAAAAATGCATTGTTGAGCAGCTTTTGGAAATATACGCTCGTGCTTCAGCCTTTTAGTCCAACAAGATCATCAAAACCTGCCTGTGAAATAATGTCTGCATAACAACTCAGAAATCCTCCGTCAAATGTTCAACTGTCTCCAAGAATAAAACCAACGGATTAGCATAAAATCTTTTCAATAAATATCAAAATCTAACCGGTTAGATATAATCCATCAGAAGCAGCAGAAGCAGCCAACAACAAGCAATATCCACGTTCCAAAAATCCTAGGTAAACATTTATTTATTATCATTTATACGTAGTAGCCACCGCTGTAATTCGTAAAAATTCAAGATTCAAATTATATAAACTCTATAAGCATGCATAAAATGAACTATTGATGTGCGTGTTTGTGAATGTTAGATAATTTAAATGTCAAAGATTATTTTTGCTCTTTCATAAAATATATCATAGTATGTTAACTTAAAATGTGTGTGTTATTTATAGATTTATAAAAATGTTTATCATTAGTAAATGTTAGTTAATAAATTGTCTTTAAAATTAAACTTTATTCGTCGGTCAATTCTTTTTATCAATTCTTTTTCTATATTTTATTACTGATTAAAATTAGACTGGGCTAGTTTATGGGATGGTTTCGAGCGCTGGATTATGAGCCTACTGACCAAATACGTTGTTTATTCTTCTGAATAGATAGCTGGCGCCTGGAGTTTACTCCGAAACAAATAAAGTGTTTGGATAGTAGGGGTTTGAATCTAGCAGCCGAGGTGGGCCATTGTTGATAGTTAGTCTATCAATAAGATCTCCCATTTTGCTCGAACGTGCCGGTTTGTTCACGTAACATTTATAAGATTATAAATGTATTATGAAGGAGTTTGAAACCGGCCAAAACTTATATATATGTATAAGTAAAGTGGTTTCAGCGGTTCGACCCGGTACATAAATGGCTTTCCCAACGTTTGGGGCTGGACCTAAGGAACAATAGTAATCAAATACTGTGTTGCTTGTTTGACAAATTTTTTATAGAAAAGCGAAATTACGTACGTAAAGTGGTATTAATTTAAAAAAAAAAAAGAATTGACCGAAACCTTTTTTTTTTTACCTTTAAATGAAGAGAGATTTATGCTATTTACGTTAGTTGAAATAAATCATTATGTTAAATCAGAGACAGTTGGGTGTTTGGGCGAAGTTAAAGCATTAAGATCGTGTAGAGAAAAATGGGCAAAGGAGGGGTGGAGTCAGTGTGTATTTCCAGTTTAGAAATAAATAAATAAAATAGAAATTAGTAAACTTATGAGCGTGAAGAAAATATAATATTAAAGAAAAATAATATAAAAAAGTAAAGTTTAAAATTATAAATATGACAAGAAAAAACCTAAAATGGAGACTCAAGGTAAAAAAACAGACAATGTTCCCAGCGAGGAACAAAATAAAACTGAAACTAGTGAAATAGAAAAGGTCCCCAGTGAAGAAAAAATAGAAACTCAAGCGAAAGAAGTAGAGAATGCTTCTAGTGAGGAACAAAAAGATAAAAAAAAAAAGGTTGAGCAAAAAGAAGAGAATAGGAAAGTCATAGCTTTATTAACTTGCATGTTTGAAAAACAAAAAGAAACAGCCGAAGAATATAAAAAAATAGCTGAAGAGCTTAAAAACCAAAATAATGAAATGAAGAGTAAATTGGAAGGGCAAGCTGAAATGCTTGAAAAGTTAAAGGACCAGATCGAAATGGGCCAGAATAAAATAAAAGAAGAAATTAGGGAAGAAATAGAAAAGATTAAAACACAAGTAGAAAATCAAATAGAGACCGCTTACCAAGTAATTGAAAAAAATAAGATAGAAGATAGAAAAGTAATTGAAGAGATAAAAGTCGGAATGATGAATTTAGTTTGGAAAGTAAATCAAAAGAATAGTAAAAATAGTTCGCAAACGGAAATAAAACAGTGTGACCACTTGAGTGCAAACACGCACATTATAAACAATCCAGCAATCATGAACCAGTTTTTGAAAATACGGATATTTTCTGGCCATCAAGGTGAAGCTCCTATGGAGCATTTAAATAGTTTGGAGCGCTATTTCACTCTGAATCAATTAAGTGAGGAGGCTATGATCGCAATAGTTTGTAGCCATTTACAAGGGGGTCTCAATCTTGGTGGGACTCTTTATATAAAAAACCCATCACTTTTGCCGAATATAAAGTTGCTGTTTTAGCTAGTTATTGGAATGAAGATTATCAGGAAAATCTTCGTCACCAGATCTCGCAAGATAAATGGCGACCTGATGAACCGTTCGTTTCTTTTTTTAGAAGGCAATTGGCTAAATTACGCTCTTTAACAGCAGACCCGCTATCTGAACAACAAATTGTCAGGATAGTCCGCCATAGTTTTCCTCATAATGTCGAGCAAATGCTCGTAGGAACTAAAAGGAAAACAGTGGAACAAATGGCGGAATTGTTGAGTGCTTTTGACAGAGCTAGACCAACTTTTGATATGAGAGATAGGGGATTCAAACCCCAACTTAGAGAGCCGGCTGTAAACGCTGTAAGATATAGACATAGGTCGAATTCAGGGAGTCCCCGGAGGAGACATTATTCTAATAGTCCCGAGAAAACAAAAATCTTTCGAAGAACCGACAGCGATCCTGACATCTCTCATACTAGATTTAAGGAAAGGCCCAGGGGTGATTCTCAATCCCCCAGCATGAGTGGCTATATGCAGAAAAAAAATATAATAAAGAACCGCCGGACAAAAATTAAAAATATGTAATCTGACGGATTCGCCGGCTTGACCTAGTATATAACGACCATGGAATCGGAATAATGGAAAATGTTTAACAAAGTTTAATGAAATAAATGTAAAAATGAGTATCAAGTTAGTTTGAATAATTAAAAATGATTAAAGTTAGTCTTAGTAAAATAAAATAACAATCTTAGAGGTTTTTAAAATGTCAAAGCAACGATAAAACAATTTATGTCAAAAAACCTTCGCTTATATCTTATCGATTATGTTAAATCCCAGCTCATAAGTCTAGAACATAGCGGAGCGTGACGCAAACAAAATAAATGTGTAAAATCAAATTAGACAAGCAAAATGATTATGTCAAAAACCCTCGATTATATTGATATCCCAGCTCATAAGTCTAGAACATAGCGGAGCGTGACGCAAACAAAATAAATGTGTAAAATCAAAATAGACAAGCAAAATGAAAATGTTTTTTTTTTTTTTTTAAAAAAAAAAAAAAGGGAGAGTAAAAATAACGCTTTAAAAATAAAAATGAAATAAATAAGTGTATAATGAAAGTATTAATGAAAATAAAACATTATCAAATAAAATTTAAAAAAAAAGTGTATTAAATTAGGATTGAGGTGTGTGCGAGTATTTGGGCAAAGAAATTAAAAGTTGGTTTAAATCAGCACAAAATCTATCTGTGTGTTTAAATTGCCTTATACTTTGCTGCCTACTTCTCTTAACATTACATTTATTACCTAATGATGAAAATAAAAACTAAAAATGCACTCTAGAAAAATAAGAATTTGAAGTGGTCAATACTTAGGAAAAGTGATCAATGCACATGTTAATCAAGAAAAATGTTCGTAAATAAATAAGTAGGTCAAATAGTTAAAATAAAATCGATAAAATCAAGTTAAATAAATAAGTGTAAATAAATCTATAGTAAATAATAATGAAGAATGATTCGTAATAAACTAATCGATTTTTTTTTTATTGAATACACGCATGTTAAATAAAGATGTTCATAATGATTTACAAATAAGATTAGTGTAAATAAATATTTTAAATAATGTTTCTTAAGAGTTATAAATAATATGGGGACCCTCATTTTTAGAAATACCTGTAGTTTTATTTTCATTTTCTATCAATTTTTATGGGCTTTTTATTACAATTTAATATTTTTAACTTAATATTCTTTATTGTTTTGCTACTCAGCATGAAAAATATATATTCAATTTCTGTTTATGCAAAATGTGTCCCATGCTTTTTTTTAAACAAAAGCTGAAGAAAATTCATTTTTTACTTTTTAAAGTATTTAGGGAGGAATGCAAAATGTCTGCAAATTGAAATCCATGATAACATAATTCAGCGGGTAAAAGGATTTAGATATTTGGGTAGTTGGTTGAGTGAGGATGGAAAAAGTGAAGATGAAGTTAAACAAAGAATAGCATTGGCAAAGGAGGTCTTTACTAAGAGAAAAATATTATTTTGTGGATCTTTGAAAATAGAATTAAGAAAAAGATTAATTGAATGCTATGTATGGAATGTAATATTGTATGGTTGTAAAACATGGACACAGTAATAAAATTAGGAATTTATTGGAAGCCTTTGAGATGTGGTCATGGAGAAGGATGGTAAAAATTAGTTGGATGAATAAAATAAAAGTTTTGAAAATAGTAAATGAAAACAGAAAATTGACTGAGGAAATTTAAGATAAAAAGAGAAACTGGATTGAACATATATTAAGAAGAAAGTATAGTTTAATGAGAGATGGTTTGAAAAGAATGGTGAGTGGAAATATGAAGAAAGGATAGAAAAGATTAGCATTGCTTTATGATATAAGAGATGCGAAGAATTATGTGGAATTGAAGAGCTGGGCAAAGAAGAGAACGGAGTGGAGAAATGGATGAATTGGTGAAGTGATTGCTCCTTGGATCTGTCCATCAGACAGAATGCTATTGATTGATTGATATGTATTATTAAAATGGGGAATGTTTATTTAAATTACATTTTATCGTTACAGAGAGACGAAAAAACAGAACAGTTTATATAAAAACATTGAAAAATAAATAAAAAGTCAATTGATATAGTTTTTAATTAATCTTTTAATTTTAATTTATAAAGAAGACTGCTAGTGCCAGTGTAACTTAAAATTAAAAAATTTAATTTTTTTTACTAAAATTGTTTGCAAACTCTTAAAAAAAAATGCATTGCTGTTGGGGAAAACATATGAGTCAAAGTTTCAAGTAGATCAGAATTCAGAATTAGGAAATGGAGTGAAAATTGAATTACAATATTTTATCCAGAAAGACTAAAAAACTGATCAAGTGAAATAAAAGCTTACAAAAGTGTAGGATAAATAACATAATAAGATTTACGTAAAAGTTCAAATAATTTAGTTATTTTTCATTTACATGATCACCATTTCCTGAGATGTTTTGATGGTTTTATACTCATCCTGCCCATAGGATAATGGTGACTGTGGTTTTTGAAAAACCATAGATACCAAAATATATAGATGCTGAACTGAGTTCAGAACTATGTGACTATACAAGTGACAGAGCTTGGGTTGGAATCATTATGGTGTATAGTTAACCAAATAGGTAAAAGGTGGCTGCTGGAGGGTTGCATTAGATCCTAAGATCTAGGTGCAATGCTCTCAAATCCAAGGCTTCTTACTGATGAAAGCCACAAGCTAGAAACGAGTCTGTGGATGTTGGATGAGTAAGCACTAGATAGGAATTTTATGGACAAACCTTCCTGCATCCATTGATTATGAAAGCCTGCACTTGGTGACACTACTGTATGGAGAGTTTGCTACTCTTATTTTTCATTTAATAATTCTTTTTAGCACATAGTTTTTAAAAAATTTTTTACAGGTTTGTCATTAAAAATTTCTTCCTCTTTTAATATGTATTTCATTTTATATAAATTGGAACTCTTAGAGATTAAAATTTAAATATAGTTAGGCATTTATTATTATTAATAGTAAGCAATGAACATTAGAAAAGATTGTACTAAAAAAAAAGAACAGTTTCATACAATAATCAATGCATCTATGAATACTATAGTAACCACTAAAAAAAATCTGTCCTGAATTTTATCGGTAGAACATTCATAGCCTTAACTAGCATTGCAACAATAGAAGTTTCAAACTTTTTTATTGGTGCGTTTTAAATAGAACACTTAATATTCATATGGTGATTGAATGCCTAACAAAATTTTTTCTAAGACTTTTTTTTTTTGAGTCTGAATATTCCTACAATAATGTCCGTACAACATTAAGAAAGCATAAAACATCACTTTCGCTAAGTGAAAACAATCGAATGGATAGTAACATGCGCAGAATAGGTAAACTTGTAGATGTTGAATGTAAACCATTGTATATTTTATTTGTAAGCAATAAATTATATGTTTATTATTTTTTTATGTTTATGTTAAAAAAAAAATCTTTAGCTCTTCTTTGTTTTTTAGGGTAAAAACGATCTCCAAACAGAAGCTGATAGGTCAGCTCAGAAGTGTATTGTTGCTTCATTATCGAGACAGTTTCCTGATATCATTATCATTGGAGAAGAGGTAACAGTAATATGCCATTTGATATGCATTTTATTAATAGAATTAAAATAGCTAAATAATTAGTATACTAGTGAACATGTTTCTGATTTATCGTGTGTGTCAGCATTGAATTGGAATCCAAATTCTATGTGACAGTGGATATGAGAAAAATGCGATGGGTAGTTTATTTTTGAAATAATAAAAATCAAACAAAAGTAGAAGGATATACACAAAAGATTAGTCATGAAGACATTAAACAAAACACTTTTAAAAAGATTACCATAATATTGATGGTATTACATTCGAAATTTTAAGAAAACTGAAGAAAAATCAATGAAAGTATTATTAAAATTATACTAATTATTCTGAGGAATTACTCAATAATAACAATGTAGAGAAAATCATTATATTCTTGTACCAAAGAAAGATGTGAAAACTATTGTACTATATCTTTTATACCATATGATTATTCAGAAAACCATATACCATAGATTACAACATTTCTTAGAAAAATGCTACAATCTGATTTTGGGACAAATAGAAGAATTAAAAATCCAAGCATATCCGAAAGTTTTGGTAATTAGAATAAATCCGTTGTTTTAGATTAGACTATATAATTGAATTTAGGTTCAAAAGATAAGATGGCCGCTCCTATGTTTTCAAAAGTCTTTATCTTGTGCTTTGGTTTGTGAATATCCTCTGTACTCAATAAGACATCGTTGAGCTATTATAACAACACTATAGCACATGTGCTTAGTGTGTAAATCTCTTGTATTTAAATTACCTACAATCTTAGCGCTAGTAAATAAAATTGAATATTGTATAACGTATCACAATAATGTTATTAAAAAAATAATTGTATCTGAATATTTATTTGTTATGTAAATTCTCTATATGGGACTAGAATCTATTATTAAAATGGATGGTTTCACATTGGCAAAGGGATTACACAAGGCTGCATATTGATATCTACTTATTATGGGGAAGCAAGTCCTATTGTTCATCTAGATATTGATTCTTAAACAAAATGAATACTTGACCTGATATATGTGAAATTAAAAAATTCATCATAGTCACAAATAGCACAATAGAGTCATTGTAAATAAAGACAAACATCAAATTCATGACACAAATTTTATTTTATTTGTACAAATCATATAATATTTCATCAAGAGATACCTAAGTCACAAATCATAACTCACGCCATCTTCTGATATACAATCCGATAAACTGGAAGTTTTAGAGTCTGAGCTTCTTGCCTATCAAACATTGAGAATCAAAATAAATTTAAATACATAGCTTTTTTTGCATATAAATATCAAAGAATTATCTTAATTCAGTAGACTTAATAACTTTGGAATAGCAAAACAAAAAACAGCTCTTTCTGTTTAGGAACTTCTGATATTAAGCTTCATGCAAATACCACATTCATAAAAAGCATAGAATCATTTCTTAGGTTTCAAATTATGTCATCCAAACAGTATATCAGCATTAGATACAATCATCGTGTTTAATTAATTTAAAAATCATCATGTGGTCAATAATCATCCTTACCCTTTTATCCTATTGTTCTGTCTATAAACCATCACACTATATATTATGCTAACTAATGAAAGAACTTTTTGAGTCTTAGATTTTACTCAAATGCAGATTTCATCCTTTTTCTAATAATGAAGAATTTTAAGGGAAGCTTAGCTAATTTACCTCCACTTATTCACATTTTTTAAAGGCAACCTCATTAACCTTTTTTTTGAAATCCCTTCTTACAAACACATCGTTTCTTTTGCATACTTATCTAGAATATCATGCTGATGAAAATCATCCTAATACAATTCTCTAACTACTTCATTTACAGTTAGTTCTTATATTTACAAGTACGAAAATGAATTTTGAATAATTTTGAGCTCACAAAGGGCCGTATCATCAGAATTTTAATTACGGCTTTTTTTCAACAGCGTCAACTATTTTACCCAATCCTAGCTTTGCATGATATATTACAACTTCCCAACAAATTCGTGTACTACAAAACTTCAAATCTCATTTCTCCAGTGTAAGTATAATAAATCCTTCAAAATTTTAAATTTGATTAAATTCAACTTCTAGCAACTCTAATAACCATTAATTAATCAATAAATCTTTGCTAATTAATCAATAAATCTTGGCTAAGTTATATATACTGTAGTGTAACCCAGTGGGAAAATGTCTGATTCTCTCTTTGTTATCTGCAGCACCATCTGTCTGAATCAATATATTTGTTACATAATGACATAATTTAGTTATTAGAAAAATTTTAAAGCTTTGATATGTCTGGATTATAAATTACAACACAAAATGTAGCTTTGTTTCATCACTTAAACCACGATGGAACAACATACTAAGATTAACTTTGATTATAAATCGGGCAACACTGCTACTAAGTCTAAAAAATGATTCACGTTGTGTATGGTAGTAAACTCGTGAGTCACAAGAATGTATTCAAGTGGTTCGTAATATTTCGTAATGGCGGGAAGAGTACTGAAGATGATCGAAAAAAGGTTGAAATACATTGCCACATTTTATGCTGTAACTCATGATTTAGACATGCGAGTACTTTAAAATTATTATGGTGAATATTGATTCAGAGTTGTCACTATGCCTTGGATAAAAAACCAGTAACTTTTTTTACTGATACAGACTGTGTATATTCTTCTATTGGATATGCTATATGAAAGATAAAAGGAAGTGCTAGTATTGAAATTGGCATGATATCACAGTCATATTTTTTGTTTTGACAGTCAATGCTTCAATACTCATCCGACGAGTAAGATTAATCTGACATTTTTACCCTGTAGCTGTTAATAAAATAGATATCCATTTATTGACTTAATACTGGATGGCGACTTGGGTTGTCTGTTAGCAAGATGTCTGATAACTAAAATCCTATGCCTGCTTGTGATTGGAAAAAAATAATTTTCAAAGTTCACCTGGTTAGATTTGAATTCAGATCAAGTTATCAGAAGGATTCACAATCATTATGTCATTAGGGTCTTACAAATGGTTACACCAAAAATCCTTAACGTAGTCAGACCTGCTGATTATTAACTAGACTTTCCATCATGTTTTCATGTTATGTTCATTGTTTTCTCATTATATTTATATCGATGGTTATGTATTCCTTGGAAGGCAAGTTGAATATTTAATTTGTTACCTACAATCAAAAACTTATTAAATTCTATTGCTGGTTTAATGCAAACAAACATTTTGCATTTAGCAAATAGTTCATTTTCAATCAAGTTTTTAGCATGAAAGAGCTCGTTCTGTGATAAGATTTCCATTCTACACGTTTTACATTTCCTATATATTAATCATAATATATGAAATTATACAATTTGCTATTTGAACTTTAAAACATATAATAGATTTCTATGATGCCTTTGACAATATTAATCATCAGGTTAGCATTTAACTTTTAACACTCAGGAATATTATCTTGTTTTCATCACTATCTTATATAGGCAATCTGTTCATAATGACTAAATTTTATTTTGGAGAATCTCCCAACTTTCTCCACTATTAGACGTTATGAAAGGGAGAGCACAGAAACAACTTCTATGCTTATTTTTATTTACCACCTATATTGACATAATCACCAGAAGAAGTTATGAAGATAATGAAAATAATAGTAACTTCTTTCAGAATTCACTTCTCAGCCTTCTCTTACCAAATGATCTGGCAATATTCCAATTCTAAAAGATATTTTTTATAAAATTTTGCCAGATATACAATATCTTATCACAGTCAGTTCATCCTGTGGGCAGGATTGTTTTAATAACAGTTATTAGCAAAAGAAGTGGTGATTATGTGATGTTTAGTGGTTTAATACTAACCCTGCCTAATAGGATAGTGGTGACTATGGTTGTTAAAGAGCCAAAGACACCAAAATGTATGGGTACTGAACTGAGTTCAGACTCATATGACCATGTAAGCTATTGAGCTTAGATTGAAAATATTATTGTTTTCAATTTCATTCTCATAGTTTTGTAGTTAAGTAGAGATAAAAGGTGGCTGCTGGAGGGTTGCATTAGATCCTAAGATCTCAAAGCTCCTCACTGACGAAGGCCACAAGCCAGGGATGAGTAGGCACTAGATGGGGATTTTATGCACAAGCCTTCTGGCATCCATTGTTTTATTCTGGTTGGCACTGAGTGGCACTACTGTATGGAGAGTTTTGCCTGTTTTAAACTGAGCACATTATTTGTATGTGTGGGAGATGATGATCTGGACCAACTGGTGAGTGCTGGTTTAGCATAAAATGGGTATATATTGAGATTATTTATTTTTCATGTGTATTGGTTGTATGCGATAGATTGGACAGCTGAAGAAAGCTTGAAAATCTGGATTCAAATCCTCTATAAATATATATATATTTAAAGTGCTTTTATTTTTATAAATGCAATAAAAAGTAAAAAAATAAATTTTCTTCAACTTTTCCCAAATATTAGCATGGAATGATCATATTTAAAAATAGAAATATTAGTATGATAATCCACAAGTTAGATTCCCAGAATTTTTTTAATAAACTTCCATATAATGCCCATTTTTTATTTGTTAAAACAGTAGCAGCTCTCTCCATACAGTCATGCCACCTAGTGCAAGCCATAGTAATCAATGGATGCTAAAGGTTTATGATCCTATGATATTGTAGGTCTAATCTGTCAGATAAAAGGATCATTTTTTAGATTGGCCCTGATACAAAAAAGGGCTTTATTTGCAAGTTTATTTAAATGATTCTTTTTGTGATTTGAGAATTATCGTAATTTATTCACAGAGTTATTAAAGTCATTAATATATAATTTTTATTTAACCAAAGTATAACTAAGAGTATTTTTAAACATGAGCACCCCATGGTTTTATTTGTGAAAGTTGCCGAAAATGTATTTTTAACTTTTTAGCGTGCTTTTTTATTTTTTTATAGTTTTTAGCAACTAATTACTTATCAGAGAATTAATTAACTTTTATCAACTTTTGATAAGATCTAACAGGAGTAAAGTTTTGAATGTCTTGTTTGTTGATATTAATCTTCGTAGTAAATAGTATGCGGAAATCTTTAAGGATTGTAACTTTCGATATGGAAGCTTTGTATGTAATATTTGAAGCAATTAAACCAATAGTAGCCTTATCGTAATAATCATTTAAAAGTATTGTTTTTTTTAGTAGATATTTTTTACTAGTAGAAAAATAATTTAAATACAACAAAAATAACTATACTATTAGTTTTGAGAATGGCCAATGTTAGAGCAGAAACTATCCAAACTGGCTGTAAGTAGTGTAACTATTCAATCTTTAGGAACCTTTGCTTATATTTGAAATTTTCTCCAGAAAACTTTTGAAAATATTTATTTTTAAATTAATTATTTTTGTATTAATATTATATATTTATGTACATAAAAGAATAAAACAGGCAAAACTCTCCATACAGTAGTGCCGCTCAGTGCAAGCCAGAGTAATCAATGGATGCCAGAATGCTTGTCATAAAGTCCTTATCTAGTACCTACTCATCCAATATCTCCAGATTAGTTGCTAGCTTGTGGTTTTCGTCAGTGAGGAGCCTGTTTTAATAACAGTTATAAGCAAGCATAAGAAATGGTGATAATGTGATGTTTACTGGTTTTAACACAAAAGAATATATATACTAATTTATTTTGACCAATTTTTTTGATACTGCAGTATTTTAAAATTACTTCCATTGTTTTGAGAATTTTTGAAAGTTAACCACAATTTTAGATATATATAACTATTTTATTGAATTTTTAGAGTTTAGATTCTAGTGAATCAGTTAATGAAGAATGGATAGAGTCATCTTTATCTAAAGAAGTTTTAAAGTACCAGTGTCCTAAAGAATTGCAAACAGTTACTGAAAAAGATGTAAGTTTTATAAATATATATATATTTTAAATTCATTTACAGTATGCTCAAATATATACATAATTTTTGTTGGTTATTTATTTTACTTATGTGTATTACTTCTATGTGTAGTTTTACTTCGTTTATACCTGTTTTGAATTTTCTCTCTTCTCATGTCTCCGATTTCTTTTCATTGCTTAATAATTCCAAAATACCCTTTTCTTGATGTCCCTCTTTGGATTTTTTTTTAAAAAACATATATACCTAGAGAATATATTTCTATTTCTTATATACCAATGTCTCTCAATGAAAACATAATTGGTTTTTTTCCCAAATTGTTTCTACCACCATCTCTGAATCAATTATGTTATTTAGCAATATACTTTAGCTTTTCACTATTGACATTTTAAGGGTTAACATATCTGAAGTATGAGTTACAACATGGAATGTAACATTGGGTTTTGTATCTTTGAAGATCGCCTTCAATGCTCTCCCTGTCATCCCGAAATATTGCAAAGCACTTGAAAACATTTTTCTGACTCAGGGCTCCTCTGCCATATACAGTTTGAATCATTTGAAATGTTTCAGCATTAGTTTTGCCCAATTTAAACAAAATTAAATGATGATGTCACTTTGTTTCATCATGGGTTTAAGTATAAAACACTCTCAACTTTCATGTTGTAATTCTTGATCCAGGCATATTATCACCTTAAAATTTTTTACGGCGAATAGCTGAACTAGGTCATGTTATATGCATCAATTCAGAGATAACATTATGGGCAGCTTGAGAGAATCGGTCACCTTTTCACTGGGTATATACTATTTTATTAATATGACTTATGATATCATAGTTTTTCAATGGATTATAATTTAAAGGAACTAATCATAATAACAATTTTGTAAAATAGATTCTTATTATGGTTAATTTCTTTTAAGTATTTCCATCTCTTTTTCATAAACATTTATATTTATATATGCTGCTACAATAATTATATCCAATATCTTATATAAATACAAGTTTGTCCTTACTTTAAACACTTTTTAGCAAAAAAAAAATTTTATTGTAGAGAATCTGATGTTTCGACTGTCCTACAGTCTTCCTCAGAACTATGATATAATGACAAAATAAATAACCATATAAATAATACTAAAAATAAAAAATGTAAAAAATAAAGGCGTGCAAATTTGTATTTATATCAAGTATTAAGCAAAATAAAGAAATTTGTGGAATTAGTGATATTTATGAAATTCACTGAATATTTGATTATATCTCATTTATATATGTATTGGGATAATATAAATTCATCTGATGATGAATTCATTCAAAGTCACAAAGACAAAGATTTCACTAGACATTGAAGTTAATTAAAACTTTATACTAAATATTAATAAATAAATGACCAAATAAAACAATTATGAATATAAAGTTGAACAAAAATTGCCCTGGTAGAGATGATATATAAAAATTACACTCGATTACACAAGTGATAAAGTGTTTTCCTGAAGGTTTGTGATAATGGTGTTCTAGTTGTATTTTTATATTGGACTATTTCCATCATCTAATATGAGTATTGGATATCTTTAGAAAAATTTAACTTTATTTAAATATTCCAAATATATTCAACTGTTAGTAATAGCACATAAAATAGATTAGTATATGCACAATGTTTCGAGAGGTATTATTCTCCCCTTTTTTTCAGATGTTGCTGGCCTAACCTGTGACCATACTAGCATGAGATTTGAACCTGGACCTTTAGATTCTTGTGTATTCAATTTTAAGGTAATGCACTAACCAACTGAGCCATTCTGTCAAAGGCAACAGTCAGTAGGAATTTCATATACTTATCTATGAGGTTCCTCCCGATGTCTTCACTTTTTCTTCTTAAGAGCAAAGCTGATCAGTGGTTTTCACACTAGATTGACTTATGGAATTATTTGGCATTTGACAGGATGGCTCAGTTGGTTAGAGTGTTACCTTAAAATTCAATACTCAAGAATCTAAGGATCCAGGTTCGAATCCCATGCTTAACTGGTCAGGCCATAAATACCTAAAAAAAGGGGAGAATAATACCTCTCGAAACATTGTGCATATACTAACCTGTTTCAAGTGCTATTACTAACAGTTGAATGTATTTGGAATATTTAAATAAAGATAAATTTTTCTAAAGACATTCAATACACATATTAGTTGATGGAAATAATCCAATATAAAAATACAAATGATAAAGGTTGAATCAAATATATTGATTTTAAAAATTAATTCAGAACACATTTTGAATGTTAATTAGTCATTATAAGTCAAATAGATTGTTTTAAACTCATTAAGTTTAAGACTATAATAAGAGAATTTAACAATTATTTATATTTATAATTATTTATGTTTATTTTAAAGGTAAAATGATTTTGAAAGTAAAAATTTTGTAAATTCTTGAATATATTAAAATGTATACAAATACACATACTGTTATATATAAAAAGTAAATTTATTCTCTTTCATTATTGAATTTCAGATCCTAAAGGATCCTGTTTGAATTTAATTTTCTTAATATGAAAACATTTTAGGAGTTAAAATTTTAATGTAAGACAAAGAAAATTAAATGTAGAAAAAAAAAATGGCAAATTTAAAAATGTCAGCATGGATTTTTTTTTAAAGGAATTGAAAAATAATTTATTTTGGGTAATTCACTTTTATTTATAATTGAATAAAAAAAAAGGAAAAATAATGCCAGCAAAAAATAAAAACTTATTATTACATAATTAATGTTTTGTAATTAAAAAATTAATCTGATCAAATGGACTATTATTCTTATATCTTCTTCTTTACCTTTTTTGCATTTCTTCATATATTCATATACAGTACTTTATATTACTTTTTTTTTATAAAACTTCTCATATACACTCTAATGCAATTTTTATAATTCCTCCTTTATTTTTCTAACAGCTTTGACTGTCCTGCAGTCTTCATCAGATCTACAAAAAATAAAAATAACGGAATTATAAAAATTGCATTAGAGTGTATATGAGGAATTTGATAAAAAAGTAATATATCAAATGGACTGAAAAACAAACACATAAAAACAACGAATAATTAGCTTTAAAGAAAACAAGTTTTCAAAAACAAATATATGGGCTTTTCAGCAAGATATATGTTTTTGTCAGGTATCAGAGCAGTTCTATAAATGAATTGAGACACATAATTCATTCTTTCATACTTAATGATATAGGCTGTTATATAGTTGATAGAGAATGTATGCAGCCGTCGAGAATATAATCATTATGCAATGCAAAGCCAAAGTTAGATTAGATTGATACAACCAACAAAGAAAAGAAATGAGTCAACAGATCTCTGCAGTCCAGTAGTAACTACTATAAAAAAAAAAGTCATGTATATATATATGTAAAGTTCTTTTTAATAGTAACCTTCTTCATGAAGATAATCTTTAACATTACATGCAAAGCATTTGCCAACAATGTATCATTCAGCATTACCATCACATAGTTTTTTAAATGGTGACGTAACGCCATACCTACTACCTATTCTTGATAAGAGTATATTCCTATTATTAAAGGTTTACCTAGATTGCCTAAGTGAAGAAATATATCACTAGAAGAATTTAGAAGATCCCAAAGTGAAGATTAACTCTAACTATGACAGATTAGAAAACAAGGACTAGTTGAGAAAATATTAAAGGATTGCCATTGCAAAGATCAAATTTATTGTTTAGAAAATTACCTGGGTCTGTCATCCTACTTATTTATGAAATTCACAATAAGATTTTTGATTATATACATGTCTATAAATGTAATAATAATTGTGCCTAAACTTAATTTTAAAAAAAAATCATATTTGTAAAAAAAATTTTTTTTATTATCTAGTTTATTCTTAAGTATTGATTTTATGTAAATTAGATTTAAATTTTTTTTATACATAATCACTTTCAGTTATTGCATTTGATTAGGGATTGTGGCGGAATGATATAATAAGTTATTATTTAACAAACATTTAGAGTTTTAGGATTTAATTTAAGAAATAGACAAGTTTTTATTATTAAAATATATTTAAAATTTGAATCCCAAGTTTTATTAATTGCTATCTTGAGAAATTTATTGTTTTTTAATTATTGTTCAAAGGTTGCAATGAATATACTAAATAGGGAATACATAAGCGGAGCCAATGTCTATAAGACCCTAAGGATAGGTTGATTTCAGTTGTTGCTGATTGCTTACAGATAGTTTCCCAAGAATTGAGAACTTTTTTTTTATAAAAACAGATAACTTTTTTTTAAGAGTTTGTAAACATTTTATTATATATGTGTGTGAGACTATCTCAGGAATTGAAATTTATATACCAATGCATTTAAATAAAGAGTTTTTAACTGAAAATATTTCAAATTTATATTATTAATTTAAAAGAGTTGTAATGCTTCTTTAAATCTATTGCATTATGGCTTATATGTAAATGGTTACACACATATTATAATGTTCACACAACTTCATTTAATTAGACCATTTTATTAATTTTAAATTTATAACTGTGTATACATTACACGCATACAGACATTAATATATATTAAATGTGCGCACATATCCGCACATACACATAAATATCTGCTATAACATATCAAAATAAATTATTCTGATTATATACATGGACTGGGAGGGTTTGAACTGTTGGAAAAAATACCAACTATGATGGAACATAGTAGGTGAAACGGGATGATGGCTAAATAATACCGTTTCAAGCGGAACCAAAAAAAAAAAACCTAATAAGTTTTCATTTTTTTGATGTTGTTTTAAAAAAAAACAAAAACAAAGTGAAACCAAAAAAAAATCATAATAAGTTTTAAATTTGTTTATGTTATTTAAAAAAAAAAAAAAAGCTTACTAACTTTAGGATTTATTTTTAAAACAATATTAGGAAACCAAAAATACAACCATAATAAGCGTACTAAGTTTTACATTTAAAAAACAGAAAGAATCTCCCCCCCCCCTAAAGAAAAAAAACCCGAAAAATGTTGATTTTATTTTTTATTTATTTATTTTGTTGATGTTAATAAAAGTAAATGTTTACAAAAAAAATAAAATAAAATTTGTGTTTAATTTATTTATAAATAAAAAAAAAGTAAAAAAAACCCAAGGAATTTAAAAAAAAAAAAGGCCTGGGAATGTTCATAAGTTATATTTTTTCAAGAAAAACAATGCCCTCATGCGACATGGATGTCTATAAAACAACTACCCAAACATATAAGTATTTATAAGTTATTTCAATACAATGTATTTTGCAGATCAGATATAAGTATTTGTTCTTTCTTTTAATTCAGAGGTATTTGCATATAAAAGGATAATCATTTATGATTTATTTCATTAAAGATGCATTTTGATTATAGACATATAAGTATTCATGATTTATCCCCAATAAAACGTATTTGCATATAGAAATATAATCATTTATGATTTATTTCAAGAAAGATGTTTTTTGATTGTAAACATATAAGTAGTTAATATTTCATAAAATCGTTACCTTCATTTTCATCTGGTGTGTTCATCAACTACAGGTTACTATTGCATTTCAAAAAGGGATTGGTTTATTTAAGCTGAATGGCATTATTTAATTACCAATGGTATTCACCCAGGCTTGGTTTGGAGATTCATGGCTGAAGATAGAGAGAGAAAGCTATTACTGACTTAGACTTTCATTCTTATGCTTCCCATATTAATACTTCTTTTCAATGTCCAACAACTGTGGGGTTCACATTTAGTAAAACTAGATTTCTCAACTGGGATAAGCTGTGTGGCTGTAAATATAATATTCCAAAGGTGACTGTATGAAAATCACTTGGCAACTAAATAGCTAAGCAACACATAGATAGAACTTTTTTTGAACTTCAAAATTCATTATTTATACCTAATCAATTCTCTGGATTAATCTAGCATGACTCCACTGTATTTGATTTGTCAAACAGCTTTCATTTAAGCTCGAGTGTTTTTCTCATCTTGATGATTGGGTCATTTAGTTTTAATGGAAACAGATAAGGAATTAGATAGATTATGCCATGTTTTCCAACTTGATAAGTTTACCTCCACATCGTTTCTAAAATTAAAAATATAATATTTTAATAAATGCCAGTTTTAAATGCTTAAAGACGTATTTATTTCATGATTTAAAAATTATAAAAATCAATAATGAAGATTTATCTTTTTTTTCAATTCTTAATCATTATTTTCTCTCAAATTTAAACATTTTGCTTTTTATTTTATAAGATTATAGAAAAGTTGGTTTCTGTCATATACGTCTGTTTTCCTTCAGTCAATCACTTTAGGTGGAAGGGGAAAATAACCTAAAATATATACATGAAACAGCATGTCTGTTTCAATGGTAATAAAATTTAGAAAATTGCTAAGCCAGATTTTTAATGCAAAGCATTTTTATCAAAGAAAGATTGCAATTAATTTTAATGAAGCTAAATATATTTTCCAATATAAATTGAAGCACCAATTATTGGAGTCCAGAATGCCATTGACTTTTATACTAACAGAATTTTGGGGAATTAATTATATACCCATCGATAAATTGAAATACCCATTTTTATTAAGAATGTGTAATTTTTTTGAATTAATTATATGGCAACCTCCTTTTATTTTAATATTTTCTTTTAGACAAATAATTTTGGTGCCAGCAGATTTAAATAAACGACCAGTTTCCTTCTCATGTTCAAAAAGCGCAGAATTATACACCCTTGTTAGCTCTATTCTGCAGTTAAACATGACAAACTTTTCTAATCTTTAAATGTGTTCATGTCTTCTCGTAATATCTAGGTTTATAAATCTGACAATCTAGGGCATAGACCAATTGAGCTTTATTCCCATTTTCAAGTTTATTATTAAAATTATTAATTAATCTATTTGAAGATAAAAGACATAAACAATCAGTATTAAATTATTTATTTATAATGGAAATTATTTTTCGATGCAAAGTAAAAACATAAGATGTCAATTCATTATTTTGTATAGATATTCTGTCATTTTTATATTTATGTGTTAATTTTTTTGTTTGCTTATCAAACATGATTTTAGAATTACATCTCTGATTAATTATTTTTATGATACTTGATATCATTTTTTCTATCAGATTTAAAAGTTTTAAGTTTCTTAGTAAAAAGTTTTCAAACCTGCCATTTCATAGTGAAAGGGAATTTTTGATAAAGAAGAGAGATAACACCTTACACTAACTGGCTTTATGCACATTTGGTAATCGACTGCATTGTCTTCTTTTAAATCGAAAAACTTAATAGATTTAATTAATGTCTTCATCTTTCTTTATCGATTTAATTTCAGGTTTTTTTTTCAAATTACTAAACCCTTACTGAATAAGGGTATGAGGCATATATACAAACATCATCAGCATATTTAGCATATATGATGTCATTATTAATAACTAAAAGAATTGACTAATGTTTATTTCAATAGAGGCCATAGTCATTCATTACAAATTTATCCTCGTTAAATATAGCAAACAAATCATTATTTATCCAATATAAAATATTCACAATAAATTGAATTCTTTTGCAATCCATAATGATGTTTCAAAAGATTATGAATGACATTTCTGGACCGAATTATATTTATCGAACCATAGAGTTTAATGACGTCAAGAGAAACCATTTTTAATTCTTTAATAATCTTAGCATCCTTTATTTTATTCTCAAAATCAAATGATCAATTTATTGTGAAGTTTCCAAAACGAAATTAGCCAGATCTAATCTACCATAGTTTTTGCTGTGCTGTGAATTTAATATGCTCATTCAAAATCAATTGTTAGCCTAATTAGATAATTTTGCTTACAGAGCTTTACATTACCAAATATCCATTGGTGATAGTTGATGAAGAATACATTTTAATGTACCTGCTGTAAGAAAGTGCTTTATAATCGTATTTTCTAAGAACATTGAATTTAATTTGTCTGAAAAGCTCAGTTGGTAGAGCATTTGCCTTAATTTCAATATTTAAGAATCTAAAGGTGCGAGTTCAACTTCTAAGTGAATATTGTCACTGTGCATATAGACCGGCAACACCTGAAGAAGAGTGGAGAATACTACTCGAAACGTGTAATTACTAACCTGTATTGTCTATTTGTGTGTTATTACAAGTTGTTTGTATTTGGAAAGTTTAAATAAAGTTTAAAATTTTTTATACATTCAACATTTACTCATAAATGATGGAATTAGTCCAACATTCACATCTTTGGATTTATATTTGTTCTTTTGTTTTTTAATATTATAATCATTAGATCTCTCAAAGTTAATAGAATTTATTTTTTCAAGATAAATATTCTTATCAAATAATGCAAATGAATTAAGGAAAACTGTAATGAAATCACAAATCGAAATGTATCCCACAAACCCCCAAATGTGGATTCTTATGATTCTGCCATGTCAACTAAAGAAGTATTGGATTTGAAAATGAGATACATTTTGGTTCGATATAAAATTTATTTCTTTTGTAGGAGAACTTGCTTTTTTTATTTTTGTAGAAGTTTATATATCCTTAGTGTATTTGAATTAAACAAATAAATAGGATGTGAACTTTTGGGTGTAATTATATGGAAATTGGATATTTTTTCATGTCAGATTCAGATTGAAGATTTTTTTTGCTGATAATTACTCTAACGAACCCTGCTGATTATGCAAATACAAACACAAATATGATGTAATTTTCACCGCTGGTAAATATTCTATCATGCATTTACTGATTCTGAGCCCATGATTTACTTTTTCCACTGTATAAAATAATAAAGTTTATGTTTACTTCTTTGTCTCAAGATAGATTTATTTAGTAATAAACCAATGATAATTATTTACCATCATGGTAGACAATTTATATATTTAAAACTACAATTACAAAGAAATCAAGTCACATGACCTAATTTAAACAAGCTTGTATTACAAATGTTATATAAAGAGCTCACAAATAAGCTCTTAACAAGCTTTGCAGAATATCCCTAACCCCAAACCGGTTTCTGCTACTGGCTTCCTCAGTGAGGTGCTAGGATATTCAAGCATTAGATTAAAAAATACCAGGACAAGCCCAGCACTTTATCTAATGGATAACTATTAAGTAGAAAATCAGTTCCATATGGCTATTTAAGTTAGCTAGCTGGATTGGAAGACATATGGATGTCTGGAAAATTCAGATTTTTTATTTAATAGTTATCTATTAGATAAAGTGCTGGGCTTGTCCTGGTATTTTTAATCTAATTCTTGAATATCCTAGCACCTCACTGAGGAAGCCAGTAGCAGAAACTGGTCTGGGGTTAGGGATATTCTGCAAAGCTTGTTAAGAGCTTATTTGCGAGCTTTTTATATAACATTTAAAACTTCATACACTAGCTCTGACATCGTTTTAAAATAACATTAACTCTTTACATCATGAAAAGCAATATTTTATTTAAAATAATTTTATTTATTGTTTTTTTTGTTTGTTTAAATAATTTAGTAAATAACATTCCAACATTGTTTATAGGTTGTTGTATGGGTTGATCCATTAGATGGTACTTCTGAATATACTGAAGGTGATAAACATCCGCTTAAATACATACTTTATTATTACTATTATTTATATTAGTGAAAATACTTAAAGTTGAATCAATCCATTATTTGCATAATTCCTAATTAATTTACATGATGAAATTATAATTTGGAATTGTAGGTTTATTGGATCACGTGACTGTCTTGATTGGAGTCGCTGTTCATGGCAAAGCTGTTGGTGGAGTAATACATCAACCTTATTATAATTATCAAGCTGGTCCAGGAGCATTGTTAGGCCGTACTATTTGGGGTATTGTTGGTATTGGAGCATTTGGTCTGGATCGTTCTTTTCCTGTAGAAGGTAAACGAATTGTTACAACAACACGATCTCATTCTGATGGCATTGTCAAAACAACGGTTGAAGCAATGCAACCGGATGAAGTGATCAAAGTAGGAGGAGCAGGACATAAGGTAAATAAAAAATTTTCAGAATAAAAATAAACAACAACAAAAAAAATCTTATGGAATTACGTTTTTGTATATAAGAATATATATTTTTTCCTGAACTGAATATAATCAATTTAAAAGACAACTACATATTTAAATTAAAAATTAATTTCCATCAAATCGATTCTCATTCAAAATTGAAGATTGTAAAATTATAAAGAAAAGAAAATGTATGAGACAATGTATATACAAGAAAATAAAGAGAAGGGTATGAATTTAGTATAAGGTTCAATAAAGTTAGGAGGAAAATGGGTGTTAAATAAAAATTGGCAAGTATGTAAACATTTGTTAGATTTGGGATTGGCCAATAGAGGGTGTTCTACGTGATATGTAAATCACGTGACATTTTTCGAATTATTGTAACATCTTTATAAAGTTCAATTTTGAATGAAAGTCACTTTGATGGAATTAAATTTTTAATTTAAATATGTAGTTGTCTTTTAAATTGATTATATTTAGTTCAGAAGAAAGTATATAAGAAAGGTAACATAATGGTTTTAAAAGTAATACCATTAAGTGAAGAATATATATAAATATCACATGACCACCACCTCTTATGCTTGTGTATTACTGTTTTTAAAACAGGCAAAACTCACTATATATATTGTCACACACAGCAAGCTAGAGTAATCAATGGATGCCAGAAGGCTTGTGCATAAAATCCCCATCTAGTGCCTACTCATCCAATATCCCCAGATTAGTTTCTGGTTTATGGCCTTCGTCAGTGAGGAGCCTTAGATCTGAGAGCACTGCACCTAAATCTTAGGATCTAATGCTACCCTCCAGCAATATATATAGTGAGTTTTGCCTGTTTTAACAAGCATAAGAGGTGGTGGTCATGTGATGTTTATTGGCTTAAAACCAATCCTGCCTACTAGGATAGTGGTGGCTATGATTATTAAAGAACCAAAGACACCAAAATGTATGGGTACTGAACTGGGTTCAGACCCATATGACTATATAAGCTAATGGGCTTAGATTGTAAACATTAAAGTGTTTTCAGTTTAAGATTCATAGTTTTGTAGTTAAATGGAGATAAAAGGTGGTTGCTAGAGGGTTGCATTAGATCCTAAGATCTAGGTGCAGTGCTCTCAGATCCAAGGCTCCTCACTGACGAAGGCCAGAAACTAGTCTGGGGATATTGGATGAGTAGGCACTAGATGGAGATTTTATGCACAAGCCCTTCTGGCATCCATTGATTACTCTAGTTTGCTGTGTGTGGCAATATATATAGTGAGTTTTGTCTGTTTTAAGAATATATATATATGCTAAGTTTTCTATTCCAGAGGCATGTAATAACTACATTATAGGATATTATGACTAGCCAATAACATTTATCACAATGTGTTGTTTCGTACAATTTATTTTATTATCTCTTTGTAATAGATTTATCATAAATTTTAGAAAATTCTTTGTTTTTAAAATGCATTTATATATATGTATAAACTGGACTAGAATTGATTAAGCCCACCTAGATGAAGTAAATAACCATATCTTTACATTAGCAAACTATGCAAAGGTTAGAATGACCATCTATTCTTTGTAATTTCAATAGTATTAAGCTTAATTCGCTATCAGCATTGAAATGCCAGGATGGAATGATATTTAAGCCAGATCTAAATACGACTATATTAATTATGAAATATTAATCAGTTAAGTAAAGGATAAATACTTTATCCATTTTAAATAATGTTTACATTAATTACAAATCAAATTAATAAATAAATATTAAAGTTCTACAATATTAATATATGTGATCTAAAAATGGAAAAAATACAGGTGGTGTATTTGTTTGTTTATGTACAGCTAGGGGGAGCTTAGTTTACTCCAGTTAAGTTTATATACAATAATGCTGTGCAAATTTAAATTTATATGTATCTGCCATAATGATAACTTTGATTCAAATCTAGAATGAATTTAAAAGAGGGGGGGGGGGATTTTTATCAGATTTGATTTTGTTTTTAGATAGTTTAATCTATAACTAATACAGTTAACATAATGGCCAGTAAATAGGTATCTAACTTTATTGTAAAATTTTCAAATCCTCATCAGCTGGCATTTATCAGGCCTGCTGAGTAATACCATCTCCTTCACTATTTTTCTGTGAGGAATTGTTGGAGAGGTTTTTGCATTTAAAAGCTGATTTACCATTTTATTGATATGAGAATGAAATATATGGATGAGAAAACAAATAGATATTACTGACACCATTGAAAGAATGAAGAGATTGTAATGGATTGGGCTGGACATATCGCTAGAAGAGATGATAATAGATGGACAATTGAAATCTTAAACCAGATTCTAAGAGATTGAAAAAGACCTAGAAAGAGGCCACATGTGAGATGGATGAAATAAATAAGTGTGCTGGTATTATGTGGAGAAGTCAGGCTAAAGATCTGAGAAGGTGGATTGAACTAGGAGAGACATCCTGTAGTGGATCGATAATGGTTGGAAATTATGATGATGCTTATTATAATAGAATAAATATTTATGAAAGATCACTGATGAAGATCAGTTTGAATCACATTGAGCAACCAAAGTCGAAACCTAACTTTATTCACTGACAATGATCAAGTGATAACTGTAGCTTGATGCTGTATTTTTAAAGCACTGAATGTATGACAGGCAGATAACGGAGAAATAATTAACGGGAGAGAATGGTGTCAATTATGATAATAATAAGTGATTATCCCAAATACAAACAAGAATATTTATTCCATATATTCAAAATCAAAAAAAAAAAGGACGTTATTTTTCTAGATAGATTATTATGATTGAAAAGCAACTATTTAAATTTCTGTTTTATGTTCTTTTTGCACTATATATACTTATGACGTTTTTAATCATACAGTATTGTAACAATGCCATACCTTCAGTAAGATATATATGATAGCATTCATTGCTTCTTGATTAAACTAAGAAAGACACCTACCAGGTCGTTAATATAGTTTATTCTCTTTGACATGTTATATATATATATATGTTGAATTAAATACTTCTATGGATTGTTATTATAATAAAGAATAGAAATGAGATCATATCCATGTAAACTGAGATAAACTTTTACCTTTGATATTACCAAGAAATGATCAATTACCAGACAATCACTGAGGCTAAACCAGTTTTCTCATTTACCTTTAATACGATAGCTCATTTATATATATATATATAACCAAAGTAGCTTGGGTAAAATATAAATATTAAAACATTAAGGTAAATTATACAATTTAATAAATTATCATTACAATAAAAAATTCTTTAAATTTAATTAATTGACAATCGTATTGTATATTTTTAATTGCCAAATTATTAATCTGTATATTCCTCGAGGCTAGTAAATTACTGATAAGAGGCAACAAAGAGGTAAAAATCCCATTGGATAAGAATAGAGTAGGCCCTGGTTTGTTTGCAAATAATAAAAAGCTTAAAAAGCAAACAGATCACATTTATGACTTACATAAGTATCAAACTATCAGCATGGTTGGAAAGATTCCAGAGTTTCAAACCTCTAGCCTACTAGATGAGTGAAAGTCATTTACGAAATACATGTATAGTGCAAAAGGACGACTTTTATATGCTGCTGATAATTGCAAAGTAACGGGTGCTTTTAAATTTGAAAAAATTGGCTTGATCACATATAGATATTAAAAATATAATCAATCCCAGTGCAGCGTGTAAGGTATTTCGTTCATCTCATCTAAGAATAGTGTGAAAAGAATGGGCAGATAATCTTGCTTTCTGCTTTCATTCTAAGGTACGATCGCTAATTATTATACTATGAACCACTCCTCTTATATATTTTTAGGGTGTGAGATGATGATGTTAATCAGTGTGGTGGACATCAATATCAATCGAGAGAATAAAATGCATATCAATTTATTTCATTTGCAAATAAACAAATAAATGTTGTGCGATCTGTTGCATTGTCATAGTGATGAGATGATAATCACATGAAATGACGCATTTTTCTGAGAGAGGACTTGGACGTGTATACACATTTCTTATGCTAAATGTTAAGCCTGAATAAGATTTAATTAGATTTTACCCATTTACGTTCTTAAGCTATTAATTTGTTGAATGCTACTGTGTTGTCATTTGGATCCAGAATAGAGTGGACACAACTACCCTGCCACTTCATACATTCATTATCCTCCTATTTAGCTATTTATTTATCCATGACTAACTTCTAGCTTATAAGTTTTACCGTTTGGACAGGGATTTATTAAGCAAGTACAAAAGATCAATTAATTATTTAAAGTAATGTTTAGGTAGAGGTCTTGTGATGTTTGTTGGTGTTATAGCATTTCTGACTAAGGAAGATGGATGTCTACAATTATTAAAAAATTGACAGGATCAAATTTTTAATGAACACAAAAGCCTTTACATTTCACTGATTATTCTTCATCACATGATCACCATTTCATATACTTACACATGCTGTTAATAAAAGTACCAAACTGTCCATACAGCAGTGCCACCAAGTGCAAGCCTTTGTAATGAAACCTTCCTGCATCCATTGATTACAAAGGCTTGCACTTGGTGGCACTATTGTATGGCGAATTTGGTAATCTTATTAATGATTATTTTTCAGTAATTAGCAATTACGGCAACATCTTAAAAAATATTAGTTTCATTACTAGCTAAACAAAAGCACATTAGCACTTAAATAATACAAGTTTAATGGCTAGATATTATTCACATAATATGTAAAGAATAATGTTAATATTATTATTTGCTATCTAACAAAATAAATACTGATTTCTCTTATTACACTTATTTTAGCTATAGTAACATAGTCAAATATACCGTGTGTATAGTATGCTTCCTTTAAAAAGTTTCCGGGTTCTCTTTCCAAACGCCTGAAGCACCATCTTTAAACCAATACATATTATGTAACAACATAGTTTAAAGGTACTCACTGCAAAAATTTTAAAGTGTTGGCATTTCTGAATCACGAATTACATAAAAAAAGTGACGGTGTATTCTGTACTTTCGTCAATTGGCTTCAAGGATGCCCCAATTATTCCGAAATCATGCAAACCACTTGAAATCTTTCTTGTGACTCATGGCTTCACTTTCGTACACAGTTTAAGTCATTTCAAATGTCTTAATAGCAGTTGCATCCGATTTAAAAAAAGTTTACTATTAGTGCGTTGTTCCATCATTGGTTAAAATACAATCACACTTTAAGTTGTATCTCGTAATCCAGACATCCCAGCACACTAAAATTTTTATGGTGAATAGTTAAACTATATCACTACATAACATGAGCATTAATTCAGAGATGAGCGAACCAATCAATTTTTCGCTAGAGATACACTAACATTATTGTACACATAGTGAATTACTTTATGTATAGATTGTTTAATATTTATTATAAAATTAAAAAAAACCCAAGGAATTGCTTTACTTTGCTAAAATAAAAATCAATCTATTTAATCAATATAAAAACAATTGGATTAATATTCACATTTTCTGCCTTAAGTATTCGAGACAATCTTCTTCATCTACAAAGATAACCAGTAAGAAAATGCTTTCATTTTCTTATTACAATATTGTCAAGTATTGAGGTGGGAGTATGTGTTATTTACTATAACAGCATTTACTCTTTTAAAAAGACAATTATGTTCAATCTTATGTATATTTATATCTATTGTAGATTAAGAAATGGGTATCTTTAATTTGTAATATGTATTTTTTATCTATTGCAGGTGTTACTTCTGATAGAAGGGAAAGCTCATGCTTATGTGTTTGCAAGTCCGGGTTGTAAGAAGTGGGATACATGCGCTCCAGAAGCTATTTTACATGCTGTTGGAGGTAAATTGACAGATATGCATGGAAATTCTCTCCATTATGATAAAGATGTCAAGCATAAGAATTCTGGCGGAGTTCTGGCTACTGCCGTTGCTTCACAGCATGAATGGTTTTTAGAGAAAGTACCTAAAACTGTTTTGAATATTCTAAACCCTTGATTTACAATTATTCGTATACATGATTATTAATTAGTGGAAGGAGCACCAAGAAAATTACGCAAGAGGAAAAAAAATCACCAAACGTTAAATGAACAATTATAAAAAATATCCAGTATTAATTTTTTTTTTGTAATTCTGCAAGGGTACATAAACCCACAAATATTTAGGAACAAAATATTCATAAGCTATTGAAAAATTTTGAATCACAAGATTAAATACATTCAAAATACAACTTTTACAAACAGATCTTAAATTAGAAATTAGAATTATCTGAAAAGTTACGAGATTTATACAAAAGATCATGTTTAAATAAAAAAAGATGACGTTAAAATTTCTGCCAATAATTTTGTCATAATTTTAATATTATAAAATCACATTTAGATATCTTTTTTAGAATCTTGTTGAAAAAAAACTGAAGTTACAGAAACATTAACAAGAAACCTTGAATAGTATGTGCAGTCAAACAGTGATAAGAGGCATACACATATGATCGTTTCGCTGAATAGTCTGTTGCCTATCCTTACACATGGCGAAATTTGAAAGAACATTTGATAAGCATGTGTAAATTTAATAAATGGGAGTGTATAATGAAAGAATGGACCATTTTTTATGATATATAATTCTCGAATGCGGAAGCTAGAGGACACATCATTATAAAATAAAAATCTTGAACATTACATATATATTCTCAATAGTGATTACTTACATATATATATATATACGAGTGTCAAAACTAATATTTTGTAGCTATCAAATTTCTACAGGATATCTTTGATGTAATTGTAGATATCTTGTAAAAACATCCATGATTTCTTCATGGATATCCTATACTATCAACATTTGAAACATAAGCCATAGTTGTATTTAAATAATAATGGAATGAGTATTTGGTGAAGAAAACATTTTACGTAGAATTAGTCTGTTATTGACCATCTGTAAATCTATTGAATTTAAATATTCAACGAGAGGACATTGATTTTGCTGGAAGATGATGTTTGACTGGCCATTGTACAGCTTTAATTGGTGAGCATGCTCAGACACAATCTATGACAATAGTTTTTTCCATGAAAAAAAAAAAGGTGGCCAATTGTCAATCAGGAATTAATTCACATCAAATGAATATTTAGATTGTCAGATGTATAGATTATATTATTAAAAAATTTAATTTATTTGAAAAACAAATACATTTTAAAAGATCATTTTTTTGAAAATGAGATCTTAATTGGTGATTTCCAATCTTTTGACCATGTACCACCAATGGGATAAAAAAATTTTTGAAATATTTTTCAACATTGTAAATGACAGATATGGTTTAGAAATGTGAAAAGTCTAGATCGTTGCTATATTATATCATTCCAGAATTTAAAGTTCAAAAATAAATTTTTTTAGATTCTTAAATCAAAATTTATTGTAAAAATTCAAATATTATATATATTTATTTATCATACAGATTTTTTAAAAAGAAAGCTTTTTTAAAAAACAAAATATTATAAAGAAACCTGTGGAGATTCCAACAAGATAGACTCATTAGTGGTTTAATTAGATTAAAGAATAGAATCAGGTGATTAGTAAGTTAAAAAGGTTCAGAGATCAATACATAAATTGATAAAAATAGAAGGGGAAGGGATCACGGATTAACTAGTTGAAGAGGAAATCTCTATGTTGATGCTCGAATATCACTTAATCTCACAGCAACCAATTACAATTACATAAACAGTTAATGAAAAAAACAATTTAAAAAAATATATAGGCAGAATATATTAACTCTAATTGATAATTTAATGGGTTAATTTTTATGCATAGATTTCTATATAATATGGTTGAGTGAATACAATTAAAAAAAAAAAAAAGTTTTATTTTTAAGAAAATGTCTAAATAACCAATACAATTTAAAAAAATAATTTTTTTTTATTTTTAAGAAATTGCCTAAATGACCAATTATTTAAGTAATAAAAGCCATTAATTACAATTGATTAAAAGACAGAAACCTAATCATAAATGTAAATGCTGTATAATTAAAAGGAAAAATAAAAACTATTCACCATCATGATTTGCTTTATTTTCATTCAATATATGGTTTTAAAGCAATAATTTACTCTATGCCAGAGCCACCTATTGCAAATTTTCTACGAATGGACATAAGACAGTAGAAACTTTTCTTGATGAAAGCTAATATAGGACTATTATTTAGTTTCCACTGATTACTCAAGCATACAGTGCCCCAGTGAAAAAGTGGCTAGATCTCTCGCCAAACTGTTTGCAGCACCATCTCTGAATCAATCCATGTATTACACAGTGGCAAAACTCCCCATACAATAGTGACACTCAGTGCAAGCCAGAGTAATAAATGGATGCAGGAAGGTTTGTGCATAACTCATCGAATATCCACAGACCAGTTTCTAGCTTTTGGCTTTCATCAGTGAGGAGCCTTAGATCTGAGAGCACATGGTTTAATCCATGTATTATGTAATAATGATAACCAGTCTTTTGGTTGAAATGTTAAAGCAGCTGTGTAAAAATATTAAAGTAGTGGTATAGAGAAATAATAGTGTTTATTTTTATTTTCTTTAGGTAGTGTAAATTTTTTTCATAGCAACATAATTTATATATTTACAAAATTTTTACGGTACTACTGTATCTGAATCACGAGTTGTGATGTAAGAGTGCGATTTGTAATTAACCCATAATGGAGCCACACTTTCAATTTTGTTTTAAAATAGGATAAACTGCTAATATCACAAAACCATTTTTTAGTAATTTGCAAGATTTGTTATTGCATGGAGAATGTTCAGAAATATTACCAAATTCACCACTTCCTTTATTTTGACATCACATGATCACCATCTCTTATACCAGCACATAATTATTAAACAAGGCAAAAATCTCCATATAGTAATTCCACCCTGTGCCAACCAGAGTAATCAATGAATGCCAAAAGGCTTGCGCATAAAATCCCTATCTAATGCCTACTCATTCAATATCCCCAGACTAGTTTCTGGCTTGTAGCCCTCGTCAATGAGGAGCTTTGGATGTGAGCGCACTGCACCTAGATCTTAGGATTGAAAATATTTTTGTGTTTTCATTCTCATAGTTTTATAGTTAAGTAGAGATAAAAGGTGGTTGTTGGAGGGTTGCATTAGATCCCAAGATCTAAGTGCAGTGCTCTCAGATCCAAAGCTCCTCACTGACGAAGGCCACAAGCCAGAAACTAGTTTGGGGATATTGGATCAGTAGGTATTAGAAAGGGATTTTATATATAAGCCTTCTAGCATTCATTGATTACTCTGGTTGGCACTACTGTATGGAGAGTTTTTCCTTTATTTTGCTGTAATATCTTATATAAATGCAATTTATTCACTGTACTTAAATACTTCTTAGCAAAAACCTTTTATTGTACATATATGCATACATAATCTTATATTTCAACTGTCCTGCAGTTTTCTTCAGAGCCACTTTTAATTTTTTAAAAATGCAAAAACGTTTTTTCATTTTAAAAGATTAAAAGTGGCTCTGACTTCAGGACAGTACAGTGGATAAATTGAATTTATGGAGAATGTTGAAGATGATCTACGAATGTAGGAAATACACTGACATGTTTCATATCATAACATGATCCAAACGTTAGTGCCAGTAAAATTTTTGTGGTAAATAGTTAATTATGTTGCTATGAAACATGTTGATTCAGAGATAGACATTTAGGCAGTTTACAGTTAGAGCCACTCGTCTTTTCAGTACTGGGTAAATAATGAATTGCTGTTTTTAAAACATATTTAAACTTAATTTTAAAAAAAATAATTTATAGTTTGTTTTACATATTTTAAGAATGGTATCGGGCTCATCAAAATTTGACATAACCTAATAACAGAAATGGAAGAATTGTATTAAGAATGTCAGACAATGACAAACTATAGCCAATGATCAAGTATTGTCATTTGGTTATAGTTGTACTCCATTGCCTATTTACTCCACTTGACATCATGTAAACAATGTAAATAGCATGTATCAGTAGAATGGTAAGGAATTGGTTCTCGCAGTATCATTTCTAAATCAATGCATTTGTGATATAGCAACATAATTTAGTTATTCACTACAGAAATTTTAAAGTGCTAGTGTGTCTGGATTATAAGCCACAACAGGAAACAGGACTATATGTTTCATATCTTACCCGCAATAGAGCAATACACCAAAATTAAATTTTATTTTAAATTGATCAAAGTTATAGACATTTGGAAACGATTCAAACTATATATGTTGGAAACGATTCAAACTACGTATCGCGGTGAGTCAGTTTTCAAGTGCTTTACAAGATTTCGTAATGGCAGGGACACTATTGAAGATAATCCATAAAGATATGAAACCCAATCATATTTCATGTTATAGTTCATGATTTAGATATGCTAGTGCCATAAAATTTTTGTGGTGAATAACTAAGCTGTCATTACGTAACCCAAGCATTGATTCAGGGATAGCTTTGCAGGTAGCTTGGAGATAACCAGCCACCTTGTTACAGAGATATACTGTGTGCATATTTTATTAGGCATTTTCTAGAATATGGATGAGAATATTGACAATAGTCTGACTTAGCAATACCTAATCGAGTAGTAATAAGACAAGAAAGAATCAGATTAAATAATGACCATGATTCTAAGAATTATTAAAATGATTTTAATTGGTGAATTGTAAAAGCTAGTTTTACAAAAAAAAATGTAAGCAGCTAGTTTAGAGAAAAATAAGATAAAAATGGCCTGACTACAGTAAAATTTAAATGGGCCTCTTGTTATAACAAGACCAGAAAGTGTTGATAATTTTTCCAATAATCATTTTATGAGAGATATAATCTTATTCCTATAAGTCTGTTTCTTAATAAAAATATTTTAATGTTATCTTTTTGAAATTTAAATTATCTTTTTATCGTAATACTTTTGATTATAATTAATTTTTATATACACGTGTGTCCCAGTGAAAAAATGACAGTCTCTTCAAGCCACCTGCAGCACCATCTCTTATTCAATGCATATATTATGTGGCAATATAGTTTAGCTATTCACAAAAATTTTAAGATGCTAGCATGTGGGATCACAAGTTACGAAATGTTTCATATCTTCATAGCATCTTCAATGCTTGTTCTGATATGAAGTTTTCAAAATGTACTAGCTTATTGGGATCACAAGTTACAGCATGAAATTTGCGTTTTGTACTTTATTGAGTCTTCAATGCTCTCTCTGCCATTGTGAAATCTTGAAAATGTTGCATTTACTGCCATTTAGTTGGAATCATTCAAATGTTTCAGTAGCAGTTTTGTCCAATTTAAAACAAAATGTTAGCATATTCCATCATAATTTAAGGTTATGAAATAGTCATGTTTCAAATCAAACACACGATCCAGACCTACTAGTACTTTAAGATTAGAGAAACTAAATTGCTATGTAGCATATACATTTGGCACTACACACTTCTTGGAGATTAGAACCAATCACTCGTCATCTCTTCATTGGTACACTGTATATATATATCAATATGTAGAAGATAGTGTAATTTACAAAGATATTTATTTTACGTCAGATCGTGGATTGTAATTTATGATGCAGTTATCCTACACCATATAAAGAATTTAAACTTGCACTTTAAAATCAAAACTTTGTTTTAATTAATGTCCAACATTCAAAAACTTATAATTTATAAAGTAGCGTTTTATTGAAGCAATTAAGGAAATAAACTATATGATGATTAAATGTAGAGAAAAATCAAAGTTGAAAAGCTTCAAAAAGTAGATACTGAATTCCATATGTACGTGGACAAAAAAATCAAATTGTATCTAATTTTTTTTTTTTTGTTCCGCCAACCTCAAAATACAAATTTTACACAACCCTGACACTCACATCTACAACACCCTTAATCTAAGTATCATCCCACATTTTACCCCCCCCCCCCAATTAAAAAAGAATATAGTCGGTGTTCCAGTGAAAAAATAACTAGTTCTATCTCCAAACTGACTGCAGGACTGTCTTGGAATCAATGTACATAGCAACACATTTTTTGGCTATTCACAAAAATCTTAGAGCACTAACATTTCTGAATCGAGTTATACGAAAGGTATTTTGTACTTTAATACATGATGGAATAACATACATTAAATTTTATTCTGAATTGGGAAAAACTACTGAAACATTTGAAATGATTCAAACTGTGCGGCAGCAAGTCACATTTTCAAATAGTTTAACAAAATTATGTGTGGCAAGATCATAGAAAATACAAAACACATTTCATGTCGTACTTCCATGATCCAGTTAGAGTGCCTTAATACTTTTGTAGTGAGTAGTAGAACTACGTCCCTACATGACACGGCAGGCAATTTGTATGAGAGAACTGGTCCTTCTCATTGGGATACTTCATGTATGTTAGTAGTATCAGCAATACTCTAACTGTAGATGCCTTTGAAAAAAATAATATATAACCAATAAAGCATCATAGTTTTTTCAGATTTAACATCTTTCAAGTTATTAGCTTAAATAGTACAGATATGATAAAGGTAACTTGGTTGTATGAATACAATCCACTGTTCTTCAATGAAGGTCGATAATCAAAAACTAATATGATCTTAGTACTATCATTTAGCATCCATTGATTATTCATGCTTACAATAGATGGCGTTAGAATAGAGAAAATTAATGATTTTTTACAAGTCATAAAAATTTATATAGAAATTTTATTTACACAATATGCCAATGAAAAAGTGACTCTTTCTCTTTCCAAGCTGCCTGCAGTGACATCTATATCAATGCAAGTGTTACATAACTTAGTTTACCTATTGACCGTAAAAAAAATTTAAGGTTCTAGTATATTTGGATTATGAGTTATGACATGAAATGTGATGTGTTTTTTACCTTTCTATTATTATCTTCAATGCTCGTGCTACCATTAATAAATCTTTCAAAGCATTGGAAAACATTTTGACTCATGAATTCACTGCCATACACAGTCCGAATCATTTCAAACATTTCAGTACTAGTTTTTCCACAATTTAAAACAAAATTTAACGTTAGCATATTGTTCTAGTGAGAGTTACAGTACGAAATACCACCACATTTCATGTCATAATTAGTGATCTAGACAAACTGCCATCTTAAAATTTTTATGGCAAATAACAACTGTCATTACAGAACACATGCATTGATTGAAAGATGGCGCTACAGGCAAATTGGAGAGAGAATCAGTCATCTTTTCACTGACACCCCACATATATTCTAATAGATTAAAAATAATGTGATAAAAAAATACTGAAAACAAATTGTTTAAAAAATATTTTACAGTAATTTTTTATGTCGGCCATTTTTAAACAAACTTAAGATACTGTGTGTGTGTGCAAAGTATGTAGTGCATTAACATAAAGATCATCTGAAACAATATTTTTTAATATATTACTTTAATTAATAAATTATCTGCTTCAATACAGATTAGGTAAAAATAGCATTACAAATAAGTAATACAACTGAATCATCATCTGTAGTATTTACCATGGCTCACCTTAACGAAATTCCTTCTAGAATGTCAATTTTTGTGCAGCTCACACTATCAAAATGCATATATATATGTGAAATAAGTACTCGTTTCCCCATAAGCTATGGATAAATAATGCTCATACATCAGTAAATGATAATGAATAAATGGACTACTTATTCTTTAAACTATTATTGGTCGTAAGCTTTCATTTAATGATATTGCTGGAAATTATACATGAACCTGATTTAAATATGGCGGTGTAGACGAAATCTTATTTTTAACAACCTCATAATATTAATGGAATATCTGTAAGTGAATAGCTGATCCATTCTATGCTTTATCGTTTACTGACATGAGTGTTATTTATCCATAGTTTATGGGGGAATTATTATTTCCATTTAAATTTCATATTTTTCAATCGCATGTAAAATTTAATAAAACACCATCTGGGACTGCTATTTATATATTACAGCAATCATTAATTCTTTAAACACCAAAGGATGATGCAGTTCTTTTATTGTATTAAAGCATTAATTTCATTTCTCCTCTCCATTAATCTAATGAAAGATAAAATTGGGCAACCAAGTTATTCAAAACTAGTTTTCAGATCTCATTAGCTGTAATAGATTTTAAATATCTCGCCAGTTAACTTCACAGTCCAACAAAAAATAATTTACGTAGAAAACCATTTCATTATTTAATTGTGTGAAAGTTTGAATAAATATAAGTTTCCAGAAACTCGTCTAACATAGTAGGTAAAACCTTGTTTCTGCTTTTTAACAAATAGTGTAATATATAAATTTCATTATATATTATGTTCTTACCATTTTTGCTGAAATATCTATATAAAGTAGTTTATAAACTTTAATCATAGATCAATTAAGTCCAAATACATTACTATAATTCACAAGTCAAATTCGTAAAGAGCCATTTTAACAAACTCGCAAACAATACTCATTTTCTTGCATTAACAGCAATTTATTGGTCAATTTAAATTAATACAAGAGAGAAGGCTTTATTTGTAAGTTTATTAAAATGATTCCTTAGGAATCTGACGTGAATCATAGTAATGTATTCGGAATAGTTGATAAAATTTATATTCTTAATGTTATACTAATGATACCCTGCGCGTTTTGGCGCAGTAGGTGGAGCTTCTGATTTGGCGATCAGGAAGTCCTAGGATCGATTCTGGTGCTTGAATTTCTTATGATCTCCTTAGCAATAAAGCCATTAGTATTTCTTTTATCCTGCAGTTTGGCATACTTGGTAAAGCATCCGACTTGGAATTGGAAGGTCCCGAGATCGATTCTGGCGCTCGAACTTCTTATGATTTCCTTAGCAATACAGCCATTAATATTTCTTTTACCCTGTGCAGTTTGGCATAGTTGGTAAAGCATCCAATTTGGGGAATTGGGATGTCCCAGAATCGATTCTGCCACTCACAGTTCTGGTGCTTTACCTTCTTATGATCTTAGCAATAAAGCTATTAGTATTTCTTTTACCCTGTGTGGTTTGGCATACTTGGTAAAGCATCCAACTTAGGATTGGGAGGTCCTGAGATTGACTCTGGCACTCGAACTTCTTATGATTTCCTTAGCAATAAAGCCATTGTATTTTATGCTGTGCGTTTTGGCATAGTTGGTAAAGCATCCAACTTGGGATTGGGAGGTCCCAGGATCGATTCGGCGTTCGCAGTTCTGGTGCTCAAACTTCTTATGATCTCCTTAACAATAAAGCCATTAGTATTTCTTTTACACTGCGCAGTTATAGCTGGTAAAGCATCCGACTTGGGAGGTCCCAGGATCGATTCTAGTCCTCAAACTTCTTATGATCTCCTTAGCAATAAAGCCATATTTCTTTCATCCTGTGCAGTTTGGCATAGTTGGTAAAGCATCTGATTTGGGGATTGGGAGGTACCAGGATCGAGCGCTCACACTTTTTATGAATTCCCGAGCAATAAAGCGATTAGCTTTTTTTTTTTATAAATATTCCACGATTTATTTACAGACATTAAAATTATTAGAATACTTAAAGTTATAATATTTAAAAATATAATAACAGGATCAATTTAGAATAAATTTCTGGTACTGTAAACACAATATTATTTGCTCTGAAATGCAAAATTAGAACAGGCCATAATGGAAACAAACAAAAAAAAAGCTCTCAGATGAGGAAAATATATGCTGCTTACTGATTGGATGAAAAAACTACTGACATAATGTTGATTCTGCCTGCAGCAACTACTTCAATTCTCAACAAAATAGAATAAATAAAAATTTTCAGAAGGGTACAAAGAAATTTGTGCAATCAGTCAATGAATGTTTTAAGCTGAAAATGAATATCTTATCTTAAAAAGTTAAATACAACATAAATTTTTTTCAAATTTTAATGGGTGCCGATTTTTATTCAATTTTATGTAAAATCTAACAGTTATCACCTTATTTCTATTCCTGGTATCTGGATCTTAGTTGAAAGTAGCATAACTTACAACTGACAATTTCAATAATAGAACAGTCTGGGCCTTATAGTTAATTCGTCTCTACAAATTTCCAAGTGATAAATACATGCTAATATTTTGTTTATTATTAATTTAAAAAAATGATAATCATTAAACAAGTTGTTTAGAAAACTCCAAAGTAAATCAAGCGAATTAATGAGTTATTTAAGAAGACCACTACAGCTAAAGAAGTCTACAAACAGTTCTTAGAAGCTAAGTAAGAATTGGACTCAACGGAACCAAGCTATACTCTAAAGAAAGTTGTGACAGTCTGCTGGAAAATAAGATTTAAATTGAAGATACCTAAAAGTGATCAAGGCTGATCATTCAATGGCTAATTGATTAAAACAAATCATTATCGTCAAAAGTTATAGTTATCATAAATATACAATAGCTATCTTCCCTTCAATTTTATTTTCTATTTCTTTCCAAAAAATCATGAGTTTGTAAGTTACTGACTGCCAATATCTTTAAACTTGAAAGTAACCCATATTCAGTTTTAGTAATATTTCATCAACGTCAAGCTCTAGGCATGTCATTCTGAAATATCAATTCTAGTCATATGTTCTGAAATAAATATGAAAATAAAATTGGAAAAAGCATGCTTTAATATTTCTGAATTGTTATTGCTTCCTAATTTTCAAGATATATAGATCATGATAACATTATTCAAAACTTTATTAGTAAAAATAATATGTAAATTTTTTTTTTAAAATAATGCTTTTATGTAAACAGTACCGAATGACTAAAAAGTAGAAAAATAATCCAATTAAAAAGTAGAAAAAAAAACTGAATCTCTGTTAATTTGCCATTCTTGGAAAATATCTGAGATCTTAGGAATCTATACTTATTATAAAGCAATTGGAAATTGCAGGAATATTGTTTCATAAAAGCATTTGAGGCTTTTTTGATTTTTATGATTTATTTCAGCTTCAAATGTCTTTTTGAAATGATCATATTCCTGCAATTTCAAATTGTTTTATAACAAGTTTAGATTTGTAAGATCTCTAATCTTTTCCAAGAATGGGTTAACAAAAATTTAGTTTTTTTCTATTTTTTGGTCAGTTGCTTTGTTATTTTTCTACTTCTTAGTTGGCTAGTACTGTTTACATAAAATCATTATTTAAAAAGAAAAAAAATTTAATATTATTTTGTTAGAACTAAAAAAAAATCTCAACTGGAGCAAATTTCAAAAATATGGACATACAGACAGAAGCACACAGACATGGTAAGTTAATAAAAAAGCATATTAGAAACTAGAATATAGATTACTAATAAAGGATATTTTTCTTTAATTATTGCAGGTGAGTACTCGGTTTAAGTTCATGAAAATGATTTTATATAGAAGGTCCAAGCTATTATAATTTTAAATTAAATTTGTTAAAGCTTAATTTATGAGCCTACAATAATTAAAAGTACTGCACAGGGGCTCCTAGAAAACAAGGTATTGAGTTTCAGCAATTTGATTCTAACATTATTCATCGGAAAATTATCAATTCAAATTTTCTATCAATTCCACATTGCTAAATCTTTATAGCTTTGAATTAAAACATTTTTCTCTTAAATACTAAGTAATTAAATTTTTTAAAGCTGCGTAAAGAGACTTAGTTATTTGTAAGTCTATAACAATCAAAAATATTGCACAAGAGTCCCTATTAATAACGTTTTTTTTTAAAAAAGTGAATTTCAACTTACAGGAATATCTCATTTCTAGATATATAGAAAATAAATGTTAACGGCTTTATTGCTCAGGAGTTCATAAGAAGTTCGAATGCCAGAATCGATCCTGTGATCTTCCAAGTCGGAAGTTTTACCAACTGTGCAGGGGGTAAAAAAAGCTAATGATTTTATTGCTCAGGAGTTCATATGTTTGAGTACCAGAACCATGGTTGCCAAAATTGATTCTGGGAGTTCCCAAATCAGATACTCTACCAAATGCGCTAAACCACACAGGGTAATTCTAGATATAATAACTACTATTAAAAAAGCACCCAAGATTTCAACATTAAAATAATTTTTATTAACAATAAAATATTGTAAACATTATTATTAAACTTATTTCTGTATAATACGAATCTCAAAATTTACTATTAAGTTATTAAACTTTCTCTTGCTTTGTAAGATAGGATCAATCGTAATAGGTTAAATTTAGTACGATCTTAAGATTTCTCTTTCAATAGATTATCAGAGAGGGTAGCAAAATATCTTTTCGGCTTAAAGATTTAATGGAAGCAAAGATATACGTAGATTAATCTTTAAACGTATCGTTTAACATCAAGTAAAATTTGGTTTGTAGAATTACATAATTTGTTTTAAAATCAAAACAAATGCAAAAATTATTTACAGATTGAGTGGTAAATATTGATATTTTATTTTCACAAAGTTATTTTGCTACGAATTAAAAAAAACACCAAGAAGACTTTATCTTCCAACTCTTCGTAGACTTCAATTTATACACTGTAAATAATCACTGTTTTTTACTTACATTAATTTTACGAGTCATGATAATCATTTTTACTTTTATGTCAATTATTTATGACATTTTGTTTGATTAAACATGGAATAACAAATCATTTTCTTTCCTTACCCCACCCCCAGTGTGATTTTTGATTTTTTATAGTTTCCATTTCTTTTGGACTAAATTGTAAAATAGTGCTAATAGCATTTAACATATGTTGTTTATTTAAAGAATCGGAACATAAAATAAAATTTAGGGTAACATTCTTTAAGTATTCTAAATTTGCACTTTCTCGCGACCGATTTCTTTCTAATTTGCGAATTTCTTCTTTCAATACATCAATCTGCTCCATAAGTGTTAATTCTTTGCTGGCGGCAGTTTGCTCCAATTCTCTGAATGAATTCTCAAGCTGATGTTTTGTCTTCTGCAGTGAAGATATGTCGACCTCTTTCCTCGACAGTTCTTGCATATAGAATATCATCTGCCCTTCTATCTGTGCAGTAGAATGTACGTGAAGTTTATTGACAATAAAAGAAGCTATCTCAGACTGATCAATTTCATCTCCTTGTGAAGTGGTAGGAAAAGCATGAAAAACATTACTATCTTTAAATGACCGAGATGTGGAAGTATTAGATTTTAAACTAGCCAATTCTTTTTCTTTTTCTTCTAAAAGTACCAAGGTTCTATGTCGCTGTTTTTCTAATTGCTGTCCTATTTCTAGTAACTGGTGACGATATTGTGATTCTGACATTGCGATCTGTTTTTTATGAATGTCTTTCAATTCTATGATGTTCTGTTCAAGCATTTCAATTTGCTTTAAAAAATTATTTTCTTTTTTTAAATATTCTTCCCGAGATGTTTTCAAACTTTCTTTCATCTCTGCAACTTGTTCTTTTAAAGCTTCAAATTCTTTATTACAATCAGAATCCTAGAAAAAAAAAAATCTTTTCATTATTTATGTAAAACATAATATAATTAATACTTTGTTCGTTTCACCTACTTTTTCTTTTATGTAGAATTTAATATGCTTATGAAAGAAATTAATTAATGTTAACACTGAGAATATACATATAATCAATTGATCAAATTGGATATTCTTTTTTTTTTACTTCAATTGGAATTAACTCAGGAATCTTAAAAATTAATGCTTTCATTAGAAAAGTATTATTACTTTTTAAATCGAGTGATATTTTCTTAAAAATTATATTTTTATAGAAGTTCTTTGTATTTTTAAATAATTTGTCCAGACACACACAAAATTCTAATAATTACAAAAAGCAAATAGATATGTATCTGTCCAAAAATGTTACTACGATAATTAAGAAATTAGATTCCCGAAGGATAATCAATAAAGTCCACTTTCCAATTTATCCAAACCACTTTGAACACACTTTAGCAAAAACATTTTATTGTACACACACACACACACACATACAATTATGTTTCGACTGTCCTGTAGCCTTTAGAGTCAGTTTACTTTAATCTTTTAAAAAAACATTTCTTACAAAAATGTTAATGCCATTTTTTTATTTGATGAATAAATCAGCATTGACAGAAGAAAGGGGGCACTGCGTGCAAGTTTATTTAAACGATTCTCGAAATCTGATTTATGAATTATCATAGCAATATGAAAACAACATATGTAAAAAGAAATGTTATATATAGAGCTTGCAAAATAAGCTCTTAACAAGCTTTGAGAATATCATCAACCCCAGACCGGTTTCCGCTTCGTCGGTGAGGTGCCAGGATATTCAGCATTAGAAAGAATCTAAAAGAGCCATGTACAATAGGGGGGAAAAAAGATTAGCAATTGATGTTAAGTAATCACAATTAAACTGCGTCAACCAAATTAAGCACCTTATCATAGCTTCTTGTCTTCAAGACAAAAGTCAGATCCTGCTTTGATATTGGTTGCAAAGCTGTTCTATATATTGTACCAGACACTCCATTTCTTTTTAACACCGAGGGTAACTGTAGGCCACTGTCGACCTAGAAAATTTGATTTATGGTAATCAAAAAGTTAATGATGATGAATATAAATGTTGCCAGCTAGATTCAGGGAGAGAAAGAGATCTTACACATTGTTCAAACAAGTTAGGGACTGGACATAGAAACAAACATTAGCCAAAAACAAATATAATTATTAATAATTTTTAAGTTTTATTAAATTCAAAAATATTAGTCAAAAAAAAATATATATAAGTTTGACCAACTTCCCCAACCTTCTTTGGCTAAGAGCGCAAATGAATATTATGATATATCAAACACTTTGGCAGATAATTTTGTTTTCTCACCTAAGAATTAAAGGGAATTATCATGCTCTTTCTACCCCAGCAATCTATCTACTCAACTTCCATTTTCCTTAATTAGAGATTTTAATAAAGACAAACTTGGACGGAAGTAAATGAACAGTGTGGAGCAATCTTTCCTTAACTTCAAAAAAAAAAAACATCGGGACAAAAAAGGCTGTTTTATACTCCTTACACTCATAAGGGCACATTTATGATACCCCTTAAGGTTACTTCCATGCAAGCAAAGAGAAAAGATTATGATTTTACATAATCTAAAATATAAGAAAACAAAATCTCTACGGCTTACAAGAAAAACAGAACTATACAATCAATAAATCACTAGACAAAAGATCTAGGGTTCGCAGGAAACTCAAACGCACATTAAAGTAAATTTCAACGAAAATAGGGAACAGGTGAAATAAAATAAAAAACTATTATTATCTGCCAAAGCTTTTAACAACAATTAATAATAATAATAAAGAAAAACAATCGAGTATAAAATATTAACTCACAATACACTCTACGACAAAGTGACAAAAATTGAAAACTTGAACTGATTCTCCATATTTTATAGATTCCATAAAGAAAAATACATAAAATAAATTTAAGATTTATAAATTGATTAATATTCTAAACTTAGATGAATAAGCTTATCATATGTTTTTTTAGTATCAAGATCAGAGAGTTAAGCCCTACTTAAAATATAAAAAAGTTCAGTTACCTTTGGGCCATCAATTTTTCTGTCTGATTGATTACAGTGGTGTGCGCAAGGTTTTAGTCCCATCAAGAGTACACTATTGTGGTTTTTGATCTCCATTAACCTGGTCATAGAATATGAGGGCAAACTTCAGGATCAGTTTCGACTTAAGTAATTAGGACATGTTCATGATGACACAATTCTGAGCTCCAGCGTTCGTCTTAGATGGCTTAGCACAGCATACTTTTAATATGGTTCTTTAAGGTAGGTAATTTCTACATTTTGAATTGATGGACACTATCTCCAGCAAAAAATGTAGTTTCTTTAGCAGTTAGCAATCAGCAATTAGTAATTGGCAATTCAATCTTCTATTAGCAGTTTTCACTTTGCAATTAGCAAATCTTTATATATCAGCAATTCACAATTAGCTATCATTAATACACAATTTTCTAATACGCAAAAATCCTAAATCATAATTCGTAATTAGCAAATATAAAATTATATAAGAAATCAGCAGTCCACAATTAGCAAATATAAAATAATAATGTCTCTTCAATCAAAAACAGAGCTTTTATATACTATTGTTACCTTCTAACAGATCTTAAAATCTAACCAGAGCTAATCTTTATCTCCTGCCAGATCTTAATTAAAAGTTTTAACCAGGGCTATTCTTTATCTCTTTTTAGATATTAATTAAAATTTCAACCAGGGCTATCTTTTATCTTATGTTTTTACTTTTTCAAATACCACTTTTGATAAATTGGAAAATAAGTCAGTTTTTAAAATAGATTAAAACAAAATAAAAAGAATTATTTCAATCAAGGCTCTTTTAAATTAAAATATTTTTACGATTTCAAAATATAATCAAGTATGTGTGTTACAGCACGTACGCTTACAAACACACATAAAAAAATAAAATACAAAATTTTAAATAGAATTTTCTTTTCCTCTTTAAAATCTTTATAGATATTCATTTTAGTTTTGACTTTAGAAAAAATGATTTTTGAAGTGGAGATGGTATCTGGTTCAATACATTGATGTTCAACATCAATTTTCTATGTGCCGAGGTTTTAAAAATCAACATCTCTTCAATTTAAAACTTGACACATATATCATTTATTCTCTGGATTGAAAATAGCTGTCAATCTTAAATGCATATATAACAGTTTTGCAGATGAGATAAAAAGTGGGTTCAATTTTTTATTTTAAAGACAATAAGCTATGAATATGTGGCTACTTTGATGACTACAATTTAATTATGGTTTAATTGCTGGTCATTTTCTGAATAGATCTGGATCTACCCAATTATTTCTATTTGTTTACAATAAAACAGGAAAAACTCTATACATATTGCCACTCAGTGCAAGCCAGAGTAATCAATGGATGCCAGAAGGCTTGTGCATAAAATCATCTAGTGCCTACTCATCCAATATCCCCAGACTAGTTTCTGACTTGGATCTGAGAGCACTGCACCCAAATTTTAGAGTCTAATGCAACTCTCCAGAAGCCACCTTTTAACTCTACTTAAATACAAGACTATGAGTCTTAAATTGATAACACTATAATATTTTTCAATCCAAGCTCATCAGCTTATATAGTCATATAGGTCTGAAGTCAGTTCAGTACCTATACATTTTTGGTGTCTTTGGTTTTTTAATAACTATAGCCACCACTATCCTATTAGGCAGGATTGGTTTTAAGCCAATAAACATCACATGATTATCATTTGTTATGCTTGCTTTTAAATGTTATTAAAACAGGCAAAAGTCTCTCTATATATTACCTGCTGGCATCCATTGATTACTTGGGCTTGCACTGAGTGGCAATATGTATAGAAAGTTTTGCCTGTTTAATAACAGTTATAAGGAAGCATAAGAAATGGTGATCATGTGATATTTGTTTACATCCTATTTATCCATGAAAAATATTAAATTTGACATCCACTTATATAGGGGATAAAAAAAAACAGCCTCTATAAATAGCCCATTGCAGAACAACAATCTCGATCAACACCCAAAGGAAGAATATTGAAGATGAAGACATAATTTATCAGGTCTGCCTACTGTCAAACAGTGAGCATTTTTCAATCTTTAATTTTATCCTTTAGCAACAATAGCTAGTTACTCATTTGCTGATCAATTAATTGGGTTAGCTATGCTAAATGACTATGTGACAAAGAATCTGATAGGAGCCTCAAAAAAACGTTTTAAGTTTTAATGAAATTCAAAACATAATTTACATATCATTTTTATAGAGAAAAGATGGATATTTAAAATAATAAAAGATAGAAACAATTCAATGAAATATGAAGAGATGTGTATTAGGAATAACAAAGAAGGAATCGAAAAAGAAATACTTCAGGAATAGAATAAAACAATTATCACTGATATAACGGAAAGAATTAAAAGAATGAAATGAAGCTGGGCTGGATGTACTCTTGGAAAAGATGACAATAGATGGAAGATAAAAGTCTTAGGTTGTAAAAGAACCTAGAAAGAGACAACAAGTGAAACAGGTGAATTGCAGAAGGAAATTTATTGGTGTGATGTGGAGAAGAGAAATTATGGATTGGAAAAACTGGATTAAACTTTTAGGTCTGCAGTGGATTGATAATAGTTGAAAATAATGACAATGATAAGAAGTAGCTTTATTGCTTGGAAGTTCATAAGAAGATTGAGTGCCAGATCTGTGAGCACGTAAATTGACTTTGGGATCTATCAATCCCAAGTCGAATGCTCTACCAACTATAGCAAATCCCACAAGATAAAAAAAAAAAAGGCATATGGTATTATTGCTTGGGAATTTATAAGTTCATACGCATAAAACTATTAGCACTAGAACTAATCCTGCAAAGGATATGATGATATATATCCATTAATAATTTTAGATATTAAACCTATAATTTTTGAAAACAAGAGATTTAGAACTTAGTGTACATATAATTTACTGCATATCAAATTAATATATATATATATTGTAGGAGTATATATATATTCATACATACATGTAATCAATATGTATACATTATATTTGCATTATTATTATATTTATGAAAATAAATATATAACTTGTTAAGTTAGTATTTTTCATTCTTTAAAATGAAAAAAAAGACATTGACAAAAGGTGGTTGACAAGGTTATAAATGACCTTTGGGTTCACATAGTTTATCGAATTAAAGGAAATGAAATTAACTTAGTGTTTTAATATCGAATTGTTATTGCAACAATGTAGAATGCGTATGCTTCAGCAAGCTGATGGAGCGAGATATAATATATTAATTCTATTCTTTTTATTAGAAGACTAAGGATTCTATTTTTGTCAGCTATATCCTCATAAAAACTTATACTATGTTTGATTTCAAAGAACAGTGTAAGATAAAGTCTATATTTCGAACAATTTAATACTCATTAGAAGAAATTTCTAATATTTGTTTAAAGAAAGTAATCTGAATATATTTTCGTGTTCTATAAAAATTGTTTGAATTACATGTTCTAAAATCTAAACTGCGTTTTAAAAAAAGAACATGTTTATAAAAACTTCAATTAAATTTAATGTACTTTACATTATAAAGAAAATGCAAAGCGGGTAGAACACCAATTTATCATGGGATAGATAAAATGCACTTGCCTAATCAAACATATATGTGTGAATAACATCTTTTGCTGAATGCCTTAAAATTATAAAAAAATTAGATCTTCAAAATGGAATTATAATTGTTAATAAAGGAACTGTGTATTAAGAAGATGAAATCTACATATAAAGAGGAAACTAAATGTCAACTTAGGATATCCTATTATTTTCTTTAATGTCTAACAATGAAGGAATCAAAAACTGCGTCTTCAAAGGATTTTCATTCGCGAGGAACATCTGAGATTATTGTATTAACTTTTATAAATACCATTTAAGATTTTTGAAAGTTATAATTGGGAAAAGTTAATTTCATTTACTTTATCATCATTATTCATTTCTTATGAATAATAAGAGAGAATTAATAATTTAAGATATTTTTATTTTTATTTATGATTAATAAAGATTTAAATATAGGTTAAGAAATGTTAATATGGGAAAGGGATAATGTGAACTTGGAGGTAAGAGATTAAATTATTTTTAAATCCACATATTATTATTTTCTATGACATGACACTACATTGTTTATACTAATCCAAATAGTCTAATAACAGTAATGTATAAGTGAATAAATGATTAACATTGTTGTGAAGTATATATTTTTATATTAATAAATATAAGTTACTGACAATCATTTTAACGAATGAAGGTATTATATACAAATGATTGGATTATTATTTGTATAATCTAATTATTGTAAAATAGTGTTAATATAAAAGACTTAATATTTGGATACTTATATTTTATATACATTGTAAAATCACGTAGTGTTATAGGTTAGAAAATATATCTACCGTAAGTAAATAGAATATTTATATTTTTAATATAAGGAGGTAGATATATAAATAATTTTTTATATATTGTAAAATTTAAATTATTTAATTGTTAAATAAATAATTATGTTTTTTATATTAAATTAAATGAAGTCTTCAATTTTGTTTTATTTAATTTAAAGAGTTAGTGAGATTCGTTATTAATATTACTTTAGAATATTGATAGGAACCCCTGAAGAGAGTAAATTGTTAAACTTCCCTGAGTTCAAAATCTGAGCATAACGGTAAAGTTAATTAAGGTGAAAATTGATTTGATGTGATTTAGATATAATAATTTATTAATAATACATTATTAGGAACAAATATAGTTTTATATCAAAATTAAATCACATCATTCGTGGCATCCTATATGAAGACCTTAAATCTGACTATAGTGAGATGCGACTGCCTTAACTTATCTTGTTGAGAAGGTGCATACCGTTACAATATATTTAACAAAGTATATCAATGAAATATCTGAGAGTAGTAAAATTCAGCACTGGACTCAAGAACTGAAGATTTCTAAATTAATTCCAATTGAAATTTTTAAAAATGGAATCAAGTTTGACAAGATTTATTTAATGTAAGTTCTCCATATATATATATCCAAGCTTTATTTAAATTTATATGAATTAAAAAATCTCAATATGTTACAATCCAAGAGTCAACATTCCTGTCTATAATAAGATCTTAAATCAGCTGATCCCAATAATTTTTCTCGTGTACCCCTTGATTAGGTTTTTTTCTCTCATGTACCGATGATTAGGAATGAACTAGGCATCTCCTCACTTGATACTCAATCAAACCCTAAAATGATGGGCCGCTTTCAATCATAGTGACAGTTTTGGCAAAGAGGGGAAGGATATATGCACAATCACGCAATATGACTAGTTGCGGATATGTCTAGTGACATCTTTGTAAAACAAAACTCTAAAGTTTTGCTTTTGTATTTTAATTTTAACTCCTTTTTTGTATGTTTTCCGCCATTACCAATATTATTTTCACATACCTGGGCTATTATCATGTGATTTATACTTGTGAACCATGTAGCTTTGTGCGAAATCAAGTTTATTATCTAAATAAAGAATACCAATGGGATTTGAAAATTATAAAAGTGACTATTTATTAGTTTGTTATCCCATTTAATGGAGTTTATTTATACTTCTATGAATTAAAAAAATCCAACCTATTACAGTCCAAGGATCAACTTTCTTATCTATATTAATATCTAAGACCAGAGGGAAAATTGGAATCTATGTTTTATTTATAGAGGATGCCCTGTCAACATATTGAAAATTCCTGATGTAGATTAGCTCAGACAGTTATTGTGTGATTTACATTTATGAACCATCTAGCTTTGTACAAAAGTCTAATATATTTATATATTATGATGTGGAATTTAAAAAGAGGATTGATTTTTGAAAAACATTAAAATAAATGCTACCAGAATATATTTATTTTTTGAATATTATTATTATTATTATTCAAGCCATTAACTTCTATTAATACTAAACTACCATTCCAACGAACATACAATACACAACAGCAATAGACAACACCAAAAGAAGTCATCAAATTAATCAGCTCAACTGTTTTGAAAAAATGTTTGATGAATCAGAATAAAAATACACATGTGAGTAACTGCATCCATATTTCAAGCATACTTATCACACTAAAGATATTCCAGTATATTAATAATTGATAAATAATACACTTCAATGAAAAAATAAGAAACTTATATAATCTAATAATGCTCAGTTGAGTACTGTTTGGAATATGCGCAATTAGATTGGTGACTTCGTAACTTCTGTGTTGAATCTGATATGTGTAGTTTATTTCTTTAAATTTTATATCTGTTGCCTTCGACAAGGGTGCTCGACATTGAGAATGTATTTAGGTTATACCGCTGTTTATTAACAACTATTTATTTCCATATTTTTGAAATTAAGATTCCTTGTAAAGAAAATTATATTGTGAGTAGTTCTATTGTTTAGATGAACAAAAACCAAAATGTTTTTATTCATTTATAAACAACCACAAAATTGTACACGATGTATTATTTAATAAATTAAAATTATCGTAATAAATTAATAAAGTTAACTTTAGAACAAGCTTTGGATGTACAGTAAAAGAGACTTTTTTTATTTTTTAAACTTTAGAACAAGCTTTGGGTGTACAGTAAAAGAGAGACTTTATTTTTTAGAAAGAAACAAAAAATTCTGATCTGAATGAAGACAAACACGGTATAACCTGGTGAAAAGAGGGAAGGATTCTTTCTTCAAGTTGCCTGTAGCTCCATCTCTGAATCAATGCATATATTAAGTAGTGACATAGTTTAGTTATTAATCACAAAAATTTTAAGATGCTAACATGTCTAGATCATGTGACAGTGCGTTTTGTACCTAACGGAATTGAATATTAATGCATTATTCAATGAAGCATTAAGATATGGAACACACTTGTATACTTTAGCTATTTGCCTCAAAAATTTTAAGGCGTTAATGTGTCTGAATCAGAATCACAACATAAAATATAAGTGTGTTTAATGTATCTGAATCATGAATCGCAACATGAAATATGATAGTATGTTTCATCCACAATGAAGCATGCACTAAATTAAATGTCACTTCAAATTGGTAAAAATTGTTATTGACACATTTTAAAATGATTCAAACTGTGTATATTTTCAAGTGGTTTGCAAGATTTCTTGATGACAAAGAGAGCGTTAAAGACAAACCATAAAGGTACGAAACACACAGTCATTATTTCAAGTCCTAACTCATGATTCAGACATTCTAGTAACTTAAAGACTTTGTGATGAATAGCTAAATTATTTTGCTCCATAATATATCCATTGATTTACAGATAGTGCAGCTCAGGAAGAGAATCAGTTACCTTTCCATTGAGACCCACTATATAAAAGAAAAAGATTAAATTCTATATTAATAAAATTTATGCATATTTATCCCTCAAGAAATTTTAAATAGTTACAATGGTAGTTTAATATAAACATAATTAACAGTCATGGATATATTCTATCATACTCAAATTCAGCATAGTTTTCATAGTCTTAAAATAAGGAAGGCAAAAGTTTCTTAAAATCTTACAATGAAGATGAGCACTGGGATTTGTAAAAATGATTTTCTAAGATTAGTTTAGCAAATGCACCTATATAGCCAACAATCTGTCCATTATATTAATAAATAAATGAATTCAAGTATATTCATAAGGATAAGCCTGCAATTGTTGTCAATTATTATGTTAGTTATTATCCTTATATTCATGACGTATGTTATATATGGTTAAATAAATGTTAATTATCTTCATTATACAATCACCACAATACAGACACCATCATATTGTTTAAATTTTTCTTTTTTCAGTAGTTTCATTAACTCAAAAAAAAAAAAAATTTTTTTTTAGATTGTGAAATTTAGAGTTATATGGGTAAAGTTAAAGTTATTGTCAATTTTATTTGTACAAAAATGTAAACTGTTCCACATTTATCGTAAAATGTAATATTCATTTCATCTATTATTAAGCCTTAAAATTAATTTATTGGGGAAGGGATTTTATGCTTTATAGATCTATGTTAGAATAGCCAAGCCAACTGATTGGTATATAAAATTTTGATATATGCAAAGCAAATGTTCATATTCATGAGAAAGTGAATGCGCTGAGTATGGGGGATGGAGAAATGTGGAGAGAGATGCTGCTAAAGTAGTCATTACCCATACTTGTTGGCACCCATTAACAACATTATCTTCTAGGAAGATATAGAATGCACATCCTATTTAATTCTTTTACATGTGTGAACTATTCTAATTTTATGTGGACGATATGCATTTCTAGATGATTTTGTCCTCTAGGTTAGAGAACATGATAAATAAATGTTTGCAAATATAGATATAAATATGTTAATCCCATTTCCATTACATCTATCCTATTACATAAAGTTTGACTTCTCAATATGGATAATAAGAAAGTTAGATGCCCAACAGTCTGGTACAAGAATATAACTACAATACCATAACTTTGCGCATTTAACTATTAAATTTTGTTTACCTTGGCATGCCTATTCTTGAGAAGATTTTGAGTTTTTATTTTATACACTTCAAACTCATCTTTTAATTGCTTTATTTCTTGTTGGTATTTATGCTGAAGAAAAACATCTGTTTTATTTTGTTCGTGATTACCTAAAACATATATAAACTTAATTTTAAACTATGCATGTTTGGTTAATAATCTGTAATTCAGTACTAGCGCTATAAACGTGCTTTGTGTGTATGCGTTTATAGTGCTAGTATTGAATTATAGATTACTAAAATATATACATATATTATATTTAATATTTTCATGGTTATAAGATATAAATAAAGACTTTTTCATGTTAAACTGTGTATTATTTTGTTTATTAAATTTCCAATATTTCGAATGCTATTTCGTCGAAATGTCGGAAATTTAATTAACAAAATAATATACGGTTTAACACAAAAGACTTTATTTATGTATATATATATATATGTGCGTGTAATAAGAAATTCATACACATATATACATATAATAAACCAAAACACTGCAATTAACTCTACAATTTTCAAAATACCACTATATAAATAAATAAAAGTTATAACAAGTTTATAGTATAACTGCTTTTCTGATTATCATTTTACAGTTAGAATTTTTTTTAAAAAAATCAAAATTTGATTAAAGTTACACAACATAAATGATCTTATGTCAATCGCTCACTTTCCATGATTTATGTATATTTACATAATCATATTTATTTAATAAATTATCCGTTATATTTATAAATTATGCCTCTTCAATTTTTCTTCAAATCATTTTCCACATACAAAAAAGAAAAAAAAATACTGTCAAAGCAAAAACTTCCATTACAAATAACTTAATGTACTGCAAATACCGATTCAAATTTATCTGCAGAATAGTATAATTTTTTATACAGTACTTCAGATTCATGCCACGTTGGTACGCCACTTTATATATATGACTTTATATACAATATTACATGTATTGATTTTATCAATAACATCTTTTCCAATAATAATTAACCCACCAATATTTAATCCTATATTGAATTCAACATTAAAATGAGAAAAAAACCATTGATTTAATCATATTACATAAACTTTATTATTAAGCCAAAAAACATCAGCATGATCATGCACATATGTATAGAGAGTTTTGCCTGTTTTAAACTTTATTATTCATATATATCATAATAAAATTTGTGTCTTTTCAATTCTTTCTCCATCTATGAATAAACTTGTAAAATGTCTTCAAAATACCTTTCCTATAATATCTCACATTCAACAATTCATTAACATATATGTCAATACTGGATAATTTATCACTTCAAAATTTATGCAATATCGTTGATCACCTGCCATGGTTAAGTTCCACATATTGTTCTGGTTCATTTTTTCTCTCATTAATTCCTCGACTTTTAAAAACCTATCTAATACATAACTTCTTCCTCTTTGTAATTAACTTTTTCAATAATTATTTATTCACTTATTGCTTTCACTATTTCAATATTACTGACTAATCTTTACCATTTTCTTCAAATCCACATTTTAAAAAAATATACTAAAAATTTGTTTGTATGAAAGTTCATGTGATTGTATTTTACTTGTGATTATATTTCGGAGTATTTCTATCGTCTAGAATTAATCGTCAAATACCTTTAGAAAAATTAAAACTTCATTTAAATTTTTGAAAAACATTCAACTGTTAGTAGTAGCACAGGTTTTAACCAACATATAATTACAAATACTGCCACTTGGACAGGTTAGCAACATCTGAAGAAGAGAGGGAAATAATATCATTTGAAACATTGTGCTATATGACAATCCATCCCGCTTGATGGCGTTGTTGCTAGCCAAAAGTAGTTGAAAATATCATTTATCAGGCACAACTTCTCAATTGCTATCAGTAATTGAGTGCTAGCAATTGAGTCTTTTGGCTAACGGTGGCCTGCAGCGTGTTTTGAATCAATTGCCTCGCAATTCACACTTAGCCTACTGTATCACTTAGCTCTGATACTTGTTGTTTACCCTCTGTATGAATGCTGACACTTAACATATCACTAACTTATCATGATAGGATGTGAATAATTTTAATGACGGAAAGTGAACCAATATGTGCTCAGAAGTAATTATTTTCAAACCTAAATGAATTACTATAAGGTCCTTCAAATTGTCACACGGTACCCAATATCACCCTCCCGTAAACGTGTTAAAATTAGGAAATGAGGTGATTCGGCATGCCTGAATCTAAAGTCTTGTACCTTACGAGAGCTTGCTTTGATGAAAAAATGGCTACTTGTGAAAATAAGTATTCATTCAAGCTGTCTCTATGGCCTAATATATTAAATTATGGTTCGCAAAAAAAGAACATAAAATAAAGGAACATTTATTACCAAACAAAAATAAATTGGTTATTGTGGCATTGTTTATCAACCAAAAATAAAACTATGTTTGAAGTAATCAAATCAACATTAGTGAAAAAAAAATTAAAAAACGAACATTTTGCAAATATATTAAATTACTTCCCCTCCCAAAAAAAAACCTAATCTAAAGGAACATTTCTTACAAAAGAAAAAAATATTGGTTATTTTTAAAAAAAGCTAAAATAAAGTAACATTTATTATAAAAGAAAAAAAATTGCTCATTAATTGAAAATCTATAAAATTAGTTTCAAAAATAATAAAATAACGTAATTTGAAACAGCTGTCTGTATATTGTTTATTTATTAAAATATTAAAGAAAATGTAATGGCCCGGAAACGTTATATCGATGTGTTTTGTTGGAGGAACAACGCCATCAAGCAGGATGGATTGTCATATGTATCAGTACCCACCGAATTACCAAATGCTTATCAATTAGTTTTAAAAGCAGCCCAATTCTGAAGGCCTTAATCCAAATCCAAAGACATAAGATAGCAAGCAAAAAAATCTATTTTTATGCAGTTTTTTAACCAGGTAAGTTGCAAGGATACTTCTGTATGTTAAAGGTTAAATAAATTCACTAAATGCATTTTTCAATATGTTCCGGATGAGTACCACTCCTATAGGTTAACTATTGTACGTATTTATGCAATATGTCCGAATGAGAGAAAAAGCAACCGGTTTTCTCTCCAGAGTGACTAATCAAGGCATATGTTATATAGTAATATAATCCAGCTATTTACCACAAAAATTTTAAGACGCTAGTATATCCAAAGCACAAGTTATCGCCTAAAACATGACAATGTGTTTCGTACTTAACTCATGATGGAACAATATGCTAACAATAAATTTTATTTTAAATTGCACAAAATTGCTTCTGAAATGTTTGCAATGTACCATGAGTTGCAAAAATATTTTCAAGTGGTTTGCAAAATTTCGTAATGCAAGATACGCATTGAAAATGATTTATGAAGTATAAAACACCTTATCCCAATTCATATCACAACTTATGATCCACATGTTAGCATCTTATAATTTTTGTGGCAAATAGCTAAACTAAGTTGCTATATAACATATGCACTAATTCAGAGCTGGAACTGCGGGAAGCTTGAAGAGAGAACCCATTACCTTTCCCGTTGGAATATCTAATAAAGTATTATATGAAAGACATAATCAATTTTTATTAAAAAAGAAAATATCTAATTATAATATTTATTATAACTATTAAATATACTAACCTTCTTGATTAAGAGATTTATTGTTATGACAATTGGATTCACTGATAAATCCCTTAAGTTGAATTATTTTCTCCATAAGCTCTTGGACATCATGATTAGAACTCTCTTTTTCAGAAAGCTCAAATAATTCTTTGTGGGAATGAGAGTCATTATTTTGAAGTAATGTCGTATTTTCTAAATCCAACTGAATAATACGATCCTAAATAAATATTTAATAAATTAAATAATAATAATCATCATGTATATTTTTTTCACTTTTTGCTGTAAAAAAAAAAAATTAATATCATTTAAAAAAATATCAAATAGGTTAAAAATTGCAAACCCATTAATAAATCTATTTCATGATTTAAGAAAGTAATTTATATATAAATTAGAAACCTGATGACAAATCATGTATGGTAATTATTATCTAGTTAGAAATAAAACAAAAAAAGACATTAAAAAGTTAATCAGCAGCTTAATTATAATCAACTTATTAAGAATATTAGATACACTTAAAGCAAAAAATATATTTATTGTAAAGATCAGATATAAATTTTCAAATCTTTACATTTTCACCTCCATCTGGTGTTAAACACCAGGAAATCAACTAACATATATATATTTAAAGCAATATTTTAGTCAATATAATAATGTCACCATTACACAGGCCCATTTGTAATGCCGGACTAAATCACAGAGAACGTAATTTATTCCTGATCTTACATAAATAAAATAACAAATCATATAATAATAATAATTTATTTACAAGTGTGCTTATTAATTGATGTACAATTTATTTTCTTTAATAAAATTAACAAATCATGTATTAGAAATATGCAATTTCTTTCTTTAAAAAACCCTTAAATCTATATACATCATAGTATGAATATATTCATAGATAATGCAATACATTCACCGTACCTTTAACCCTGACTTCAGTAAATTTAAATATAATTCTATGCAAGTACGAATTCATAAAAATAAAAATTTCTTTGACTCATATGTCTCCTATATTTACACATACATATGTTCTATATGGGATAAACATCAATGCCATCTTTATCACAATAATTATAAGAAATGGTCTTTTTTAGATCCTAATCCTAAACATTACTGCTTATATAATAGTGACTATAAAGGGATGGCTGTCTGGTCCTAACTCTAATTGAATAAATCTTCTATACAATAATTATAAGAGTGGCCTTTTGGTCCTAAACCTAATTTATAACTACAATTTATACAGGGATGACTCATTCTGAGATCGAACCTAACTCATTAAATGGACATGAATATATTCTCCCATATGGATGTGAACATATGTTAACTATTAAACATTGAACAAACAACTGTGTATCTATAAATCTATCTACATAAAATCCAATTTTCAATCATCAAATCTTAGTTTAAATATGAACAAATGAGACTAACGGAAAGAATTACATCATTTACTATGGTTATTTAAGACTTAGGCGATTTATATGTGTGCACTGCCCTTACATGATTATCATTATTTTTTTATCTTTTCCTCTTATTAATAACTTACATAAAATTCATAAGTTTAGCATACATATGTATAATAATTATTATTTTTTAAAAAAAAATAATTTTAACAAGTAAAAAGAAGTTATTACAAATTCTTTTTTTTTTAAAAAAAAAAAAAATTGTTTCTTTCAAAATAAAATTTGGGTAACAAATATTATTTACAAATTCGAATTAGTTAAATCAAGTACAAATCAATCTTTAAACAAAAATTCACCAAAACAAAATAATGATCATTTACTTCTTCCTGACAAATACACCTGGGTCTCGTTTTACGCGATAGATAGGTTCCTCAAAAAACACGCGCAAACGAAATCGCGCAAAAATAGACGTAACTTACATTGAAAAAGGTGGGATGTGGTCTGTGATTTTTCAAAATTCGCATAAAAGCAAAGCACCAACGTAAAATTACTTTAAAATTCGCGGGAAAAAAAAATAAGGAAATAAAATATGACTAATAAAAAATTTCAAATTTGAAAAAAATTGATACAAGACAAACTTTTTTTAACTATAATATTTAATTTTATTCAAAATAATATATTTTTATGCATAATTTACAGTACAGTAATTTATATTTTTTTATACACGTTTTAATTATTATAGCTATTTGCCGAAAAACACGTTCGTTTGCAAACAACTAGCACCAACTTCACACTCATGTTGTGTCAATGGTTTTCTGGTGACAACGTAATTAGTAATTAATCTCTGAGATGATGATTTTATTAATTGTTTATGAAACTAACAACTAAAAATTAAATTCTTATTTTTGTCTTTAATTTTCAATTCCATTTAAAAATCAAATTTCACATCACATTATTTCAAGTCGCCGTAAGTAATTTTTAAATTGTTAATTATAATTAAAAATCAGATTTTAATTTTTAATTGTGCCCACTGCTATTACTGACCTTTTAAAAATAAACTTGTGGACACTAAATGATTAATAATTGATTACGTTCTTTTTTAAAAAGCAAAAACAGAATGTGATTTAAAATGCAAAATTAACACGCACAATGTTTGAACAAATTTACATTATAATCTTGTAGAATTTAATGTGTGTATACATAAAATGTGGAAATCATAATTTTAATTTCATTATTGCATAAAATCTTACTATTATAAAACACTGAAAATATTGAAATTACTAAGTTGAAAGTCGAATTCCAATAAGGTCTATTACTTTCAATATAACGTAAGTGCGCGAAATTTATTATTTAAAGTAATAGCGCAATATCGGAGTTCGTCTTCCGGTGAAACATGAATCGCGTCACTTCAAAATCGTGTTAAATAAGTCCATGTAAAAAGAGACCCAGGTGTATTAAAAGTCCATTTAGGGTGATAATATAATTTTTTAAATTTCTAGCTAACATTTAAATAAGCACTAATTTTTCATTTCAGCTGCAGTTATTCAAAATAACATTCAAAAGTGTTCCAGATTAGAACTAGCTAACTGTTAGTAGTGTCCTCCCTTTTTATTCACAAATCATAATGAAAATCCTGGGATTTGAATGAAATAATATTCCAATCTGATCAAGAGAAAAGAAAAACTGATTTCATATCAAAACTTAAGTTTGTATCTTGAACAACGTTTCAGTTCTTTTTTTTAAAAAATAAATAAATTTGCATATCATTTTGCTTAGAAGAAAAAAAATATTTTTTTTTTATTGAAATTAATAATCCATTATTTATTTCAAATTCTCAAACTTAAAAACAAAATCAACAACAACAACAAAAAATGATTGTACTTATTAAAAGTTCTTTTTGGCTGTCCACTCGACATTTTACAAGCTGTTTATCCAACCAATGGTCGATATAAAATCTATCTGACTTTTTTTTTTTCGTGGCAACTGAAAAGAAGAAGCAATTGGTGTGGAAGAAAATTGTGTTTTATTTCTTCCCAGCTGTAAGTAGAATTTAAGTTGAATGAAATTCTTCTGCATAACTCTGTGTAAATATATCAGTATAACACATAGATTTAGTACTTGCTCGATGCTATTGGGTTTCTTTATCCAATAGATTAATCAACATGAGAGGCAAATTTTCATTTAGTTTTCGTGTTAACGATTCTACTTCTTTTTGGAGATAAAGTAAACTTTGCTCTATTTTTATTTATATTTGTTTATCCAGCTACGAGATTACGGGTGACACTTGATATAGTTCATCACATTCTTTTGATCCATCTAAATTTTTTTGTACATCTTTGGGCATATCTTCAAGCCTTTGGTCATATATTAGACGGAGTTCATGTTCCTTTTTGCATATTTTTCTCAAGTAAGTTTGGTTCTGATTCAACTAAAAGTTCATCACTTATTATTGGCTCATTCTCTGATTTTAAAAGCAATCGAGCCTGTTCACTGTCCACAATTTGATCGATTGTTTCTTCTTGAATTTGTAGTTGCTCAATTTGTTCATTTATCTTATGCTGATTTTCCTCATGTTTTGGGTCTAATGTTTCTAGTTTTGATTCAATCTGTTTTTAGTATGTTCCATCCATTTTTGATTACTTTCTCTGGTTCAGTTTATTTATTCCATCAATCTCAATTCCATTTATTTTTGGTTATTATGTTCCATACATTTTTGATTATCTTCCATAGTTTGGTTTATTTGATCTATTTGCTTTTGACTATCTGTATCACATTAATTGTGATGATGTTGCAGTATTCTCAAGCATTTTTATTTCTTTATTAATGTCTTTATGCTTGTAAACTTACAGGCAATACAACAGTTAAGTTATTTACTTGTTTTATTGCAGTAATCTTATAAAACAAATTGCAATCTCCATGAACACACATAAGCAATAAACATAACAGTAAATACAAACTAAATAAATATGATAAAGGTGAGTAAATGCATATAATATTGTTTGTCTCGATATAATTTAAATCTTCAATAAATTATATTAAAATTATTTAATCATTATGTAAATACCTAAATATTTACATTATATATATATATTGGTGAAACAAAGACTAATATGAAATACCATCTTCAGCACCATAATCATATTTAATAAAACATTATTAGATGATAAACCATTAAGCATCATATGATCACTATCTCTTAATACTAGCACATATTTGTTTATAAATAAAGCAAAACTCTCCATACAGTCTTGCCACCCTGTGCCAACCAGAGTAATCAATGAATGCCACAGTGTGGCAATACTGTATGGAGAGTTTTGCTTCGATTATTAGATGATCTCTTTTATATCCCCCAATCTTCTACTGGACATATTTTTGTAAATTCAAGTTAAAATTCTAATGCTTTCTGCAAATATAATTAATAAAATAACATAGATATGTTTATACAAGAATAATGTGTTATGTTGAATATGTGTATGTTTACAAAAATTATAATTATCATAATAATGTATACATTACTGAATCATATATTCTCTGATAAATTCTGGTTTAAATTATATATTTTAAATAAATGACTACTTGAAAGTCCAGGTATGGAGAAAGAAATAAAAAAGTAAAATAGTTAAAAAGTTTATTTTGCAAAATTAATCGTGGTAATTTCAGAAATATATACAAAATTTATAGGATTTGAATATTAGTATAGTCCACAAAATCATCCTTTTGAATGCCAATTTCATCTTTGGCAGATCAAATTTTAATGCACATCAAGTTGCAATAAAAAGCGAGAGTTTTTCCAAATTTTAAAAGTCAGAAAATGTTTTTAAAATTATAGCCCAAATTATCCTTCATTTAATGTTGTTCAATCTTTAGAGTACAGTAAAACTAGGCATCACAACTAATTTAAAATCACACGTTTATCATTGCACCAAAATATATTCCACATCAAAGGATTCTCAAAATGTGCTAATTGCATCAGTAAACAAGAAAATGGTACGTAAGTAGGGTTTTATACAAAGGAAATTATTAACTTTAATTGTCAATCACCAAAAACGTGAAATAAAAGCATGCACATAAGAAAAAATTCTATTATCTTCAATCTAACAAGAATTAAGGAAAGAAAAAAGAAAATTAGACTTAGCCACGAAAGGAGCATATCATGGTTCAATTCAGGTCATGCAAAAACTTATGCTAATATTTCTGCAGGCAACTCTAGTGTAAGATTTCAAGAATTGCTTTGAATCATGTTGATATTGGATAAACAATTACAAAAATGAAATGTAAAATAAAATCTTCTGTTTTTATTTCACATCAGATATCTTTTTACTGAAATACATCATGTAACTTTTGTTGCCGTGATAATAAAACCATATGAACATTCTAAAATATATCCGTTTGTGAAAAATTCCCTTAATATTTCACTCATAACACTGGTTAGTGTATAATGATTATACCTATAAACTACTATTTCCAAAGGATTTGACCTTTGTAGTACCCTACCAGATTTGAACGCAACGGTAAATTGCATAAATGACAGAAAAGGTTTGTCTCTTCAGAAAAGGGCAAACTGATGTCAGACAAATTATCTTATAGTATCAAACAACAACACACACATGCGCATACAGGTTATGGATTGACCATTACAATATATATAATTACACAAAAGTTAGACATGTTAACATGCAGCACAGAAGTGGAAATACTTTGCAATGAAATATCTTTTTCTTCTGCACTTAGAACTTTAGAAGATAAAGGAATGCCTGATAAAAAAAAGTGATATCAATTTCATAAGATCAATAGAAGAAAGATTTAAAAAGGATCGACAAGTATGGAAGTCAAGTTCTAAAATTGCTTTAACTTTTTAGAATTCAAGATTGATAATCTCAGGAAATATGTTTATAAAAGATGTCAAAACATTTGAAAATAAGCTGCCGTAAGAAGTCACCCCAATCAGCTCTTCTTGAAAAAACAACGGAAGACTTCACAAAGGGCTGTAGCCAAAAAATACAAAACCATGATGGAATAAATTATGATAAAAGTCACTATTTGTTTATCTTGAAATTAAACATAGCTCAAAGTATATGTAAAGAAAAAGAGTAAATCATACTCCCCCAGGCAATGACTCTATTCCCTGCGTAGATGCAGTGCAGATGAAGAATGTTCGAACATTTCTGGAAGGACAATGCTCATTTTGTGGTATAAATACTCTTTCCACTTAATGCTGCTATTTTCCAAGATAATATAATTCCAATTTGTATAACACACCGTCATGTATTTGTTTGAAGAACCTAAGAATAATTAATGCTCACCCTATGGCCTACCTAATCATATGATTTAAAAAGTAACAAGCTTTAGCTAACCATTCTTGGACAACAAAAGAGAAGTCAATATTCTTCACTCATACTTGAGAATTTGAGCCTTTTCTCGATGAGAAAATTTCAAACTGCTGTAAACAAACAATGGCTATTAAGCACTGAGAATATGTAATAAGATTTCAATGAATTTTTTACAAGTTAGGCTTTCTAAAATTCATTCTGTTTGAAAGTTTAACGAATTCTAGAAAATCTTGACTTACAAAGGATTAGTAAGCATATATGAAGATTATTACCTAATATTTCAAAAGACATTGTTCAAAATGCTAAGTAATTTCATCCTACATAGAATATAAGTTGTTCTTGATGCAAATAGTAGCTCTTATCATCGCCAGCAAATGTTCATAAAACAGAAGGAAAAAAAAGCTAGAATACTATATTTTGTCTTTTTATTCTTTTTTTTTTTAAAAAAAAACCACACACACACAAAACTGGAGTTGGAATTGTGCTATACATAATTAAAAAATGGTCCTGTTTCAGAGCAATAAAGGAGTTGTGAATGTTTCCATTAGTTTGTTCAATCCTTGTATACAGAATTTAGATTTGGAGTAGATAATCTAAAGTAAATACTAATATCAAATGAAATTAATATGAATTTTTGTTATTACAATCCACAAATCAGTAAATATTCCTAACCTTAAGTCTTTGAATAGTCAACTGATCTTGCTGCCTCAGACGGTCATAAACACCAACTGTTTCTGATAATTCGGTCAATTTGCTTTCGAGGCTTGATACCCGTTCTTCACTTTTCTCAGCTGCAATCTGATATTGGTATTCTGCTTGTTTGATTAACTTCCTTTCCTGCTGAACAGCGATTTCATGTTGGGTCTGTGGGAAAAACAAAAAGGCTCCAATGAAAAATGTATCACTGGACACATACACACACACACAAAAACCTAGTTTTTTTGATTAAAAAGGAATAAATAATTATTGAATCAATAAATGTGAATTGAACTAAAAAAACAAAATGAAACACTACAAAGAGCTGACTATAAAGTAATGATTTAATCTACAAAAGTTTTAGTCGCTGCTAAAAAAAAGCATATATGTACATTATAAGAAATAAATCAATAGCAAAATCCAGAAACAATCCCATAGTTGCACATAATACAGAATATTGATATTAAAGGATAATTAACAAATATCATGAAATATTGTTTCCATTCAAAAACATTTGCAAACTTAAACCATTAAGCATCACATGATCACATTTCCTATACTAGCACATTAATTGTTGATAAACAGAGCAAAACTCTCCATACAGTATTGCCACCTGTGCTAAACAGAGTAATCAATGGATTCCAGAAGGCTTGTGCATAAAATCCCTATCTAATGCCTACTCATCCAATATCCCCAGACTAGTTTCTGGCTTGTGGCCTTCATCAGTGAGGAGCTTTGGATCTGAAAGCACTGCATCTAGATCTTAGTATCTAATGCAACCCTCTAGCAACCACCTTTTATCTCCACTTAACTACAAAACTATGAGAATGAAATTTAAAACACAAAAAATATTTTCAATCTAAGCTCAATAGCTTATATAGTCATATGGGTCTGAACTCAGTTCAGCACCCATACATTTTGGTGTCTTTGGCTCTTTTACAACCATAGCCACCACTATCCTTTGGTGTTAAACCATTAACCATTAAGCATTAAGTGGAGATAAAAGGTGGTTGCTAGAGGGTTGCATTAGATCCTAAGACCTAGATGCAGTGCTCTCAGATCCAAAGCTCCTCACTGACGAAGGCCACAAGCCAGAAACTAGTCTGGGGATATTGGATGAGTAGGCATTAGATAGGGATTTTATGCACAAACCTTCTGGCATCTATTGATTACTCTGTTTAGCACAGGTGGCAATACTGTATGGAGAGTTTTGCTCTGTTTATCAACAATTAATGTGCTAGTATAGGAAATGTGATCATGTGATGCTTAATGGTTTAACACCAATCCTGCCTAAGAGGATAATGGTGTCTATGGTTGTAAAAGAGCCAAAGACACCAAAATGTATGGGTGCTGAACTGAGTTCAGACCCATATGACTATATAAGCTATTGAGCTTAGATTGAAAATATTTTTTGTGTTTTCAATTAAATTCTCATAGTTTTGTAGTTAAGTGGAGATAAAAGGTGGTTGCTAGAGGGTTGCATTAGATCCTACGATCTAGATGCAGTGCTCTCAGATCGAAAGCTCCTCACTGACGAAGGCTACAAGCCAGACAGTTCAGCACCCATATGACTATATAAGCTATTGAGCTTATATTGAAAATATTTTTTGTGTTTTCAATTAAATTCTCATAGTTTTGTAGTTAAGTGGAGATAAAAGGTGGTTGCTAGAGGGTTGCATTAGATCCTAAGATCTAGATGCAGTGCTCTCAGATCCAAAGCTCCTCACTGATGAAGGCTACAAGCCAGAAACTAGTCTGGGGATATTGGATGAGTAGGCATTAGATAGGGATTTTATACACAAGCCTTCTGGCATCCATTGATTACTCTGTTTAGCACAGGTGGCAGTAGTGTATGGAGAGTTTTGCTCTGTTTATTTGCAAACATTGAAATTTCTAGTTCTATATGCAATAAGATTTCATATTTTTTTATTTCCACTATTTATATATACTCTTTACCTTAGTAATATCCAAGTATAACATATCTGCCCCACTATAAGCTGAAAGAATCCTGTGATAGACTTAGTGAAGGGTCAACCATTCCTTACAACAACGTATTACTAAGATTATTAATATATATATTTGATGACCTAGTGTGGGAACTATATAAAGATATAAAGAAATTCGCTTGACTTCAAAACTTTAAAATATTTGAAACTTGCAATCATTAGATTGGAGAGTATAAAAAAATTAAAGATGGCGTCTAAATATGTATGCGCATTCAAATGCCCTCTACTGATGAAAGACTAACAGTCAGGAAATAGGCTGGGGATCTAGTTCACATCACTATCTGATATGATTAATGCCATGTAATACAAAGGCAATGTATAGAGAATTAAGAGATATAGAGAGGTGGTTATATTTGTCTGACAAAGGAGCTGGAGAGTTGCTATAATGAACAGCAATAAAAAAATATTGTTCACGAATAATTTTTTTTAGACCATTTGCAAAAATGGTTAATCCAATGTGATATGTTCATCCTATTGCCAACCATTAGGTTTGGACTATTTATAACTGATAACGTTTATACAAACTTATCCCAAATGGTTTGTTTACCTTGGTTAAAACTGTTTAAAAAATCAGAATTTAATTCTAATCACAAAATATAAATAAAGACCATAGTGGAATAGTCAAAATAAAAGAGTCATAGATCACATGACCCTATCTCTTAAGCTTGTAAGTTATAAACAATGAGGATTGCCAATTCCTCTACAAGCTTTGTGATAAATGCTTAGCCAAAACCAGCACTTAAAAATCTCTGTCAGGAACCCCTCCCCATGGTTTCGTGCCTTGGCACTCCTCAGAGGTATCAGGGTAGGTTCAGACACTAGATCTAAAAGTACCAACCCAAAGCCAAGCACTTATCTAAAAGTTATCTATTGAGTGGAAAATTTTCAGACATCTACATGTCTTCAAACCCACCTATCCAACTCAAATAGCTATATGGGGCTGATAGATCTTCAGCCATACCATATATTACTAGTCTTAGCAATATAAATTTGCATAAGACTTATGGCAGAGACTATAAATTTCAGATTTTCCACTCAATAGATAACTTTTAGATAAGTGCTTGGCTTTGGATTGGTACTTTTAGATTTAGTGTCTGAACCTACCCTGACAACTCTCTGAGGAATGCCAAGGCACGAAACTATGGTCAGAGGTTTGGGGAAGGGTTCCTGACAGAGATATTTTAAGTGCTGGCTCTGGCTAAGCATTTATCACAAAGCTTGTAAAGGAATTGGCAATCCTCATGGTGGAATAGTTTTGCAAGATTGATTTGAATGGATTTTTTAATAGTTATGATTACAGAATGCAAGATTCTAGATATGGGAAAAACATTCGGAAACAATAACAAAAAAAAAAAGATACTGTAAATTTATATGGTTAAACAGCATTAGTTTTTAGATATTTATTGCATTCATAAATATTTCAGGTAGTGTTAGAACTTGATAGGGCCTCATGCTTTCTGTAAGATGACAATATTTCTTCCAAGTTAATATTTTATATATTTATATATATATTGGAGTAAAATGTATATGCCCGTGCTAATGGATCACCTTTATGATTAGAGAGGACTTGAACCCAGACTTTCAAGCTCCCTTCAGTCATCTACTCTATCTTATACAACCAATACATATGCACACTTGCATGTGAAAAAGATAAATGATCTCCAATATACGTATTTCATGCTGAACCAGGACTCATCACTTGGTCTGGATAACCATTTCTCACAAATATATAGAATAAGTGCTTGGTTTATATTAAGATTTTTTGCTATCTTAATATAACCGATTCTATATATGTGCGGGAGATGACGATCCGGGCCAACTAATGAGTGCTGGTACATATATTGGAGATCGATCATTTATCTTTTTCACATGTATGTGGTCATGTATATTGGTTACATAAGATAGTGTGGATGCTGAATGGAGCTTGAAAGACTGGGTTCAAATCCTCTCTAATTACATATAGCTTAAGTATATAAACTATCTTGTATTTAGTATCACTTTTATGAGTATTCACTGTCAGACTATTATGATAATCCTAAGTCATGTAGAGCTATACTGCATGGTTTGTTATAGTTGGTAGAGCTTCCGAATTAGGATTGGTAGGTCCCAGAATCAATTCTGGCACTGAAAGTTCTGGTACTCAAACTTCTTATGAGCTCCTGATCAATAGAACCATTAGCATTTTTTTATAGAGAGCTAATAAATTGGTATAATACTTCTGTTAATACAACTTATAAAACATAACAATTCTTCAATTGCTAAAACAGAGAATCATTAATATAAATAAAATAACTATTGCCAAGCGCTTTCAACTCCTACGAGTCCTTATCAAGGCAGTAAAAAACTCCTACTTTCTCCTAAGCGATAAATTCAACATTTCATTGCATTGGCCAGGAAGAACTAATCTGAAAACTGGTTAATTTTGAATTCATAGCACAGATGAATTTTGTATAAAATATAATTTTTTAATCTTGCGTTTTTTATCGTGTGTTTCATGCATTAATATTGCAAAATCCTTTGGACTACATATATGGCCTGTACTATTTTGGTGAACATAAAAAGCTGAATAAACTGTATCATTTTCCCTTGCTCTAATTTATGTATATTTAGGTTGGTGAAGGCGATATTTAATATTAGTCTTGGTTTCTCCAATATATATTGCACTAAAAATTATCTGTGGGCATCTAATAGAATACACAGCACTGCATTTATCCTCTTTACTTATTACTCCCATAGAATTATTTATTAATCTATTACAAGTTGGTTGTAATAAGCATAGATTATTATTTATTGTATTGAAACATTATAAACAATGTTAGAATAGTGAGAATATAATAACAAACCATGGATGTCATTAGCCTTTATTCCCAATATTAGTAAAAATATAATAATAGATCACATGATCATCATCTCTTATGCTAGCACATAACTGTTATTAAACAGACAAAACTCTCCATACAGTAGTGCGACCCTGTGCCATATCAGAAGGCTTGTGCATAAAATCCCCGTCTAGTACCTACTCATCCAATATAGTTTCTGGCTTGTGGCCTTCGTCAGTGAGAAGCATTGAATCAGAGAGCACTGCACCTAGGCTCCTCACTGACAAAGGTCACAAGCCAGAAACTAGTCTGGGAATATTGGATGAGTAGGCACTAGATGGAGATTTTATGCACAAGCCGCATCTATTGATTACTCTGGTTGGCACAGGGTGGTACTATTATATAGAGAGTTTTGGCTGTCTAATGTAATAATAGTTTTAAATCAGGATTTCCAGTTGGCATGGAGAACTCCGCCTAATCTTAATAGATTAATAAATAATTCTAAGGGAGTAATAAGTAAAGAGGATAAAGCAGTGTTGTGTATTCTATTAGATGCCCACAGTTAAATTGTAGTGCAATATATATTGGGGAAACCAAGACAAATATTAAATATCGCCTTCAACAGCATAAATATACATATATTAGAGCAAGAAAAGATGATAGTTTATTCAGCTTTTTATGTTTACCAGGTCATATATGTAGTCCAAAGGATTTTGCAATATTAATGCATAAAACACATGATAAAAAACGCAAGATTAAAGAATCATATCTTATACAAAATTCATCGTGCTATGAATTCAAAATTAACTAGTTTTTAGATTAGTTCTTCCTGGCTAATGCAATGAAATGTTGAATTTATCACTGAGTTTTTTACTGCCTTGATAAAAACTCATAGGAGTTGAAAGCGCTTGGCAATAGTTATCTTATTTATATTAATGATTCTCTGTTTTAGCAATTGACAAATTGTTATATTGTATTTTTTAGAGAGAGCTAAGTGATGTTTAAACAATGAAATGTTGAATTTATCACTGAGTTTTTTACTGCCTTGATAAGGACTCATAGGAGTTGAAAGCGCTTGGCAATAGTTATCTTATTTATATTAATGATTCTCTGTTTTAGCAATTGACAAATTGTTATATTGTATTTTTTAGGAAGAGCTAAGTGATGTTTAAACACCAAAAGATTTAGACTGAGTATAAATATTACAATTTCATTTCCATTGATCACTATGATAGTTTTCCCTTTCCCTAGTTGATAACCAATTCAAGAACCATTAGCTCTTGAAACTGCATTCGACTTCCTGAGGCGATGAGCTTTACAAACTATCATTTAGTTTAAATAAAAATATTTAAATAAGAATACAGTGAAGCTTAATATAAAGAATAGATTCTAGATTTGCAAACTATTTATGTGGACTAAATATAGAAATAAAGATTATCAGATTAATAACATTATATTATAATTTCAGTAACCTCAACCTGTAGACATACATTGTAAAATACAACTCCGTGATCATGCACTCTGAAATAAATATGAAGATGTTTAAAACTGAAGAAATTCAAGATGGAGCATACTTTGCTTTACATGAGTTCTTATCATTTCCTAATTTACAAAATATAGACCATGAAGATAATTTGAAGTGGAAAAATAGTTCTGTATTACATGTTCATTCAAAATTTTATTTAATTAATAAAGAGAAAGGTAAATTTATCAGAATGGAAATAAATGCTAATGTTCTTTAACTACTGTGGATGCCAGATTAGCATTCAATTTAATTGATAAAATTACTTTTATAAAGATGGTTGAAGTTACAGATTTAAATTTTTTCCTCCCTAATAAACAACTAAATTTTTTAAAGTTAAATAAACAAAACACAATACTTAAAAATACAGAGACATTTTATACCGACTGGGCCAACTGACGAGTACTGGTTCAGCATGAAATGCATCTTGGGGGTCATTTGTCTTTTATTATATCTTTATTTATATGTATTTAAAAAGAATGGGGAAGTATGGAGAAGTTTATTATATCTATAAAGATATTACATATGGGAAAGAGAAAGGTGAATAACTCCATGTGTGTAAATTTAAAAAAAATCAGATATATTAATCTGTAACTGAGGTTTAAAGTTTATATCTGTGCTAGAGATAATCTCTAGTTTCGAAAATGATTACTAATAATCATTAGTGTATTTATCTGAAATGGAAGGCATCAAAGTTGTGAGTGGAGGGAGTTTGACAATGGTAAATGAAAATGTAACAATTTACTTTAGATAAATACTTTGCATATAATAGAGATATATATGAGAGATAGAGACTTGGGCCAACTTATGAGTGCTGGTTCACCAAGAATTGCATCTTGGGGGGCATTTGTCTTTTATTATATCTTTGTTTAAGTGAATTTAAAAAGAATGGGGAAGTATGGAGGTGTTTATTATATCTATAGCATATTACACATGGGAAAGAAAAAGGTTAATAACTCCGTGTGTGTAAAATAAATAAAAAATCAGATATATTAATCATTAACTTAGGTTTAAAGTTTATATCTGTGCTAGAGATAATCTCTAGTTTCGAAAATGATTAGTAATAATCATTAGTGTATTTATCTAAAATGGATAGCATTAAAGTTGGGAGTGGAGGGAGTTTGACAATAGTAAATAAAAATGTAATAATTTACTCTAGATAAATACTTTGCATATAATCATATATATTACTTATAATACTTTGCATATAATAAAAATGTATACGAGAGATTGTGACCTGGGCCAACTGATGAGTGCTGGTTCAGCACGAAATGCATCTTGGGGATCATTTGTCTTTTATTATATCTTTATTTATATGTATTTAAAAAGAATGGGGAAGTATGGAGGTGTTTATTATATCTATATTTAAAAATACTACACAAGAACACCTAGAGAACAAAAATATAGAAAAAAAATTCTGTCAGTTTTGGCGCTAATGTTACTTATTGGAAATTTTTTTATCAATTACAATTGTTAAGTTTTTATAATTTTAAATTATATTTAAAACATTTTTTTCTCTTAAATATTAAATAATTATATTTTTTAAAGATGAGTAAAGGAAATGAACTGTAAATAAGCTTGCAGCAATTAAAAATACTGCATAGTGGCCTCTAGTAAATTTTTTTTCTAGAAAGATTGCTAAAAAAAGAATTTCAGGACTTACATCCTGAAAGCAATAAAACAGGCAGCTACATATTTAAAAAATAATAAACAAACTATCTGGCGATTTTCGGGACTAAACAGAAGGATGTAAATTGGGTGATGCTTTTCATTTTTGGAGATGCGTAGAAAGCATACTTTTTCACATTGAATATAATTTTATATATACTTGTTAAATTAATATTTTCTCAGTGTGTATTTTATTTAGTAATAGTTTCATTCAATATGTAGATCAGAAAGAATAATGATCTCCTGACTTACACTGGAAATAAAAATGTTAAGTGATGGTGAAATGAAATGAAAAAAATGTGGGAAGCCTTTAAAATAGCTTTTTTTTTTTTTTTATTAGCGTATTTTACAGTTTTGAAGAAGAATATAGTGGTTATAGTGTCATTTAGTATATTGCAGAAATCTAAAATTTAAAAGCACTTTTATAATAGAATTAGGGGTTAAATCTAATCTAAATCAATTAAGAAGAGCTACCGAAAGTAGAGAAACATCCGAATCAAGTGATGAATGCTGATTCAGCACAAAATACATATATTGGAGATAATTTATCTTTTTCATATGTATGTGGTCATGTGTATCAGTTATACAAGATGGAGTGGATGATTGAAAGGAGCTTGAAAGTCTGGGTTCAAATCCCCTCTAATTACATCTAAAGCTTAAGTCTATACATTATACTTGTATTCAAAGAAACATTATTATTAATTTTTATTAGTCATTTATTAGCCTAGAAATTATCCATTTAATGAATAATATTTCTGTAGTGTTATTTCATAAGGTGTTAAAAGCGGCTAGAAACCAGCCCCTACCTTGCATGACTGTGATATAGTGAAAATAACACTACAGATATATTATTTATTAAATAAAGAAACATTAAACTTGTAGCATTTTGTTTAGAAGAATAAGCATTTTCCAGACCATTATAATGTTTACACCTGGGTCTGTTTTTATGCGGTAGATATGTTCCACAGAAAACCTGCATAAAAAAAATCTCACAAAAATAGATTTAACTTACCTTGAGAAATTAGGGATATGTCCGATTTTCAAAAATCGCATAAAACTAAAGTAACAAGGTAAAATTACTTTAAAATTTGCATAAAAAAATAAGGAAATAAAGCTTGACTAATAAAAAATTTCAAATATTTAAAAAAAATTGATACAAGATAAAGTTTTTTAAAGTTGTTTTTATCTGTAATTTATTTTAAATTTTTTCATACATATTTTAATCATTATCGCTATTTGACAATATGCGAATTCGTTTGTGACCTGGTAAGAAATCAGATTTGTCACAAGAGAAAACACAAACAGCAAAATTAGCACCAACTTCAGTCTCATGCTGTGTTAATGGTTTTCTGGCGACAATGTAATTGGTGATTAAACTTTGAAACGATGATTTTTACTAATTGTTTATGAAACTCGCATTATCCAGACATACAACTATTTTAGTTGTCGTTGGAATTTAAGAGCTCGTTCATAATTCGTGTCATTAACAAAAAAATGATTTTCCAATTGAATAGAAAGTTGAAGACTTTCTCAAATCATTTTTGCTAAGAAATAAACAGGTTCCACTTCTGTTTCATTATCTTTTTCTAAATCTTCTATGATATCTAAATTTATTGCCAAATCTTTTTCTTACAGGCATTTAAAGTATGTAAAATTTAATGCGTGTTTATAAAATGTGGAAATCCCAATTTTAAGTGAAATATGAACTTCTTTATCGTGTAAAAAAAACCTGCATAAAAAGATATTAAGAAGAAATATGAATCGCATAACTTCAAAATTTCATTAAAAAAATCCCCATAAAAAAAGACCCAGGTGTATAATTATTATTATTTTTTATTATTAAAAAAAAAAAAAGAGGAAAGGGGGGAAAAGGTGGTGATAGTGGAAGAATGATATTTTTTGAAAAATTTTAATATGATTTATTGATTGTTGAGAACATTGTAAAGGCTTATCTTTCATATATATATATATATATATATATTGATAGTCCTTTGAGAAAGACTTTATGAGGTAATCAATCAACAGGAAAAGGTAAATAGTAATGATTCAGTTAGTAAATAAACAAATTTTCAAAAAGAAAAGTTGGAGTATGTCTGCATTTATATATATATGTATATAATGTTTTTAGATCATTTCGGAAAAAAGAAAGGTGATGATAATATAAAAAAAATAATTAACTTTTGTTATGCTATTTTTGAAAGCTGTTCTTAAACTACTTTCTTGATTCAAAGATATGGTTATTTTTTTTAAAACCATGGTGTGTCCAGTAAAAGATAACTGGTTCTCTCTCCAAGTTACCTGCACTACCATCTCTGAATCAATGCATGCATTACATAATGACATAGTTTAATTATTCACCACAAAAATTTTAAGGTGCTAGTGCATCTAATTCATGAATTACAATATGAAATGTATCAGTGTCTTTCATAAATTAATCCACAATAGAATAACACATGAACATTAAGTTGTTTTAAACTGAACAATATGGCTACTGAAGAATGTATAAACTGAACAATATGGCTACTGAAGAATGTATAGAAATAGTTTGCAAGATTTCATGATAGTAGAAATAACAATAAAGATCCATCTAGAAAATTACAAAACACAGTCACATTTAAGGTTGTAACTCATGACCCTGCTGCCATGCCGGCTAGCACTTTAAAATTTTCATGATAAACAGACAGCTCTGCAGACATCTTGGAGAATGAATCCCCTTTTCAGTCGGATGCACTGCATATATGAGAAGTCTATATAAAACTTTTATTATACTCCAAAGTATGAAATATTATAAATATTTAGAAAGGCAGTCATCTGAGGATGTATATGTCTATTAATTGGATGTTATGTTGCTTTAAATATAAAATGTTGCAAAAAAACTCGGGCATGCCTTAAAATTGTTGAAAGGTATCTAATTTGCTATGCATGAATTTTTATTTTTGATTATTCTGAATTATAGTTTACTTTATTAACCCATTATAAATTTATTTAAACGCACATTGATTATGCATTTTAATATTTACTAAGGCTGTATGTTATAGAAATGTCTTATTCTTTTTAAATGATAGTGACAATTGTTCTAATTTCATTAAGTCTATGTTTTGTAAATTTTTAGTCATATCAGTATAATTAAAACAAAACACCACTGGATTTCTGAAGGTTTGTGATGATGGTGTTCTAACTGTATTTTTATATTTGTGTGTTGAATGTCTTTAGAAAAGTTTAATTTTAGTTAAATATTCCAAATGCATTCAACTGATAGTAATATCACAGCAAACTGGTTAATATATGCACTCTCTGTTAGTAATATCACAGCAAACAGGTTAGTATATGCACAATGTTTCGAGAGGTATTTTTCTCCCCTCTTCTTCAGGTGTTGCTGGCCTGACCAGTGACAGTACTAGCATGGGATTCGAAAATGAACCCTTAGATTTTTGAGTATTGAATTTTAAAGTAATGCTCTAACCAACTGAGCTGCCAGGTTGGCTCGGTTGGTTAGAGCGTTACCTTAAAATTCAATAATCAAGAATCTAAGGACCCAGGTTCGAATCCCATGCTAGTACTGTCACTGGTCGGGCCAGCAACACCTGAAGAAGAGGGGAGAAAAATACCTCTCGAAATGTTGTGCATATACTAATCTGTTTGCTGTGATATTACTAACAATTGAATGCATTTGGAATATTTAACTAAAATTAAACTTTTCTAAAGACATTCAACACACATATTAGATGATGGAAATAGTCCAATATAAAAATACAACCACTGGATTGTCTCCATTTACATTCAACATAGACTATTAAAACTAATAATTTATTCAATTTACTCCTAAGCTATCTATTTGCTTGTTTGAATAATTACTGGATATTGGATCATAGTAATTATATTCACATTCCTAGATTAGTTTCATGATAATATTGTAACTTTCAAACTACTGGTTTAGGTCGATGAGAAATTTTGGACTTGCATCTTCGCATCCAGAAATCACCTTTAAGTCTTTAATATTATTGAGCTGTCTTGTATGCTTTGATGCAATGGAAGAGGGTCACTCTCTGGATTTCATAATTGCAGTTCAGGTCTATTGTTTCGTACGCTTGAATTTCTTGTGAACTCCGAGCAATAAAGCCATTTGATTGTTATTATTTATCACTGAGCTAATAGCGTGATATTCAAAAATGCCGGAAGGTTTTTGAGCCCAAGCAAATTTGCTCATGCGATTAAGCAGATCTGATATTGGTGCTGGGATTAATTATAACACACCATCAAGCATCCAATAATTATTCAAACTTACAATATATGGTTCTGGAATACAGTAAATAGTGTGTATTACACCTCCTAAAAGCATAAACAAAGTTTATCCTTTTGTAATTTTAAAAGGTCATAGAAAATTTCTGATATACTTAACCAAAGTCTTTTAAAGTGAACTTAAACCATATTAAAAAAAATACATTTGAAAATATATAAAAACAAATCCATTGCATAGCATAGTAACAACAAACCATCGAACAACCAGCTTAAACAATGTAAGACAAAAGCGGCGCTTCAGTATATTGCCATCTAGTGTAACCTTGAATAATAAATCATTCCTAGATGAGTACCGATTTAGTACGTGTACTATATTCGATTTTCCTTTCAGTTTTTGCTTTTTAAACAGTGTATGGAGCCACTGAAACCATAATGGGATAAATAATCAATGAATTCTATATAAATCTATATATACTTCTTCCATCTTCTTCTTCAGTAATTTTGCTTATTCATATATAACAATATATCTTATTAAATAATCACAAACTTTTTACACCTTTAAGCAAATAATGTTTATTAATATAACAGTTTCGACTGTTCCACGCAGCCTTCTTAAGATCTCAATCTATTTCTCTACCAATGGTGGAAAGGAAGAGAAAAATAGATTGAGATCTGAAGAAGACTGTGAGGAACAGTCGAAACTGTTATATTAATGAACATTACTTGCTTAAAGGTGTTAGAAGTTTGTTATTATTCAATAAGATATATAATCAATGAATTGAAGATTCAGAATACTTGACATGGCTGCGTATTTACAGTCATAAATATAATGAAACCTAGATTTGTACTTTTACAATATTTATCTGTAGTTAAACAAAATAGTAGTTGCTCTGCATTGGTATTACATAATTAACAACAAATATTATTTTAACAAATAATCCCTGCACCCATAAATGAATTTGTAAAACAAAATTTTTTTAAATAACAATTAATTCTTATATACATCTATCTAACTTATATATATGATAACTTAACTATATAAGTTATCATATATGCCTTATAACTTTCTTAAAACTAATAAGGCCTATGCGACCTGTAATATATTCCTGTTCTCTGACCAAACTATAATCTTCTACATGTGCCGAATCTTTAGTTTTTATGGTCCAAACCCCTAATGCAATAAAAACGCCGCCTTTTTTTCTTCATATTTCTGTTTTTTGTTACACTCGTTCTCTTTTCCTTTAGCAGAAAATTAAGTAACAATATATAAACAAATAGAAAACTAATTTATTTTCCACAAAATATATAAATAAAGATACAACAACAGTTTTTAGTAATTTTTATAAAGTAATCTAAAAATGTAAATAATTTGCAAAATTTGAATAGGTATTACGCATAATTCATAATTAAAAAATAGAACATTTTCCTGTAATGTAAAATACTAGTTTTTACTAAGCAATCTAAAAATAAATATGTGTTTGTACAAGGACAAGATAAAATATTTGGTTTATTGAAAATTTGAATATTTATGCTTGTAGCTCATCATTGAAAAATGATACATTTTTTTGTAATGATAAATAGACATTAGGCTATCGGTAACCATCAAAAGCATTATGTCAATCTGGTGACTGAAATACCCAGGCTGAACGAAAGTTCATGGGATGAAGCCAAATTCTGAATAAGATAACATACCCCCCTTTCCCCTGCTCAACTATTAGTCTCATCCGGAACCGAGGTGCTATCTCAGGAATAAAGCAGTGGCAAAATGGAACTTCATTCTAGCCTTTATTCAGAATGTTCACTGTTTATCACTGCAAATCAAAATAACAAATTAATTTTCATTTTACACTTTCTTTTTTTATTCTTTTTTGTTACTAATCCAGTTCATTGTTTTATTGCATTATGTATTGAATAAGTACATTTTCTTTTATGAAAAAAAAAAGAACGTATTTTACAATGTATGTTCTTTACTAATGTATTTCATAAAACTTGACATTTACAGTTGACCATATTTTTTTATGTTTTGAAAGATAAATAAAAAAATTCATAAAATCGAAGGGCAAATAAAAAAAAAAAATGTAATTTATAATTAATCTGTATTTTAGTATGATATACATTTACGGGAATCAAATCCCTCCCTCCCTCCCCTCACCCAAAGTTCAATTTATTAATTAATAATTGCAGTATGGATTTAATAGCTCCAAACAATAGGTAAAAACAGAAACTGAAAGGAAAACTGAATGTAGTATCCCTACTATATTGGTATATCCTAGACGTATACAAAATCCCTACTCTTAGTATTTGAACTTTCATTCTCAGACTGGTTTCTGTTTACAAATAAGTCATGCGATTCAAAGTTGGAAAAAATGTAAACACGCTTCCAACCCCATTTTACCTGTCAAGCTAAAAATTTGGAATTCAAATCAGCCTAAACTTTTGAAACTCAAATAACTTGCTTGAGCAGTTATATTTCCAATAATAAATGTTTTCGTACCTTCAGTTTTTCATTAACTAGAGGCATCTTATTCCCATGGCTGAAAATGGGAATTCATATGCTAAGAATGGGGATTTTGGATGCATCTAGGAGAGGTATTTCATCTTCAATGGGATATTTAAAGCTGTTTTTCATTTATATGCACAAATAAAATTTTTATTACAACTAGCAACATTTTATTCTTACCTTCATTTCAACCATTTCTTCTTGTAACTTTAAGAGAATTAACGATGGCTCTTTGGTTTTTTCTTCGGCCGCCTTTACTTTATTTTGCAGTGCTTTTATTTCATTTGTAAGATCTCTAATTTTAAGCTGATATTCTTCAGTTTTATCACACATATTTTCTTTAACTCTAATAAGAACTTTTGCTTCATCCAACTTAAAAAAAAAACATGTACATATAAACGTTTATGAAAATATTTTCGGTGTGTATAAGTTTCAATATTATATATCAAAATGAAAATATTACTATTATAAGTTTTTATTTTTGTTTCTCTCTTGTTAAAACCTAAAACTATTACTAATATATTCTCTTATTCTTCTCTTTCACTTTCTTTGCATATCTCCATATAATCATATATATATATATATTGCTTATAACACTTCTTTCATATACACTTCAATGCAAACAAATTTTCTTAAAAACTTCTTTATTTTCCTTACAGTTTCGACTGTCCAGCAGTCTTCATCAGAGTTCTAATCTCCTTCTCTGCTTAACTGTAAGGAAAATAAAGAAGTTTTTAAGAAAATTTGTTTGCATTGAAGTGTATATGAAAGAAGTATTATCAGCAATATATATATATATTACTAATATAACAATATAAAGCATCTCAATTTATAACAATGTTAATAAACTAAGTTCAAATACCAACAGAGCTAAATGAATGGTTGGCATCATTTCTTAGTTTATTGATGTTTGACTATTGGTTAAACATAGCTCAATGGGAGAAGCCGTTATTTCTGTTTCAATTTCGTATTGTTACCTATGATTATTTACAGTTGCATTTATTAAACTAACATTTCATTTGTTATTTGGGAGTTGTCACAACTAAGTCACTGCCTTGATCCCCTAAATAATTAACTAATGATTTCAGGTCATTTTCAATGTACATAAATCAAACTAACATACAGATATTATACTCTAATTTATAATAATGTCAATAAACTAAACTAAAATACCAATAGAACTAAAGTAATTAGGTGATATCATTTCATTCTTTTCTTAGTTTATTAATGTTTGACTATTACTTAAGCAAAGGTCAATGGAGTCGCAACAACTTTTGATTCAATATCATCATTATAATACAAAAATATATAAATAATATTACCCAAATCAATAAAATTCAATAAATCATGTAATGTACATTAATTTTAAATCTACCTCATGTTCTAATTGCTCTTTCATAAAGCGTTCTTCAGTTAAAAGTTTCTGCAATTCTTTTAGCATCAGTGCTTGATTCGTTTGTTCCATTTGCCTTTCTTGCTGCTGAATGCAAAGCCTGGTATTCACCTAAAAAAAATAAGTTTTTTACATTTTTCAAAATAAAATAAATATTACAAAATTATATATAAGTGAAATAGAATTTTAAATATTTGTTGTACTTCGTCGTGTATAAATATAATATAATAAAATGGTAGTTGCTCAGGAGTCAGGTGACATTTGAGTAAATACATATATATATATATTTTTAAAAAAAGATACGGTGATTATTTATTATAAACAAAATGTTTCTACTATTTAATGATGATAATAATAAAATCGTAGGAAGTTTAAAAAAAGAAGAGAAATTTCCTTCTACAGACATTTTTCTAGGGAAAAAAAAGTTTGTTGTATAAAAAAATAAAATATTATTTATACAAATATAAATTTTATTCAATACTAACAACATAATCAGTATTGTTTTATGCAATCAAAGAGGAATTAAAAAATGAATCTACAATCTTCAGTTAAAAAATCTTATAATTTTAGCCAAGCGTTGTTAGCCGAGAGGTCATCGCAGCCGTCTTGCAAGTAGTTGGTTGAAACAGTTGTGGGTTCGCCTCCCGGACGATGCTATGACATATAAAGATTTAGATTACATCTTCAGAAATAAGGCTTTGGTTGTCCTGATCCAGATTCAAATAGTTAAAAAAACATGTAATCTCTGCTAAGCTGATCAATTTTAAATCACTTTTTTTAAAAGTCTCAAATAAAACTATGTGAGTTTAAGTTGAGGAAACTATTTCTTTATATAATGCTGACTATACCTAATAATTGTAATAGCTTTAATTCACAAGTTTTAATCAACACATGATCACCAGCTTAGATTGAAAATATTTTTCTGTTTTCAATTTCATTCTCATATTTTTATAGTTGAGATAAGAGGTGGTTGCTGGAGGGTTGCATTAGATCCTAAGATCTAGGTGCAGTGCTCTCAGATCCAAAGCTCCTCACTAATGAAGGCCACAAGCCAGAAACTAGTCTGGGGATATTGGATGAGTAGGCATTAGATAGGGATTTTATGCACAAGCCTTCTGGCATTCATTGATTACTCTGGTTGGCACAGGGTGGCATTACTGTATGGAGAGTTTTTGCCTTGTTTATAAAGTTTTAATCAAGTTTGTTCGGATATTTTTCCAGTAGAATCAATTGTGACAAAATAATTGAGCCAAGGACCTTTACATTTAATTATCTTAAACTTATTGATTCTAAATAATACGGTTTATTTCTTACACATATGGTTATCTAATCTCACACTAAAATGAAGAATAAAAAAACCATCAAATGTGTGGAAAAAAAATGACATATGCACTGTAACAGTCAGATTCGTGTATCTCGTTAACACATTGCAGAATTCAAACCCCAGACACGAAACACAACCCTCTAGGAAGGGTTGCCTCCTAAAACTCCCTAGTTCGAATCCAAAGTCTATGTCCACAGCGCCACCTACATAACAATACACCTGATGCTACTAATAGCATAGTTTCTTGCCGGTGGTCAGGGAGAAACAAAAGACTATATCAAAATATATCATTAGATTTGCTAACTAACACCTATGGATGGTATAAAATATATATATATATATAATGTGATATAGACTGAGGTAATGGTGTGGATCGCAGAAAATAAATAAGTATAATCAAAATGAGTAAAATTTAAGATTGTTTATTAATTTAATATTATAAATATGAGGCACTGTCTGATTAAACTAGACTGTGCCGTTAAATCATTCCTATATATATTTAAAAGAAATGCCATTTAGGTTTACAATAATGGCTGGTTAATATATATATTCTCTATACCTTGGGTTAATGCAATATAATATTACGATAATGTGCTTAAACAAAAGTATAATTGGATAAAGAAAGGTTGATTGCAAAGATATGCGAGAATAAGTGTTTGCTTAAATAGATTTCATATATTTAATATTTCAATAAAAGAACTTATAATTGTGCGGACGAAAGCTCGCTGAGCTATAAGATAAGGACATGATTAAGACATGGGCAATTCAAAGAAAATACTAAAATTAATATTAACAGAGATCGGTGGTACCAGTGAAGATTTAATGTAAAGGATGGAGTGCAGTATGTTGAAACCACGTGGCTTTGTACAAATGAAATAAAATAAAGCAGACGGGATGGCGTCTTGCCATAAATCCATATAAGGTTTTGTCACAATATCAGCCCGAGCCTGGCATCCTACCATGTAACTCTGTGACTGAGTTACTCATGCGTAAAATTCCCATGTGTGGCTTTCTAGCATACACTCTATCTGGGAACCACAACAAGAAGAGGGAACGGTCTCAGCCATATGTACCCTTGAGAAATCCAAAGCAGGCCTCAACAACCTATATACCTACACTGGAAACACACAAAAATAAAGTGCATAAACGATTATATAAAAAGGGGCTCCAATCAAGCAAAGGCGCTTAATCAATTCCTAAAATTTTAAAAAGTCCGCAAATTCTCGACCTCAAAGTAAACTACAATAAAACGAATTATTTTAATGATAGGGGTGGGAATGCATGATTATAAGGATTCGTGAGCTTCTACGTAATCATGCATTTCTATATTATTCACTTATTTAACCTTGCATATCTCCTCGCGTTATATTTAAACAAATGAAAATATACCTTTCTTAAAAGACATAGTTATTTAATAATTATAAAGACATGAAATAGAATAGCCTTCAAGCAAGTGATTTTACAAGATATTTAATATATAAGGTCAATTTTACAATTTATCTGCAATAATATAGTGGTATATTAACTTAAAAGGGAAAAGAAGTGATTCGCTCGCATGCAGGCACATTATCATAATGAAAAAAATGAAACAAATTAGCAAAATTCAAAATATTAACCCTTAGATAGAGAGAAAAGCACATAAGTTAGATTACAAAGATATTACAGAAAATTAGGCAGTTTTATAATAAAAGATATATTTAAAAATATAGCTTTATGAGAGGGAATATAAATTTCACAAGAGCTCTTGGATTAATTAATTTACTTTGTATGAGAAGTGGGGCATTCAATGTGCACATTTTATTCTTTGATTGACCTGAATTGATTTTGGTTCCGTATGGAGACTCTATTTTCACTTGTTTGGCGGCAGCAGCATTCACTTTGATGTTTACGGCAGCTTTTTTGGTCTAGGATCAAACTTGGTTACATTTTCAGCAGCAGCAGCAGTTTACAGTATGTCTTCTTAGATAAAGGGCATTAGATTGTATGACATGCCGCATGATGGCCATTCCCAAGAAGAAAGATTGCCATCCTGCCAGCCTCTACTCCGACATTCTAATTTCCCTTGACAAAGGCTGGTAGGTACAGTTCTCTAGTTGTATAGATCTGGCTTCAGCTTTAGCTTCTCAAAAATATGGCCACTAAGTTATTTTCTCAAAATATAAAATCAACATCTCAAAATATAGCCATTCAATAAGTACTATAAAATTATTCTAAAATATGGCCACTCAGTAAATGCTCTAAATATATCAATCAATAATCAAAATATATCTAAATTCTTAAATCTTCTCAAAATATGGCCACTGAGTCTCGTAATTCATAAATCAGCTCTACATATGAGAGAAGTATACAACAGCACTGCCTCGCAGCGTAACAATCCATTAACCAAAAATAGATTTGCTAAAACAAATCTGTAACTTATCTTATCCGAATATTTAATAAAACAGGGTTTTATAATTAATTTTACTTTTAAGATATTTGGATTAAAATTGTTTTAACATATTTTAATTAAAAAATACCAAAGTGGACATCTGTTGTTATCTTGATGGCCAAATATTTAAGACACTGATGTATTTTAGAAATCTAATTAATTAAACCTATTGTTCTCTTCCCAACTCTCATTTACTTTCTACATATAATTTATGGCATGATTTTAAAATTTAAAATAACAAAACTTATTAATTTTTAAATTCTTAATGTTTAAATCTATTTAGACGTTCAATACTATTTTAAATTAAATGAAAACAAATACTATGAATGTAATATTTCCAAATAAATAGATTTAAACAAAACAACTTTAAATAATGAAAATATTATTTTTCTTAAATTTTAAAATATTTTATCGCAGTATGTGTGTAAATACGACTTATATGACCTACTTTTTAAAATAAATATGTATACGTGTACATACTCGCAATTTATAACATTTATGTGGGAGTTATTAAATTATATATATATAACACGAGCATTTATACTCGTGGTCTAAATTGGGCGGAACGTCGGTATATAAGCGCGGTACAGACACACTACGATAAATTGGGGGTTTAAACTAGGGTATGAGGGTAGGAAAGGAATACGAAAGGTGAAACAAAAATCTGCAAAGCAAATCTTACTGTTTCAACACATACACTAACTTTTTTTTTTTCAATAAATTTGAAAACAAAGTTTCCTTTTTTATTATTATAAGTCAGAAAACGTGTGACTCGTAAACATAGTGCAGAATTCGACCACCACACAGAACAGCAGCACCATCGAGATAGCGAAGCCACCCGTGGTACTGAATTCGAACATAGTTTATCGGTTCCACGAAACAACGCATCTGATGCGACATTAGTAAATATTTCTTTAGGCACAGTGGTCAGGGATATGCAAGAGATTCATGATTTTCTTTTCGAGTTAGCCAATAATCAAACTAATATTAATTAAACATTCATATTTACATAATCGAGGAAATATTATATAGAATGGGTATCGAATAAATGAAACGTAACTGCAGACGTATAGTTTAAAATTATTTATTAACACATTTTAATAATATCATTTACTAATAATATTTTATGGATTAAAAGCTTCAGTAGCGGGATTTGCGACATGATTATATTTTAAAGAATATATTTATTTATTTGTTTACAAAATGAATTCATTTATTTGAAGGCGTAATCTAGCTATCTAAAATTCTCGAGTATTTCTAATGCATGCCTGGAGGGATTCTAAAGTAAGATTTAAGAGTAGCGGCGGACATATATTTATTTAATTAAAATATTTATTTTATGACTAAGGGCAAACATTTATTTAAGAGTGAATTATGAAGATAATGCAGAGGCAGAGTGATATATAGAATAATAAAATTAAGTAAAGGAACACGTGGTACGCTTTAGAAAGGCGATATGGAATGGCAGTATATCGAAACTGCAATGCCGTGAATGAGTTTATAAGAATGTCAGGATGGTCTCTGCCATTGGCCCGACAAAGTAAGGTGTCACAAGAGCATAACCAGGGACAAGCGGTCCGTGTCGCAGTTTGCCGGCTGGCTGCGTGACGTCGTCAAGTCCTACGGGAGCACCCATTATGTCCGCTTGTGTAGGACGACTGGGGTTAATTTCGACCCTGAAGAATCTGGGAATATCACGGCGGAATGGGTCATCGCGTCTCTAAAACGTAACACATGTATAATGTATTAACGATTATGATAAGATTTAAATAGATTTCTTACTCGGCCCTACATTATCAACATTTACTAAAAGAACATTGGCGACTCTCAAAGAAATGTAATTTTCTAGAATTATTCATTAAGATTTAATAAATACAAAACATATATAAACTGGGAATTATTACAACTAATATGCCAGTCATTTGCGAAGTAGTAGACCCTGCATTACAATAAATGATGCATTGAATGCGTGTTGATTTATATGAAAGTTAAGTGATTTATGAAAATAAATATTAATGAAAATTTGACACGCATTCACTGTTTCAAGCGATCATAGATTTAGATTTTGAAAATTGAGACAATTATGAGCATGCAATAATTAAATAATAAATATAGATAAAATGTAGATTTTAGAAATACGCACCCCAGAAAGAGAGAATGAGGTAAGCTAGATTATTAGAGAAATTTACACATTAAGTTAATTATTCACTTTAGTTATACAAATGGTAGTTTTTACATTTTACAATTTAGATAAGTAAGATGAAGAGCTATAGCATGTTATTAGAGTACTCTAGAGTTTGAACACAGACAGGTACCTGTTTTATAAGAAGTTTTCCGAGTCCAATTCTTTCTTGCATTTAGATGTTTCATTTACTTTAACAGCAGCAGCAGCTTTCTCATTTATTTCAGGCAGCAGATCTTCATGGTGAATTTATGACGGGCAATGGAAAGTTCGGCATCCGATAGGCCATCTCCCGATGGAGAATAATCTAAGTGCTTTTATTCGGTCATACCTTGGCAGGAACAATTTATTTTTATATTTTGGAGACTCTCAGTGATCAAGAGCAGAGCTAAAGTTTAAGTGAATGTCTCCAGCAAGTCTCAGATGGCCTCTTTTCTTATCTTGATCTTTCACATTTTTGTTAAGGTATTTTTAGGTTCTACTTAATCTGCCCTGAGGATAATCAATGAATTTTGTTGGTTTTAATTATAAAGAAAGCTGCCGTTCTATTGTTTACATTTACTAATTACATTTTGGGGAATTTTTCTTTAATTAATCTATTATCTAACACTGACCGATGCTTTTAAATTTCAAAGACAAAAAGGGAACATAAGATTATTTTAACTTTTAATTAAATATTACATCAGATTTTTTTAGAATTATTATTAAACGAAATTTAAACAAAGCAATAAATACAAACTTTATAATCCAAAATAAATGATTAAAATTATACAAAATTATATAACCAAAAGAAATCTAAATTATATTATTTTATCCCTATTTATTGCCTTTAATTTGAGATCGAAATGTGTGCGTGTTTATGCTGAATTCTACATATATTTATACATTTTTAATATTGCTACACACACAACTCGATACCAAAAAGTTTAAATTTGGGCAGGATAGACCGGTCAGTGAGAGACGACAGAAAAAGGTGAAACTTTAAGATTCGAATACGAATCTTACTGTTTCATTATTTCAAATAAAACTTAGTAAACCAAAAATATTTCAACTTACTTCCTGTAGTTTATCTTCTAATGTTTTTCTACATGTTTCACCTTTGATCTTCTCTTCATTTAGTTGAGCAATAATCTCATCTTGTTCTTGCTACAAATTGAAAATTAATTTTGCCTGTATGTTATAAAGAAAACTTTGTTTTATTAAAAACATAAAGACAATTTTTTCCCACTCATTTGTATTCAAAAAAAATCCTAAAATGGTTATAAAACAACTATAGAAATATATGACATAATTAATATAATCATCAATTGTACACCATTTTCTTAATAGACAAGTTACTGTCAAGCTACAGACTCTGCCCAAGAGACGTAACATCATATTGCAATTTCACCAACCCAGTTAAACCTGGAGTTTTATTCTTTGTTTAATAACTATTCATTTATCAATCAATAACTGGAAAGCTGATTTAAAAAATCCTAAGCTTACTTGTAATCTAAAAAAAGTCCAACTTGCATTGGGTTTAGTTTTGAAACCAAGGAAGAGGGCAGGCTGATGTGTACTAAAAAGATCTAATTAATTCAAATACATAATGATAGTGGACAAATTATTTCATTATTATTTTGTTCATTATCATAGTTCTTTATTTAGCATAGAATTATCATTTACCTTAATACAAAAATACTTTGAATAATGAATTAATCTAATTACAAAAAATGGCAAATGAAATGAAATTCACCAGACTTAAAGATCAGCAATACAAATTAATTTCCAAGGCAACAAACAATTTAATTCAAAATCAAAATTTTATTTACTATAAAAACTAAATTCACTGAGGAATGTCAAAAGCATGAAACCGGTCTGAGGATAGGGACGATTTCTAGATAGAGATTTTTAAAATGCTTTCTCTTGTGGCATTTATCAATAAAGCTTGTTAGAGCTATTGCTCACTCTTTAGTTTTTATAATTACAAGCTTATTAAATTAAATCACATGACGTATGACTCATTTTTAGTTTATTAACTATAATTTAAAAAGAATATCTAATATTTTGTTTCCTTGAATTCTATACACTATGTCTCTACACACTTCTTGATTCTATCAAAAAAAAAAAAAAAGTTGTTAATTACTCCTGAAATACAGCATTTAACACCTTTGAATCTTTACTAAACCAACAATTCAAAAATCATTTGAAGTCGAAGCTATATTATGGATGTAAATAAATCTAACTTAAAAATTTTAATCTACAACCAATCAGTTTTCAATAACAGACTTAGTCTTTTGTTGCATACTGCAGATTTCAATTTGTCTCCATAAGAAGTTATACATAATTTACTGTTATCACTGCCACAGCGCTTTTAATAATGTTCCAAAATAGGCTCGTGCATATTCCATAAGATAAGAATAATCTTTTTAATTAAGTGTCCTTTTTGGAATGTTTCCCTGATTTTCTCAGCTGCTTCTTAAACACCATATTATTACTATCCTTCTACAAATTTGAAAATTTATTATCATCTGACCATATATACTTGATAACATATTCTGTTCGATAACAATCAAGTTTAAAAAGAGAAACTTCATATGAGCAAAGATTGATACTAGTGTGGATGAAGGTTTAACCTCGTCAGATTTTCCTAAGAGTATTAACGATGGTTAAATATAGAAATAGCACTTCTATTAATGAAATGTTTTTATTTCTAGAGTTTCCTGTGTTTCAAATGAGTTGGATACAAGTTAATGGACAAAATAACAGATGTTTAAATGTTGTAGCTCTGATGAAGACTGCAGGACAGTCGAAACAGTATGCAAAATAAAGGAGTTATAAAAAAAGATTCCATTAAAGTGTATAAGAGGAGATGGTAAAAATTTTTTAATATATATGAAGAGAAATGCAAAAAAAGTAAAGGAGAAGATATAAGAATGGTATATGTTACTGGATATCATAAATGTCTTTGATTTAGTTTATAATTGAATAAGCTTTTAAAATAATTTATTATTACAATGATTCTATTTAGATGCTCCAAACCTTTATCACTGTTTACAAATATAATTTTCAGATAGCTAATATATAGTTAATTCAATTGGTCCTGCAATTACTAATTAATAAATGAGTATTTGGTTATTCTTAGTTATAGATAAATTGAGGGAAAAAAACAACCACTCTTTTTAAGTGAAAATTAAATGCAGATGTTGTTATATACTAAATCTGTCTTCTCCTTCATAATTTCAATGTAAAGAAATACCGGGAAAGTTTTATTGTGCAGAGGGTAATTTATAGTTGTTTAATCTATAAGTAGGTAATCAATTCACCAAAAGTAAAGATATTAAAAATATAGATAATGTACACAAACAAAAAAGGACTATATAGGTAAAACAGCCTTTAAAAAGCCCACCACTGGACAGACTTCCAAGCAGGTCCATATAGAAAAACAGTAAAGATGACATTATTCACTATGAACATTTTTCTTAAGGGTAATGAATTTGAGCAACATTACATCTTTGTTTTATTTTAGGGCTAAGAATAGACAGTACATAAAAGAATCAAAATAAAAATATTTTTAATTACAGTGATGCAAGATTAAAAAAGTGGGAAATTTTTTTTAGAAAGTTTTAATACACAAAGTATAATTACAAACTTTTAATTTCTTTCTATCTGCTTGATAACTAGCTTCCATCCGACATTTTTCTTGTGTTAAAGTGGTCAGAGCTATAGTAAGTTTCTCGACTTGTTCTTGTAAATGTGACACTTCAGATTCTTGAGAAATCTAAAAATAAAATAAAATCCATTGATACAAAGTCAATTTATCATTAAAATATCAGATATTCACAACACAACAGCCATAATAAACTGATAGAATATCCACAATATTTATAGGCAAAAGATGGATTCTTACAGTTGCTTTGGTAACAGATTGTGGATATTCTATTGGTTTTTAAGCTTTGGCTAATGCTTTATGAATTCCATTTGGAAACCAGTTAACTTTTGGCAATTTATGATTTTAATATATAAATACTATACTTACTTGGTTAACATTTAACGGATCTTGAAAACCCTCCAATTCATTACTGCATTCAGTTTTTGCCACACTTTCTTTGTTTTGGACTAAAGCTTTTAAACTATTCTCTAAGGCTTCTTTTTCTTTCTGCGAACTCTTAAATGCCTCCACAAGAGCTGAAAATTACATTCAAATTTAAATGGTAAAAAAAAAAAGTTTATGTATAAGATATTCAACTTTTTCCCTGTTTTCTTACCGTTTAAATTTTTTGCATAACGTTTAATCTGCTCCTTCTGATTTTCTAAAGTATCAATTAATTCTTTTCTACTCAAATTTTCCATTTTCTTCAAAAAATCTAAAATCATATATATATACATACACAGGGTTTGATGACACAGATGTAATATTTAATAGAATATTAAATCACTCCATTCAATGTGAATAAAGGCATTACGTTACTTATGTTAAGTAAAACAGTGAGACTACTTTATATAATATTTACATAAGCTGAATTCCCATTCAGTGCAAGTTTACCACTGGCTGTGGTGAAAAATATGAATATAACTTTTTTAGCAAATGAAAATAAATACTGCAAAATATTATGAAAGATATTCACACAGCTCAAGACAAACAAAAACTGAGGGCTGTATTAATTTATAGATATTTTTTCACATTCTGTATATGTTGAGAGTTGGTTACATTAATTACGGATTACATAAGTAAAGAACTGCCTACAATATAAAATGGAATTTATATTATACAACTCATTATGTGTCTAAAAAGTTTACTGATGTTATATATCAGGAGTGGCCAAGATGTTGATCGCAAGGTCTCTGGAAGTCGACCACAAAGCTGATGTGAACATTGACAAATTATAGTAATAAATTCAGAACTGATTTGAATATAAGAAATAATACAGAATAAAAAAAAGTAAAAATTCAAAATTATTCTCGTTTAAAAATAGTTAAATTTAAAATAATACCTGTTGTTATTGTCGATCTCAAAAATAAATCCAGGTTGGGAAGAAGTTGAAAAGAATTAAATTATTTTTATGTAATGTTAGAGCTAAAATCCTTAGAAATATTTAATTGCAGTTTTCCCGAGGAGAAATGAAAATAATTTGTCCTGGAGAAACAAGGATTATAATGTACTGATTTTAAAACAAAAAAGTTGTGAACTTTTTAAAACACTTCACCTAGCTAGCAAATAATATTCAAAGAGATTTAAAAAAAAAAACAGGACTTCAAACCATTATTTTTTTTCGTTCCGACAAAAATAATGTTTTTTTTTCTCGTTTCCAGTTCGAACTCCTGAAAAAAAAGTAGTCGCTCTCAGGTACATTTTCACCAAAAAAGTTGCCCATAATGTCTAAGTTAGGCCATCTCTGTTATATATTGTAGGGAGAAGTACAAATTATATCATAACTGTCAATAGCAAACTTTTCAAATACATTGTGATTTGTGTGACTAATTGCAAATTCAATTTTATATGGTTAAATGGAATGATTAATCCATTCATTAAGAAATCTAATATACTTTCAACATATTTCACATATAACTCTTATCCATTTCTTCTTTCTCCCTCTATATTTTGCTTCTTTTTATATTTCACTATAAACTCATCAACACTCCTTTAACACTTTAAGCAAATAATTTTATTTATTATAACAGTTTCGACTGTACTAGCAGTCTTCGTCAGATCTTAACTTTCCTTCTACCTTCACCTTTCCTCCATCTTTTTTTTATTAAACTGTTATAATAAATAAAATTATTTGCTTAAAGTGTTAAAGGAGTGTTGATGAGTTTATAGTGAAATACTTTCAACATATTACCATCATACTAGTGGTTATCCACATAACATTTTTTTACACTTAAATAATTAAAAATTCATTTTGGTACTTGTGTATTATCCTGCCAACCATACACAGCAGCCCGTTTTTTTAAATTATAGTTTTAGGATCACTACAAGTATTTGTTTTTTTTTTTTTCAATTTTATTTTACTGAATGTGTTAATTGTTAAGTTTAAAAAAAATTAATAAATCGATTAAAAATTCCATTCAGGTTTATTTCAATTTTTTTATATAGTTATAACGTCTAAACGCTGACATGCTCAAAAGTCGGCATCATTCTTTTTGTCACTATCATTTTGGCAAAATGCTAAAAATTTGGGATTTTCCTAAACAGAATAGTGGAATATTCCCAAAGGTATGGCATCCTGCCTCCTGAAAAGTCTGTGTTATGAGTGTGATAGGACATTTTACATTGCTTATATTTTTATAATTTTCATATTAGCAACTTGATTTAAAACAAAAAAAATAATAATAAAGTGGAAATATTATAATCAATTTTTCCAGAAATTTTTCTTTTTTTAAAATAATAAAAAAATTATATTAAATACGATCGCTTTTCAGCCATTTTGCTTGAAAGATTTATTGTGTGCGCCTGAACCTGTATAATTATAAAAAAATGGCTTCCAAACTTGGTTGACAGGATAATACACAAATACTTTCATTTTTTACTTGCTGGAACACTTTCTTTTTGCTTAATAAACTAATATTTCTTAATGCTTTTCTTTCTACCATTTCTTTCTTTATAAACTACAACAATATTTGGATTAAACCCCAGCCCATATTCTTTTTCATGATTATAAAATACTAATGCATTTGTAGAACTAATTTTTGCTTTACCACACACAAGCAAAAGCTGCATCACTCTTGTTCTTAGATTTGCCTTATATTTATATTTAAACAACCCTTTACATGAACGATGCAACAGAGAGGATAAGTGAATGAATAATTTATAAACTAGAACATAATTATATATCTATGGCTTCAAATCATGTGACATCAAGCATTCCAATAGCACATTGAGCATAATAGTTGTAATGAAATATGATTATGCAAGTTGTTTCTTTTCTACTCAGTTATAAATCAATCTAAGTATTCTCGAGTTCACCACTCAATTATAATATTAAACTGTAGAGGGTAATGGAATTAAACATATGACACCTATTAATTTCAAAAATCCTCTTCTGCATGTTTAACTAAGATTAAAGAAATTTGTTTTTTCCATAAGATCTTCCTGGTGTTATTTATTCTCCAGAATAGTATTTTATGGCTATGGCAAATTTCTTATGACTTTTCCAATGTAATATATTTTTGTTATAATTGGATCATATCTTTTAAATTGCATTATATTTCTTCTTATACTGACTTGAGAGGAACTTAATAAAGATTCATCTCTATCTCAATTAAAATTTTTGAATTTATCGCATATCCCAATCAAAAACTCAATGAAATAGTAAAATTTTTTTTTTTTTTTACATAATTGCGCTGATTTGTGCATTAAAATTATATATATATAATTAAATTATTAATTTATATACAGAAATTTTAGCAAGATAAATTGGTAAAACAAATGTTCTACGATAATATTTTATTATTTTCTTAAAAGGTTTAAAAATATAAGTATTTAACAACTACAAACCTCATCATCAGATATGGGAATATAATGGATGAAATTAATTGTAGAGTTAAACTTGGATAAGAGCTTTTGATAGAAATAACTTAATATTAAAAGAAAATATACCTATGTATTTGAAAAGGAAGTTTTTTAATACTTGCATTTTACCATTTAATTATTTATGGATCTGAAACTTGGATATTTAACAGAAAAGCAGAACAGATATTTCAGATTATTCAATGAATTATAAGATGTATAATAGAAATAAGAAGAAAAGATTATACATAAAATAACTGGTTGAAAGAACAAACAGGTATTATTAACATCATTGAAAGAATTAAGACTGAAATGGAGTTAGGCTGGATACATTCCTAAAAAAGATGATAACAGATGCATAACTGAAATTTTAAAGATTCCAAGAGATTGTAAATGACCAAGAAAGAAACTATATGAAAGATGGATGAACGAAATAAGGAAATTTGTTGGTATGATGTGGAGACTAGGAATCAAAAAAAGTGGATTAAACTTAAAGAGATCCTTTGATTAACAATGGGTGAAAATTATAATGATGGTTTTGCCATAAACACTTCAGGGCAAAACATTTTGATGTCATCTAGAAAAAAAGATTGTTAGGAATTTTATTACAAAGAATAAAATTTGTTTACAGGTTCTATCAAAGATAAAGTAAACTAAAAAAAAGAATAATTATATCATTCAATCCAATTTATTAATAAAGTGCATGTGTTTCACTTTTAAAACTCCCCAATGGTCAGATATATTACTTTTAATAAAAATACTTCATCCCAAACAAAGCATCTCACAACGTTCATTGTGTAGTTTTGTCTATTAGAAGCAGCACTTAAACTTACCCCAGAGTTATCTATCGTAAATTTGACCAATATAATCATTACTAAATTATTTTTAATAAAGGTATATTATTTAATAAGAATAATTATAATTTTGATTTTAAGTGTTCCTAATAGAAAGAATAAAAAATATTTATTTACTTTGTAAATCTTCAACTTATAAACAGATTAAAGAAAATAACACTTACTGAAAGGGGGAGGGGTGAGAATTGTTTTGATGAAAAGCTGTATAAATAATAAAAGCATTATACAGAAGCAAAACTCTCCATACAGTAGTGTTACTCAGTGTAAGCCAGAGTAATAAATGGATGCATGAAGGATTGTGCATATAATCCCTATCTAGTCCCTACTCATCCAATATCCCCAGATTAGTTTCTAGCTTGTGGCTTTCATCGATGAGAGCACTGTACCTAGATCTTAGAATCTAATGCAATCCTCCAACAGCCACCTTTTACTTTATTAGCTAACTATAAAGCTTTGAGTCCAGAATGAAAACAAAATATTTTCAATTCAAGCTCATTGGATTGCATAGTCGTATAGATCTGAACTTAGTCCAGCATCCATACTTTTTGGTGCAGTGCTCTCAGATCCAAGGCTCCTCACTGATGAAATCCACAAGCTAAAAACTAGTCTGGGAATATTGGATGAGTAGCCACTAGATAGAAATTTTATTCATAAACCTTCTTGCATCCATTGATTACTCTGGCTTGCACTGAGTGGTGCTACTGAATGGAGAGTTTTGCCTCTGTGTAAACATCTTGTGTAAGCATAAAGAATGGTGATCATGTGATGTTTAGTGGTTTAATAAAAACATTCCAGAAATAGTTTATGAAAATTCCTGCAACTGTCTTAAAACACATAAAAATGAGATTAAGTTGTTATGAAACAGTTAAAGTTCATAAAAGTAAAATTAAAATAGATACCTTCGCATAGTCTTATACATTCACAAATAGGTAAACGTCAAACATATAACTTTATTTAGGCTGTTTGTATTTGATATGTATATTTATAAATGGATATTTAATTAATGTTATAAAGATTACTAAAAATAAGTTTTATCTCTACTTTTTATTTACACTATTGTAATTTCAAAATGCTTAGGACTATATTTAAATCAAGCCAATATATAATTTCCACTTTTTATTTCCAGGGTATTTATGTATTAAACTTATGTGTGATATTTCATATACGTATTAGTCCGCTGATAACTTTCAAATCTTGTGATCTCATCAAACAACATGTAGATTTGAATTAAATCAATTGAATGTCCAAAATTGCTTTTGTTTACTAATTTTTTTATCCAAAAAATCTTTTATTTATAGCATATTCAGCTTACGAAGTAGTTTTTTTTTTTTTGATTAATTTTGCTTTAGTGCCCATTTTTTAATTTTCTGCAAGAGTTAACATGGCATTGCCATACTTTTCTCCAGTGTGTGTGTATGTGTTTGTAAGAGCAGAATACCGTATTAAAAACTCACAACTACCTGTTTTTATTTAGTATCGTAATGTGATTATTATTTTTGTGTACAAATTTATACTTTTCATATTGTTAAAAATTTACTTTTTCAGGTACATGTATTAGTATTGGCAAACTGATACATATGTGAAATATAACAGCAGGAGTAATATGTAAGGACCATTTCCAGCAAAGTCATCAAATAAGAGATTATAAAAATTGAAAGTTAAAAGAATAAATGAATTTCCTTTAATTTTCATCATCTATTGACTTATTATTTGTCCTTAAAAGGGGTGGTATGTGAGGGTGGCAGACAATTTAATTCCCTTTGAATTTCATATATTAGACTATATATAATTATAGGGGATTTAAACACAGACTTTCAAGCTCCGTTCAGCTATTCACTCTATCTCATATAATACACATGACCACACACATGTGAAAAAGATAAATGATCTCTAATATACATATTTTGTACTGAATCAGCATATATTGGAGGTCGTTTATCTTTTTCACATGTGTGATCATATGTATTGGTTGTATGGGATAAAATGGATAGCTGAAAGGAGCTTGAAAGACTACATTTAAATTCCCTATAATTACATCTAAAATCCAAGTATATAAAGTATACTTGTATTCAAAATATTAAACTATATATAGTTAATGTAAAGAACATTTTAGTATAATTATCAAAATAAAACAAGTTAAAAAACAATTTAATCACTGTTTAATCAGTAAACAAAAGAAACTAAATCATACAACAAACAATTGATAAATATCCTTTAAATTTGTATAAATGCATTTTAAACATAATAATGCTTGTAACATAAAAGTAAATTTTAATTTGAATACCAAAAAAATCTTAGATCAATATACATTTGAAATAATATCTATAAATTATATACTTGTAAACATAAATTCACTTTCTTTTAGTTCTATGGAGCATCACATGATCACCATTTCTTATAGAGCATATGGGGAGGGTAGAGGAGGAGAGAAGGGTCTTTACTGTTTGATACTCTATTATAACAAATATCAGACGAATGAATTACTTTGGATTTCTGCTATAATGAGCAAGAAAAGCAGTCACAACATCATTATTATATACCACAAATGATTCAAGTTACTTTAAGCATAATAAAATAATGATAGCTTGCGACATGGATGTAATCTGATAAATTTGCTACGGCTTCTTTTGATTTCGATTTTTTTAAGAATAGGATTTAGATTCATCGTTCTTCCCGGCTGGTACATCAAGATTAACAAAATTCTCCATACAGTATGTTTATTGGCTTAAAAATATTTGTAACAAAATGAAACATTTGTTGTATTTACAAGTAAATATCTATCAACGAAAAAAAAAGCCAAGTTGTACATTTTTAATTTTATAAAATTTTCATAAAAATAATAATTATAATCAACTCTAATTTTGTAATATTATTCATTTTATATAAAGATTTAAATAATAAAATATTGTTTTTGTGTTATTTCTTCAACGAAAAATAAAATAAAATGCCACGTTGCATAATTTTGCAATTTTGTAAAATTTTCAATAAAAATAATAATCAGCATCAGCTGTAATTTTATAATATATTATATATCCTAAATAAAGATTTAAATAATATAATAACAATTAACTTAAAATTATTTACTCTTTTTCAAATTTTAAGAGACCATCTTTAAATATTAGGAACGCACTATAATTTGTGATTATTTCTCAAAATAAAATGATACATCACAAAAAAGAAATAAGTTTCTAATTTTATTAAAAGTACATTTTATAAAATTATTTATATTAATTAGAATTAATATAATAGTTGTTTCTGTAATAATATTATAATGGCAAAATTAATAACAATTCTGCGGTCTTAAAGTAGCATTTAAAATCACGTATTATTTATAAGTGTTTATGTATGATATTTGTCTATATATATCGGGTCCAAAATTTTGTACTATAAAGTTTTGGCACATTTAGTGACTTAGCCTATCTATAAGGTATTATACATATTTATTTTGTTTTTTTAATATAGTATTGTTTTAAAATGTAATATTTTACGAATTAATCTTTCTAATCAATCAATTGAAGAAGGGTATTTACATTTTACTTATTTAATTAAAATTAAGTGTCTGCTACTGAGTTAACATTACAGTATTATTAGATAACTTTTTTGTTTTTGAGAAAAAGAAATGGTATTAGATTTAAAGACAAGTTGGTTTTATTTTAAGATCTTTTATGAATGTTGAATTTACCTATACAGTACCGATGATCAGTGTGCTTATGTGAATGGTCATTGAACAGCTTCCGAACACTTGAAAATAAATTTGATGTTTAAATGAAGACGTTTTACATATTTTGCTCAAACAACAGGAGGAAATTGATCATGTATTTTGCCCACCTCCACTAAAATTTCATTTAAAAAATCGTATCAATTTTCAATACTTGTCACCTGCGCAGATTCGAATCTAGTGGGCGCTTGATCTGAAAGCAGTGATATATCGTAAAAAACAAAAGTTTATAAAGTAATCACATCTAGCAGGTGTTTGACTTAACAAAAAATGGTAATAAACTTTAAAAAAGAAAAAAATCTATAAATCTAGCAAACACTTGAAAGCTGTCATAAATAGAAAATAAGAAAAATTCTACAAACTAACAAACGTTCCTCGTCATTCTGCTAGCTATGTTTAACAACAACAAAAAAGAAACTACTACTATTTATTCATTGAAATGGTCTAAAGTTTTTCCTAGTACCTGTACAATAAAGTAGTTTGTGGGCCTTTTGTATGTGTGTATGTTTTTTTTTTGTTGTTAAAAACAAAAATAATTTCTACAATTTGTTTTTAAGATTGTTTAAATTTTTTTTTTTAAAACAACCTGTCCAATATAATATTTTGTAATACAAAAAAATTATTTTGGCTTTATTTGATTTCATAAAAAAAAAAGTACACATGTCACCAATTTTTGTTTGTAAACAGAAAACGGGGGAAGGGGGATCTCATCACTTTAAAAATTGTCCAAGAATTTTGCTTTCAAAATAAATACATGTAAACATTTATTATTTTTTACTGAACCAAAAAAAAAACAAAACAATTATCTCTTAGTATATTAATAATTTTTATTAGTCATCATTAGACTAGAGATTATCCAATAATGAATAATATTTCTGTAATGTAATTTTCACTACACTGTCTGAGAGTAATATAATTACACTACTAAAATATTAATTATCTCTTAGTAATTTTAATAATGTTTGGTCCATCAGATATGTAAATGATTAGTCATATTTTAATTGTCTCAAAAATGTATTTATATTTTAATTTTCTTAATTCTTTTACGCTTTTAGAAGCTCTGAATGTTTTTGAGAAATCTTGATGTAGTTTCATATAGTTATATACTATGTCTCTTTTATCAAATCATTTATATATATAATAGTATCACTGTCTGCAAGTTAATCTTGCACTTATATTAATTAAATGTAAGCAAATAATGTAGAACATACGTATAGTGAGTTTTGCCTGTTTGTAAAATGTATGTGATAAAGATGAATTACATATTGTTATAATTTTGTATTATATCTGAATAATAATGTTTTTAAAGCATAGGCAGTTAGACCACTAGTGGTTTTTTTAAAAATAAATTTCATCAGGTGGAGAAATTCAAAAGACATGCTATTATTATTCCAAAGAATAGCCACAAATGATTAAAACTGTAGAGACAATTATTTCTTGAATCTGAGTGTGACCCATGGAGTTTATGATATGGGAATAAAGAATATGGAATAAACAATTCATTGACAAAGATTTATTATAACTTTAAAGAAGTTTTTATCCTCCTTAAATATCAAAAACAGACTAGGATTTCTTATAGGTTATCCTAGCATTAATTTTTTTTTTTAATAAGCTTTCACGTAGTAGAGATAGTAAAATGTCACAAAAAAAAAAAATCAAGTCAGATGTCACATGACCTAATTTAATAAGCTTGTATTTACAAATGTTATATATAGAGCTTGTTTTGCGAGCTCTATATATAATAGTAATATATAAATAACTATAATCAATGTTTTATTTATTTGATTAACTTTGTAACATTCAACTTTTTTGCATGTTTTAACTAATCAATTTTTTAATTTAAAATGTTTATTTACATAAACAAAGAAGTAACACAATAACTCTGTCGATTAATGTAAATTATTATACACATATAAAATGTGGTACAATGTAGAAAAAATTCAAAATATTAAACACTAATACTAGCCAAGTGCGTTCAGTACCAAATATCAGATTCATGGGACATATTGGAACTGAATGGTTAATATTCCAGTGCATGCTCAGTGGAACACTAATGGAATGAAGATTAATAATGTTATTAGACTTAGCAATAAACCAAGCCTCTTTCAACTTTTTTCTATCATTCGATTCATTACACACAGTACTGCTATTTTGAGGATAGAACTCGTACCACAAATAGTAATAGTGTTTAATGTTGTTGAATTTTTCTACTTGTCACATTTTATACACGTACAATAATTTACACAATCAAAGTTATATTTTTTTAATTCATCAGAAATTCAATTGTACTGGCACATTATCAATTAGAGCAGATTCAATCATTTTTGCTCTCAGACTCCTTTACTTGTCAGGTGAAAAGCATGGACCCTTTCTCAGAGTCTAGTGATAAATAGTTTATGACGTCTAACATCAGCATGTCATTAAAATAAATTTTAGGGTTATTCAAAATAATTTTCCTACAGCTACTGTAATTTCAAAGTATGGATGAGTATAAACAGTTTTTCAAGATATGCAACAACTGTAATGTGATATGAAATGAATACTATTACTTATTGCAAACATTTGTAAATGAAGGCAATGCTATATTTTATTTAGCAGACAGAGACAGTAAAGACAATAAGTTGATCAAAATAAGAGTCATAGATCACATGACCCTATTCTCTTAAGCTTGTAAGTTATAAACAATGAGGATTGCCAATTCCTCAACAAGCTTTGGGTTGGTATTTTTAGATCTAGTGTCTGAACCTACCCTGACACCTCTCTGAGGAGTGCCAAAGCACGAAACCATGGTCAGGGGTTGGGGGTTACTGACAGAGATATTTTAAATGCTGACTCTGTCTAAGCATTTATCATAAAGCTTGTTGAGGAATTGGCAATCCTCATTGTTTATAACTTACAAGTTTAAGAGAATAGAGTCATGTGATCTATGACTCTTATTTTGACTATTTTATAGTCTCTGCCTTAAGTCTTATGCGATGTTATATTGCTAAGACTACTAATATATGGTATGGCTGAAGATCTGTCAGCCCAATATAGCTATTTGAGTTGAATAGCTGGGTTTGAAGACATGTAGGTGTCTGAAAATTTTAGATTTTCCACTCAATAGATAACGATTAGATAAGTGCTTGACTTTGGGTTGATATTTTTAGATCTAGTATCTGAACCTACCCTGGCACCTCTCTGAGGAGTGCCAAAACACGAAACCATGGTCAGGGATTTGGGGGGGGGGGTTCCTGACAAAGATATTTTAAGTGCTGTCTCTGGCTAAGCATTTATCATAAAGCTTGTTGAGGAATTGGCGATCCTCATTGTTTACAATAAGTTGATGTTTTTAAAATTCAATGATATGTTCCTCTGGAAATCTTTCCATGGTCTGTGAACACCTGATTTAGAATCCTGAATTAGAATATTGCCAAAATGTTAATGGTATAATCATAATTGAAAATACCAAAGTTTTTGGTGTTATGAGTCCATAATGCAGGGTAAAACATAATTTCAACCTAGGTATCAGTTATCTACATGAAGTGATATTATAAAAATCTGTTTTCTGCTAAATTCACATTAAATGTACGCTATTTTTTACTGGCACAGATTGATGAAAGGCATATCAACAGAAAGTAAATTTTTATGGCATAGGAAATATAATTTTTCTGATATAGTTCTTCAGAAGTTATTAAGGCTAAAGTTGACAGGGAGGCAAATAATCCTTATTTGAAGCTAATAAGTGTTAAACATGGAAGGAATGGCTATTTCAAAGCAACCAAAATGGTACTTATGATAAAACTAGCATTTTCACAAACTTATAAGAAGATGGCATTGATTGAGCTAGCTAGTATACATGAATTTAATGTCAGTGGTATATCGGTCGGCCACTTTGATGAAGAGCCATCACTGCCTTGTCTAGTCTGGCAAAAGTAATATAATTAATTGCCTATATGTTCATAGTTTTCTGAATTCTCATACCGTCATCAAAAAAATAAGTGATTATTTCAATCCTGCTTCATGGAATATAATATAACAGGTTTTGAATTGACCAAATAATGTTTATAATGGTTTTGAGGTGGAATAAATTCTGTTATATATATTAGATTTAGCACTTTTTCATTTGGCCAGCCATGTGTTTATAGTGGTTTGCTGGAAAAGACTTTGCTGAAACAATACCTGGTAGGTATGGTAGACCATCTGCTCCCAAAGTTGTTATTCACAAGAAGTGATTAAAAATGTTTTGGTTCATAAAATTCTTCAAGAACAAGCATAGGATTTTGAAAATCTCAAACCATTTGCAAGTCTTTAAGGACTCTCCCCCTCCCCCTCAAAAAAAAGAAGCTATTTTTATTAAAGAATATTAAAAAATGACTGCCAGTATACAAAATATTTAAAAATAATCTATGCAATCTGTAAGGGTTAAGACCTTATAGTTACAACCTACCAAACAAGAAATAATAAAAAGACACCTGGTTTCCAAGAAGATGAAAAGATGTACTAAAGTCATCGAAGAAACAAGAAAAGAATCTTTACTTGTTTAATGGGGTATATTTAAACTTCTATGAATTAAAAAAATTAGCTCTGTTACAGGGCAAGTATCTATTTACAGGGCAAGTATCTGTATTAAGATCTTTGACCAGAATGAAAAGTGGAATCCATCTTTTAATTAAGAAAACAGACATTAATATATTGTACAATTCATATTAAAACAGCTAATTAACAAATACTTTGTCATTGTTTCAAGAACTTTATGCTCCAATTAAAATTCTAGCATTGTAACTAAATGATTATTATTGCGGTTTCAATTAATGTCTATAAGTGAAAAAGTATATATGTGTGTGTTTGTATATATGTGTATATATAAATCTGAGTATTCATCTTTATTATTTTTCTATTTTCAGTCCTAAAGCATAGATTGATATATACAAGGTGGCATCCTGCACAAACTGGCATTATTAGTGTCAGTTTTTAAAATGTAGCTGATTTTTTTCTTCAATTTCTGTAAATTGTTTTTAAGAATTCTATTAGAGTTGCTGCAATTATGAAATTATATCGTTTTTTAATAATTCAACTGGAATCTCATCTCTCTTTGCCGTTTTCATCTGCTTTGAAGTTCTAACCGCTTCTTACTTCACAATCTATTTCATATTTATTTACCTGACTTTTTGTTCAATTAATATTAAAGAATATAAAAATCATATCCATTGTCTCTATCAGATGCATCGAAACAATGGAAAGAATTGTAAATGAATTGTATGATAGAAATAAGAGTCTTTTTCTTTATGAAATGGAAAAAAAAGTGATATAGATTGGAATAAAATACAGTCGATTAAGGAAGAAGTTATAAGTGGTGAGTAATCGAGAAGTGATTAGATTGCAATTGAATTATTAAAAGACTAGAGGACAGGAAATGCAAGTTTGAACTATTTATTGAAAGATATATAGTTAGACGAAGGTAAATTAATATTTGTTTTATTGAGCTTGAAAAAGTATTTGTATTTGATATAATGAATTGTGGTACTTTTTGGATTTGCAGTATTGAAAAAATAAAAATCAATGAAATGCTTTTATTTACAGAAATACATATTGATATTAGGCTGCCAAAAATAAAAACATGGGCATTCATGTTCGTTAATAGTCATCTGCCAATTACAGAAGGCTTCTTATCAAACAAAAATTACGATTTAACATTTTATACTTAATACTCTTTCCCCACATTTTTATTCTTGGTCACTTAATACCAAGAATTCTTTGACAACGGAAGAAAAATTTATTTACTTTTTAGTGCATTTACATGAATAAAACCATTTTTTAAAATATATACATTTTATTTTAATACTTTTAAGTTTTATATAGTTTTAGAAATTAGGAATGAAGAAAGTTTAGATATAATTTATTTAAATGACTATAATGTAAAGAATACAAAATTAAAAATTTAAATTTTTCATTAATTTTTTGCTAACTTTAAAAAAACCTATTGTCATTGATAATACATATGTATGCAAAGTTTCATCTAGATAGGAAATTGTGGACAGGATGAAAATTGAGTTATGTGTTATATAATAAGAATGCTAATAGGTCTTAACAAGTTTTTCCGAATATCCCTATCGCCAGACTAGTTTCTATGGCTGTCATCAGTGAGATGAGGATAGGGATATTCGAAAAAACTTGTTAAGAGCTATTAGCATGCTTATTATATAACATTTGTAGTACAAGCTTTTTAAATTAAGTCACTTGATGTATGATTTGATTTCCTTGCAATTGAATTATGTGATTTTATCTAGATAGATTGGAAAAAAGATGGTTTGTAGGAAATGTGTAAATGAATACGATATAATGTGCTAATAAAAAGTATTTAAATTCTTTTATTCATAATATAACAGTATTAAAAAGTACTCATACTGAAGAGGTACATTTGGAGAGAATTATTAAAGCAGAGTTGCTTCGATAAGGATGGAATTAGTGTTGGCATTAGGAAGGTTTATTATATTGTATCAGATTTTCTGATTATAGAGAAGAACATGTAGGAAGGCAGAGGAAAAATTAAGTAAAATGATAATCTAAAATTGACAGAATTTGCTGAATGTTTGGAATGAAAATAAACACCAATTAAAATAAAATTAGGAAAGAATGTAATTTTTAAAAAAAAAAAAAATGTGTTTATTCATGTAATTGCATTCATCATCATCATCATCAACCATTATCAGTCCACTGCAGGATGAAGGTCTCTCCAAGTTCAATCCATCTCTGATCTTTAGCTTCTCTTCTCCACATCACCCCTGCACACTTTCTTATTTCATCCATCCATCTCACATGCGGTCTCTTTCTGGGTCTTTTACAATCTCTTGGAATCCAGTTTAAGATTACAATTGTCCACCTATTATTATCTCTTCTAGCAATATGTCCAGCCCAACTCCAATCTTTTAATTTTTTCAATGAGATCAGTAACACTTGTTTGTTCTCTTACCCATTGCATTTTCGATCTCTTCTTGTTACTCTTAACATGCATCTCTCCATATTTCTTTGAGTGGTTTGAAATCTCTGTATTGCTCTTCTATTAAGTGTCGAAGTCTCATCCATAAGTAAGAACTGGTAAAACACATTTGTTAAAAACCTTCCTTTTCAAACACATAGACATGTTTCCTTTTAGTATCAAGTTGTTTCTACCAAAACCACTCCAAACAAGTTTAATTCTATGATTAATTTCATCCATTATGTTTCCATCTGTATGAATAATCTTATCAAGATATTTGTAACTGTTAACTTCTTCTAATTCATCATAATCTATCTTTATTTTCATATAAAAGTAAAAAATAAGTTTTCTTTAGCTTTCATAGTATTCTTTGTATAATGTCAGCATGGGATGCTCATGTTTAGAAATTTGAAGCCCCTTGCTTTTATTTTTGGTGGCATAATATCAAGAATATAGTGAAAGCTGTTGAATTATATTTTTTTTGCTTTTTTAGTGCATTTATATGAATAAAAGCATTTATTTAAAATAATTTTTTTTTATATTCTGTATTTTAGTTTAGTTTTATATACAGTCAATGCTGTAATCCAGTTTACTGATTTAGTTTGTCTTTATTTTTGTTCCGGATGAGTATAGCGGCAAATAACAGTCTTTGTTTTAATTTTAAGAATTTCATTATTAGTCACGGTGTAATTAATTTGAAATATTTAGATGGTCAAGCTTTTTTGATAAGCTAAAAATTGCCAGTATAATTGATTTAAATTATAATTTTAAAATGTTTAATGAAATTGCATTCATTTTCAATGAATCGTTTAGTTTTGAATTACAAGGAGTATCGATTAACATTTTGCTAAAATTGTTTGCAAATTTTAAAAGAAATTTATTATCATGAGGAATACTTACTTATGTAAAGTTTTCAATTATATCAGATCAGAAATTGGAAAGTGAGAATTGAGTTATAAGATTTTATCTAAACAAAGAAAAAACAGAATAACTTAAATAAAAATATATAATGAGAAGAAACAAACATTTGAAAAATCAATGCTTTTAAATATTTGAGATATTCATTAATTGCTAATAAAAGTGGTGATAAGAAAATTAGAATAACAGTTGCTAAATTAAACAGAGCTTTAGTGCACCTGTTTTATTTATATTTATGAAAAAGGCTTGTTTGTACATAAATTTGGAAAAAAACCTGAAGTTCTTAGAAAAATAGATTTGGAGGAAAATAGTAATGATAAGTTGAAAAAATAAGATTAGCAATGTAGAAGTATTTAAAAAAGATTTAGTAAGGCAATTAGAAAAAGGAATTGTATTGGTTATATATATATATATATTTATATACTCTGATGCAAAGGAATTATGAAAGTTTATCCCAATGGAGCTATAGAGATTATGAGAAAAAGTGGTGGAAGAAAAAATAATTTAAGGTGGAAAGTTAGAATGTACATTTGAGGATTAAAGCAAGACAGAGAGCTTCAAGTGGTCTAGTTTGATGTGTGGGACCTAGTTTTTGGAGGTTATTGAGTCTCTTATTATATCTTTATTTATATGTATTTAAAAAGAATGGGGAAGTATCGAGATGTTTATTATATCTATAAATAATATTAAATATAAGAAGGAAGTCTTGACAAAATTATTTTAGAAACATTGCTCAAGATATTTTAATTTTATTGATCAGAGAAAGTGAGGAAAAAATGTAAAAATTGAAGAGGTGGGGGTAGAGAATAGCAAATAGAAGGAAAACTGGAGAAAATAAATGTTTGAGGATTTTTGCTATAAATATTTGTGTTCTGTTATTTTATATTTGCAGATCTTACAAAATGTTGTTTTTAACAATATTTATTTTTAAAATACTGTTTTTTAATTTTGAGAACATATATGTTTTTTTTTTAAAAAATAAGTTTTGAACTTATATTTGTTGTTGCTAATACAAGAACTGTGTCAGTTAAAAGCTTTAGCTTATCGTTGATGACTTTAAAATCCTTAGCGGTTATGTGAATACACATCTCTTAATTTATACATTTATTTATTTATTTATTGTTGTAGATAAATGGTCACAATGGATTATCTAAAAGATAAAAGATTTACTCAGATTGCGACAGATGTAAGGTTTCGACCTGTGCCTAAAGGACAAAAAAAAGTAAAAATTGATGATCGTTTTAAATCTATGTTTAGTGATGAAAGATTTAAATTAAAATACACTGTTGATAAACGCGGGAAGCCATGTGATTCTACTACTAGCGATGATCTAAGAAAATTTTATGATTTATCATCCGACAGTGAAGATAGTTCAGAAGACAATGATATAATTGAGAAAACTGAAGAATCACATGAAAATGAATTGAATATTTTGCCAAACAAATTGAAAGGTAAGAATGTGATAAAAATTGAAAATAAGACTTTATTATGAAAGAAACATAAATAAAATAGTTGTTTTGTATCCATATACTTCCCCTCCTCCCATTTATAATAGCCCATAGTTTAAAAAAATGTTAAGTAAAAAATTAAAAAATCAGAAATTTATAAATTTTATGCACACATTTATCCGTATATGAGTACCATTATGAATTGTCCCCACTATTTCCTCATCTTGCCCATTCATTGTGCTCATATATCATTGATTTATTTCTACACTACTTTTTCATAATCGCCTTCTATTTTTTATTAATTATTTTTGTTAATATTTTAATGCATGCATTAATAAATTAGATGTAATGTAGGTATATGTTGCGTGTATATATTATATATTTATATGTGTAATCTTTTAATTTTATTATTTACTCTCCATAGAAATTTATTGAAACGTACAATTTTATATTTTCAATGTTTGATGAAAAATCAACTAATCTCTTCAGGACATATGTTTCTGCCAGTCAAATGTAACACCAGCTGCTCTGGAGATCATTTGAGAAGATCATATTAAAGATAGTAACTTAGTATAATAACTACTCTTTCTTATTGCATTGCCAAATGTATACCATATAAAGTTCTGAAGAAGATTACTTGGGCAATGGAAACTGTAAAAAAGGGTGGTAAATAAAGCATTGTGTAACAGTAATAAAATGAATGGACAATTTAGTATTATATGGCATAGCAGCTTAGTTTTTATATTATTAAACTTGTTACATTATTGCTTAAATACACTTTCAAGGTTTAATATTAAAATGAATAATAGAAATGTTCTTGAGTAGGAACTGAGTTGCTATGTTTGATGTAATCTCACCTGATCTCCTGAGCAACTGAGGTGCCAGGTTTAATTGGTAAAATACATGCCCTGCAACAAGTTAGTTGATTTTTTTTTCAAATATTGCTATATATTAGATCATAAGTTTTTATTGAGGATTAAATAAATAACATTAATAGATTACGTATTTATGTTATTTAATTAATTAATTAATGTATATATATATTGTATGTAAACAAAGTATTTTTGGGATTAAACCATATATTATTTTGTATTATTTCACAACGTTTTGATGAAATAACACCCATCATTGTCAAGATTAAGCTTTTAAAGAAAAATTATTGAAATCTAACGGTTTTTCTTTAAATACTTGATCTGGACAGTGGTGGATATTATTTTGTCAAAACGTTGAGAAATAATACACTATTTAATCCAACAAATACTTTCTTTATATCATATAACTGTGAAAACATTAAATATAATATAATGTGCGTGTGTACATATTACATAGGGTTTGTACTTATTCTCTGTTAAAGCTGAAAATCAAATGCAATATATTTGGGAGAACTACAGAGCTATAATGATAAAATTAGAAAAATATATCGAAGTATAAGACAAAAAGCTGACAAAAAAAACAACAACCTCTTATTAAATAATTGAGCAGAGTTTTTATAATTTTTTTTTTACAATGAAATCAAGAAACTTATTTCCCTCTTTTGTAGTAATTTTTAAATGTCCTTATAAAAATTTAAACTTTATTTAAATTTCTCAAATATATTCATATTTTAGTAACAGCATGCAGGTTAGTATATAACACAATGTTTCAGGTGGTATTCTCCTTTTTTTGGGTTTTGCTGGCCTGACCAGTTATAGTTTTGACATGAGAATAGAAATCAGGTTGATCTTTATAGGCAAAACTCCATTTAGTAATGCCACTCAATGCTAGCCAGAATAATCAATGGATGCAGGAAGGTTTGTGCATAAGATCCCTATTTAGTGCCTACTCATTCAATATCCCCAGCCCAGTTTCTAACTTTTGGCATTCATTACTGAAGAACCTTGGATCTAAGAGCACTGTACCTAGATCTTAGGATCCGAAGATGTAGGTACAGTGCTCTCAGATTCAAGGCTCCCCACTAATGAAAGCCAAAAGCTAAAACTAGTCTGGGGTTATTGGATGAGTAGGCACAAGATAGGAATATTACGCACAAACCTCCCTGCTTCCATTGATTACTCTGGCTTGCACTGAGTGATGCTACTATATGGAGAGTTTTGTCTGTGTGTGAACAGCTTGTGTAAGCATAAAGGATGGTGATCATAATGATGGTTGATCTTCATAGATAAGTTTATAACATTTCGACTGATTATTTTCTTTGATAGAATATTTTAATTCGTTAGTGCATCATCCTATATTTTAGGAAGTCCCTGGGTTTAATCTCATCTAATACTGTCACCGTCCAGTGACATCTGAAGAAGATAGGACTAGAATGTATTTGAAAAGTTTAAATAAAGTTTCAATTAATACTATGTGATAGGAATAATCCAATATATAATTACAATTGCAAATCTTTCGAGTCAGCCAAGAAACATTTACAAGTGCAACAAAAAAAAAAAAAGATTTTTTTTTTTTAAATTAAAGAAAAATACTGAATATTTTTAATATACTGTAGAAAAATATATAGAACAGGAAGCACATAAATATGTGAGGAGGAAGTATTTGGATAAATCTTTATATCAATAATTTCAATCTCTGTGGTCAAGTTGCAATCTTTAGTGTCTATATAAGTATATTAGACCATTAATAAAGATGGGAATTTCACCTTTATTGTGCCTTGACAACAGTTTGAAATTGTTGATTTATTGATATTGGGATTGTCTAAGTGTTGACTAGTTTTTAACATTTACTTATAAACCCATTTAGCCTTGAGCATTATTACACTTATTATTTAAGTAATACTTTGGGTGCAATTTGAAATATATTATTGCAGTTTGTAGTGTTATAATTGACTTTATTAGTCTGCATTCATAATAGGTTATATTTACCTGTTTAAAGAGGTTTATTTAAACTTCTTTATATAAATAATTTCAATCTCTATGATCAAGTTACAACCTTTAGCGTCTATATAAGTATATTAGACCATTAATAAAGGTGAGAATTTCATCTTTGTTGTTAAAAGGCGGCTGCTTTGACAACAGTTTGAAATTGTTGATTGTTATTGATATTGGGTTATCTAAGTGTTGACTGGTTTTTAATGATATATATATATATAATGTATGTATATTAAGTTCTTTTATTTTTATTAATGAGAAATATTAGGCCAATAAACATCACATGACCACCATCTCTTATGCTTGTGCATAACTGTTGTTAAAACAGGCAAAACTCGGTATATATATTGCCACACATAGCAAGCTAGAGTAATCAATGGATGCCAGAAGGCTTGTGCATAAAATCCCCATCTAGTACCTACTCATCAGTAGGCATTAGATGGGGATTTTATGCACAAGCCTTCTGGCATCCATTGATTGTATGTGGCAATATATATAGTGAGTTTTGCCTGTTTTAGCAACAGAAATATTAGGTATTAATAATAAATTGTACAGAAATATATATGACAGGAAACATTAATATGTGATAAGTATGTTTTTGTATATATATTGTATGAATAAATTATATATATGTACCACAGATATGTAATAAAATAAATTCTACAAGAGTATGTGGATAATTATCAACTATTATGGTAATAAATTTTGATATAAAACAATATTTATTACGTTGCTAAACCAGGCTTTCAATGCTAGCTTAGCAAAGTAATAAATATTGTTTTATACAAAATTTATTCCCATAATAATAGATAATTATCTACATTATTTTATTATATATATTGTATGTACAGTAATTTTTTTTTTTAAACCAGTGAAAAATAGGTATTAATAATATATTGTATAAAAATATATATGACAAGAAGCATACAAGTATGTAATAGGAATTGTGTGTATATATTAACTTATTCACAGAACAAATAAGTCCAAAAACATTATTAATTCACATATCAGATTTCAAAGAATATTTAAATATACTTGCAAATAACAGCCACTTTATTGTCATTCTGTTCATTTTTTATCTGCAGAATAGATTTGTGTAAGAGTAGAATGTGGGTATTATTTTCATGTTTATTTTACCAATTCTTTGGCACTGTGATTTGTAAGTTATTGTAATAATATTTTTGGATGTAGTTATTCTGTGAATTGAATAGGTTTATATGATCGCCATTACATATTTAATAAGTCAAATTTATATATGATTTTATTAAAATTATCCAAATATATTTGTCATATTTCCATTAAGTTTTTCTGAAAGAAGTCTGGTTAGTCAATAGGATATTATAAGAATATAATAATTCTTGATCATCATCAATAGTAGGTAGTCATTGCTTGTCATTCTCTTATCATAATACATTCTACTATCTCAATTTTAAAGTTACATCATAAATATCATTCATAGGCCACATCATTAATGTGAATATATATTGTAACGTTCAGAATCGTATGATCAGCCAACAAGATTCAGAGACCTAGCAAAAGTACTTCAAACCCAGTATGTTCGGGATATGGTAGTCGTGGAACAGTACTAAGCTTTAACCTATTTGCCAGTGCTCCAAAATCTCCACTATCCAACCAACGCTCCTGATGCTACTAATGATTATAATTTTTCTTCGGTCCCGGTGGTCATGGTAGAAACAAGGACTCTCTATTCAAACTTAGCCCATCCTGCACTAGACTTTATTAATTTAATCCAAGATACTCATTAAATACTTTAATATAGCTCAAAATATTATTTTTAACTATTTTATAGGTTTGGATACATACATATATGACTTAATCAAGTGTGGATGTGGTTGAGTGGATATGATGAACTAGGGAATGACATGACAACGGTGTAAATATATGCAATTTATTAACACAATTCATTAGAAAATATAAATAATAATAACCATGTTTGAATCTTAATTATGATCGTGTATGGGTTTACATTTTTAAACCAAAAATAATAATTACAATGTTTGATTATTAGTTATTGATAATGGTACAGAATTTAGATATTACTAGGATAAATATATGATTTTTACAAAGAATTACAATATTCAACCATAAGTTATTTATAAAGGTACAGTATTTAGATACCACTAGGGTAAATATATGATTTTACCAAGAATTGCAATATTCAAACATAAGTTATTTACAAGAATACAGTATTTAGATATTACTAGGATAAATGTATAATTTTTACAAAGAAGTCACCTGTCAATAATGACAACCAAGGTTATGAACTATTAAATATAACGATTACAATAATGAACATCAGTATTAGATATGTGTGTGCATCGTAATGAAGTCATACTGGAGTTCATGACCACAACAATTGTGAATCAAAACAATAATTATAAATTAACCAGACATGATAGCTACACACATAGTAAATAATCAGTATTATACGTGTGTCATCATAGAACAAATTTTTATATTAAGAATAATATTTTTATTATTACATATAATATTCTATCAAGAAATATGCCACCATAAAATTAATATGCCAATTTTGGAGAGCAAACACAATACCTGGTTATATTAAGTTAGAGGCCAAATGAATATATATAATAAATTTATGCATGTGTTTACATACATAGGGGACGTTAAGTATATATATATTATTATTATTATATTTTATTGTTAGTATTCCCAGCAGGAGTTATGGACAAAAGCATAATTTTAGCTCCCTTCATTATTAATAGTTATATGAAAAATATGGCTTATCTATTTCACACAGAATTAACAACAGGTATGATTAAGAAATCTAATTACAGCATTGAGTGGCGTCTGGGTTTGAATCCTGTGCTGGCTATATTATTAGCATTGGCAAACATGGGCCAATCTCCTTTGTCGAGCAGTAATATATATATGTTCCTATGATAACACATCCGCATTCAGCTTGGCTTGTGTAGGAAATAAGAGCATGGGCTTTGAATCCCTATTATTATAGAGTCTACCCATTCATTGGCTCAAAGAAAACCATGGCTATCTCGTATCGCCAGGACCGGTAAAATATCCGTGTGGCAGTCCGCATAGCATACTCGACATCTATTTTTTTATTAAAAGCCATATAGGCACAGATCAATATATTAAGCCACTGATATATTTGCCCATTAAAAAGCATTAACTTATATCTGCATAGATATTTTCCTAAACCTGTATTTAATAAGTAATAATGGGGAAATTTGACAACCATATCTTATTGGCTATAAAACGCCCAAGTGTTTCAAATATAAATCTTAACCATAAAATGCTAAAGAGGCAAAAAAAAATATACTACTGCTGGGATATTTCTTTCCCCAAATGCATGCATCACTAAATATACATATAGAGTGAGATGAACACATATCTTTGCAATAAGTAATATTGCTCATTTTTGATTTTAAAAATAAGCACTATCATTATTATTATTTTTATTTCTACATTTAAATAAACGCATATATACATTATTTCATTTTTTTAATTGTCACAAAGAATCTTAATCTAAATCAAATAAAATAATTTTAATATTCATTTATATTTTAAATTTCTTTACCCAGGGTACTGTGATTATGCGTATATGGTAAGAGGGCGGATTTTTTTATACAGATATTTGATTTCTTTTCTCTCTCTCTCTTTTTTTATTAAATAAATGACATTTCAACTAAGCCAGAATTAGACACAATCTAAGAAATTTAACTTTGACTGTTTCTTATTTTACCATTATAAAAATCGTTATCCCCTTCCCACTTTGGGATTCGGGATAAAGCAAACAAATTCACATAAATTGGTTTAATAGTAGAATATCATTTATCCCCATACTTGACTAAATTGGCACAAATAAATTAATCAATCAAATATATATTATACTTAAAAAAAAACATACCGGCGTATCTCAAAATAAAATATATAAAAGCTGCAATTATAAACTCTATAACAATCTTTTGTTCCACTTAGAATTATACATTACACTTTTTTTTCTTTCTTGTTTTAACCATTAATAAGTAATCTAGTTATAATTTAAATTGACTTGTTAAAACAACAATAAAAAAACTAAACACTCATATATATATAACTGTCCTTTTTGAAACACATCTTTTTAAGATAGTCTTTTGCGAATTTTATGAATCTAAGGAAATTAAATGTTCGAATTTTTATAGAAGGCATTCTTAAGATATAAATAATTTTTTTTTTTTTAAAGATAGAAAGTTTATACTTGCGATAGATTATGGTGTCACTTTGCTTGATGCAGATAATTTTCTACTGGTTCACTCATTGTCAGGGTCGACCTTGGGCTTTACTGGACTCAGAATAGACTGGCTTCAAGTTGCTTCTCTATTTTCCTTCGATGGATTATTGTGTCACTTTGATTGAGGCAGATATTTTTTTCCAGGTTCACTCATTATTAGGATCGACCTTGGGTGGGGGGGGGGGGGGGGGAGGACTTGGGCTTTACTGGACTCAGGATAGACTGGCTTCGATGTTGGTTCTCCATTTTCTTTCATAGCAGCAGCATGGGATTTGTCTCTCCTCCTCTTCTTTAGATGCATTTTTCTGGAGACTTTCCAGAGAAGGGAAAAGTAATTTGTCCTACTCACAAATCATATTGTGGATCTTTTCTCAGCTTAAATTATAGTCAATTGCACTAGTAGTTGAGAATCACTTTTCTCTTAAAACTTTTCTTTAAAAGGCACCAACTTTTTTTTTTACTGCCAACAACTTTTTTCTTCTCTAACTGCTCGACTTTTAATTACCTTGGTTCTTTTTCTTTGCTTTATTTATAAAAAACTTTTTGCTAAGCAACTCTTTGTTTTCTATATATATATATATTTTTAACACCTATATTTGCCTTGGTTAGAAACGAAAAACTGACCGCATGATTGATTTTTTTTTTATTTACATCAGTTTAAAGATTTTTTTGATTTACATCAGTTTAAAGATAAGAAAAACAATTCAACACTTCCATGCAACTAACTGAGTTGATCTTTTATCAAAAACAGGTGACATAATCAAGGTAAGATTACACCAAGGTATGAAAATCTTACTTGCCTTTTAATCGCCTCAAGGATGAGAAAATGAATTCACACTTACATGCAACTATATTTTTCGGAATGTTTAAGAAAAAAAAAGCAGAATCATCAAAATGTTATTCGCAAGCAACGAATCGCCTTTAGGACAAAGATATAAGACAATGGAAATATATTTTTCTTTCCAAAATATATATATATAAATGCATTTTAATAGAACAATATACATATACATGAGTCCACTCAATTGTCAAGTCACACACATGCACCTGCATATTATCCGTTTTAACAAACAAACAAAAATATATACATATACATGAGTCCACTCATTCGTCAAGTCACACACATGCACCTGCATATTATCCCCTTTAGCAAACAAACAAAAATGAAAAAAAAATGAAAAATTAGATATTTGAGCTTTAAAATCTATATACGTATACTATTTCTAACAACTAACATGAAGCTCTGTGTGTGCGTACACACTGAATGCTTCAATATATATATGTTGGATTAAATATTTCCATGAATTGTTATTATAATAAGGAATAGAAATGAGATCATATCCATGCAAACAGAGATAAACTTTAACCTTTGATGTTGCCAATAAATCATTTACTACTAATTGATAATCCCTGAGGATAAGTAAGTTTTCTCATTTACCCATAAAGGGTCTTTTGTTGAAGTTTTTTGTTAAAGTAAAAGGTCTTCTTTTACTTCAAACTGAAGTTCTTGTGGAGATTTAAACCCAGAAAGCTATTTCTTATAGGTGTGAGAATATAAAAGAATAATACCTTTCTTAACATTCTGCAAATAATATTTTAAGTTGTATGTGTTGATTTAAATATTTTAATAGATTCTTATATATATATATTGTAATGCTGGAACTGATTTTTAAAGATGGTCATTCAGCAGTAATATATCGATAAAATGATAACCCTTTAGTGAGATTTAAAAAATTGTTATAAAGAAAAAAAAAGTTATTAATTAAAGGGATGAATGAATTGATTAAATAGTATTTTTATAGAAGATGCATATATGTATTGTAACGTTTATTTATATACGTTACAAATATATTGGCATTGGGTAAAAAAAAAAACTAAAAGATAAAAGTGGATTTAAAATTTTGTTGAGTAATTTTTTTTTAAAAAAAAAAAAACGTACAATGAGGGTTGAATTATTCTTCTTATTTTTTTTTATGTGATTAGTAATAAAAGTAATTGGAGAGAACAAAAGAATTCCAAAAGCAAGTAAAAAAGATAAGCTGAAAGTAGAAATACTCAAATTAATTAAAGATGGCCAAAAACTTGAAGAAAATAAAGACTTTATTACATAAAATTTATAAAGACTGGATAAGATTAAAAAGGCATGGTACTAGCATGCGCAGAAGTCCTGAAAACTGGATATAAAAAGGAGGGATCCGGTTGAAGGAACGTCTTGTTCGTTTTGTTTCGCTAGTTGGTCTTGGATAACATTGATATATCCAAGATCGCTCTTCGCTGAAGGAATTCGGCATGTCGCAGTGAACCGGAGCTTCTGAAGACATCGGACCTAATGATGTACACCAGGAAAAGCCTTCGTGACCGACTGGGGAAATGGACCACAAGATCAAGCAATAACCAAAAGGCCGAGCTCATTATAACCAAAAAACTATGCATAGTTATCTACTACTGAATTCATGAAACTTACCGGTAAGAATAATTATCCTGATTGTGACAAAGTTAACTATTTAAAACTACTTGTAAAAATATACGTATAAAAGAATCCCGATAGTGACTTTAATTTTTCTATATGAGAGACTCTTATTTAACCAAGAACTTTTTGTTTATTTTAACTGATATTTATATTTTCTGGATATTTCCCACCTGAATTAAATGTGTTCTCTCCAAGGTATTAATTAGCTACTTAACATGAAGTATTTTAGTTTGTCAAAATTAAAAATATTCCTAATATCAATTCTCATTTGTGCGTTATTAATAATAGTTATTATTTTTTTATTATTAAATTTATTTTTAGTGTAATAAGATTTAAACGTAAGTTACCTTTGCCAATATGTTTCAATACGCCCAGGACTAATAATCGTAAAAACCATTAATTCTCATTACGGTAGAATTACCGCCCCTTAAAAAAAATATAATAAAAATCTTTTTATTTTTTTTTTGTTTTACAACTTGCGAGAGGTGCTGGCGACATATTTCAGCGGATTCTTAGGAATTCTGGCGCCCATAGTAAATAAAATTAAAAGTTGATTTTGTCAATAGCACAATTCGTAACAATTAATAGGCTGAAGTTGATCAGGAAAAATAGCTATGTTTTTAGAATAGAAATACAACTTTCTTCTTTTTTGACATAGCTTGATCAACTCACGCGCAGTTTATATTAGCGTGTAAAGGCCAAGTAATACGAAAAATGGTATAATGGCGACCCAACTTGGGCTTCGATTTAACAACTACAACCTGAGATAAGTTGTAATGATAAAGAACGTTACAACGATGACCCAAAGAAACTCACAGCCGGAAAATAAATAGTAATTTTTAAAAAAAAAAAAAAAAAAAATTATATAAACTAACGAACTAATTAAACCCTGATTATTAAAATATAAAAAAAAAATATTTTTTTAATATGACTTCCAGAAAGAAAAAATGTATGTATATTTTTTTTGATATGTCTAAAATAAAACATGATCGTGGCTGATGTAGACATAAGTCACAAGTATTTGACCGGGTAGGCGGTTACTGAAGAGGGGAAAAACATAGCCCTGAGTCCTAGTACGCAGTATATTAACATAAGACCACCTTTATATGCCCATTAGACTATTTCTAGCAGGGATCCCAATAAAGGGGAAGGCGGACCAAGTTGCCGCGAGCCTGTAAGACTTAAAACGATGAGCAACGCTCGTTAGTGCTTATAACTTGGGCTTCTTATCGTTACTATTACACTTAAGCAGAAAGGACACAGATGAATGTTGAAATATTTTCCATTCCCGCCATGTTAGACCTAAAAGTGGGCGTTAAAGCCGAACATCGCTTGTTGAATGAGTCTACGGAATATATCAGCACGCTACTACAAAAAAAAAAAAAAAAAAAAAAACAACAACACGAATATGAATTTAAAAAACTTAAGAATAAAATTAGTGTAAACCCCTATTTTATTCTCATCTCCTGGCACTGGTGGTATTGTAACGTTTATTTATATACGTTGCAAATATATTGGCATTTGGTAGAAGCTAAAAAATAAAAGTAAATTTAGATTTTTTTTGACTAATTTTTTTAAAAAAAATAACGTACAATGAAAGTTAAATTATTCTTTCGGTTTTTTTTTTATGTAATTAGAAATAAAAGTTAGAATTGGAGAGAACAAAAGACACAAATTACCAATCTAGATAAGAGAAAGTAAAAATATTTCAACTAATTAAAGATGGCAGAATTATGCTGAAAAAAATAGAGACTTTGTAACATAAATTTTATAAAGAATATATAAGATTATCAACGTTACAATGGCGACCCAACTTGGGCTTCGATTCAACAACTACAACCTGAGATAAGTTGTATGATAAAGAACGTTACAACGATGACCCAAAGAAACTCACAGCCGGAAAATAAATAGTAATTTTTTTTAAAAAAAAAAAAATTATATAAACTAACGAACTAATTAAACCCTGATTATTAAAATATGAAAGAAGATATTTTTTTAATATGACTTCCAGAAAGAAAAAATATATATGTATATTTTTTTATATATGTCTAAAAACACGATCGTGGCTGATGTAGATGTAAGTCACAAGTATTTGACCGGGTAGGTGGTTACTGAAGAGGGGAATAACAGCCCCGAGTCCTTATCCACAGTATATGAACATAAGACCGTCTTTAAATGCTCGTCAGACTATTTCTAGCAGAGAGCCCAATAAAGGGGAAGGCGGATCAAGTTGGACCAAGTTGCCACGAGCCTGTAATACTCAGAACGATGAGCAATGCTCGTTTGTGCTTATAACTTGGGCTTCTTATCGTTAATATTACACTAAAGTGGATAGGACACAGATGAATGTTGAAATATTTTCCATTCCCGCCGTGTTAGACCTAAAAGTGGGCGTTAAAGCCGAACGTCGCTTGTGAATGAGTCTACACAATATATCAGCACGCTACTACAGGAAAAAAAAATACGAATATGAATTTAAAAACTTAAGAATAAAATTAGTGTAAACCCCTATTTTATTCTCATCTCCTGACACTGGTGGTATTGTAACGTTTATTTATACACGTTACAAATACATTGGCATTGGGTAAAAAAAAAACCTAAAAGATAAAAGTGGATTTAAAATTTTGTTGAGTAATTTTTTTTTTAAAAAAAAAAAACGTACAATGAGGGTTGAATTATTCTTCTTATTTTTTTTTATGTGATTAGTAATAAAAGTAATTGGAGAGAACAAAAGAATTCCAAAAGCAAGTAAAAAAGATAAGCTGAAAGTAGAAATACTCAAATTAATTAAAGATGGCCGAAAACTTGAAGAAAATAAAGACTTTATTACATAAAATTTATAAAGACTGGATAAGATTAAAAAGGCATGGTACTAGCATGCACAGAAGTCCTGAAAACTGGATATAAAAAGGAGGGATCTGGTTGAAGGAACGTCTTGTTCGTTTTGTTTCGCTAGTTGGTCTTGGATAACATTGATATATCCAAGATCGCTCTTCGCTGAAGGAATTCGGCATGTTGCAGTGAACCGGAGCTTCTGAAGACATCGGACCTAATGATGTACACCAGGAAAAGCCTTCGTGACCGACTGGGGAAATGGACCACAAGATCAAGCAATAACCAAAAGGCTGAGCTCATTATAACCAAAAAACTATGCATAGTTATCTACTACTGAATTCATGAAACTTACCGGTAAGAATAATTATCCTGATTGTGACAAAGTTAACTATTTAAAACTACTCGTAAAAATATACGTATAAAAGAATCCCGATAGTGACTTTAATTTTTCTATATGAGAGACTCTTATTTAACCAAGAACTTTTTGTTTATTTTAACTGATATTTATATTTTCTGGATATTTCCCACCTGAATTAAATGTGTTCTCTCCAAGGTATTAATTAGCTACTTAACATGAAGTATTTTAGTTTGTCAAAATTAAAAATATTCCTAATATCAATTCTTATTTGTGCGTTATTAATAATAGTTATTATTTTTTTATTATTAAATTTATTTTTTAGTGTAATAAGATTTAAGCGTAAGTTACCTTTGCCAATATGTTTCAATACGCCCAGGACTAATAATCGTAAAAACCATTAATTCTCATTACGGTAGAATTACCGCCCCTTAAAAAAAAATATAATAAAAAGCTTTTTATTTTTTTTTTGTTTTACAACTTGCGAGAGGTGCTGGCGACGTATTTCAGCGGATTCTTAGGAATTCTGGCGCCTATAGTAAATAAAATTAAAAGTTGATTTTGTCAATAGCACAATTCGTAACAATTAATAGGCTGAAGTTGATCAGGAAAAATAGCTGTGTTTTTAGAATAGAAATACAACTTTCTTTTTTGACATAGCTTGATCAACTCACGCGCAGTTTATATTAGCGTGTAAAGGCCAAGTATGACGAAAAACGTTATAGTATGTATATCCAAATATTTATTTTACGGAGAACAGTGGTGAATTTCTTAACCTTTTCGAACTGGTTATTTTGAAATACGAACTGTAATATATTTAATATTTATTTCACAGAGGTGGTACTGATTTTTTTTAACTATATGTGATGATTTGATATTTGGATGTTTATTTCAGTGTAGCATTATGCACTGGAATTATGTATGTATATGTATATTGTAACCCGCCCCCCCCGCCGGCTTCCATTACCGAAAGCCCAGTAAAGTCACGTCCTTTATATCTGGACGCTTTTGCCGTATTCCTACGGTGACATTCTCGTGTTTTGGTTGATGGTTCACTTCTATGAACCTGCTATGTTCTTGCGTCTGGGGGATTACATAATGTTCTGTGAAGATAATTTCAAACACATATACACGTACGCTTTATTTATTTTATACGTAAATTCGGATTGAATCCAAGTAGTAGGCGCCAGGAGAACTTTTATAAGAGTCCGCCACGTATGTGCATAAGCTCACTCAACTATATCACAAAACATGCCCGTGCATCACTCCAGTCGGAAGCAAGAAACGAACACAGCCTATATCGCCTTTCAAATTACATCGTATATGTGATCTTTCACTCACGATCAATCAGACTTATCATATGAGGGCCCGCCCTATATCCCACAGAATAAATTAATCAAAACTTAATATTAATCTAAGAGAGCATAATAAACATAAACATAAATATAATCAAATCCCAACACCAAAAATATCAAATGCATTCATTCATATACAAACAAATTTGATCGCTCCAGCACTCATTCCCTATTATATAAATTTATGTTGAAATTCCAAGCAATTAATAACAAAAAATACTAGTTAAATAAATGTTTTATTTTAATCTGTTTAATAACAATTCATGCAGGTATATGACCGGCAAGCCGAGATAATTTAAATATAGATTTAAAGGTGACTTCGCACATATTTTAAAGAATGTTAATCTGTAGCCAAACTTATTTGGTTAGGTTCTCTAATCGTTCATTAATGGTCATGAGTAACTTTATCATTTTAGCTTAATAGTTTTAATAGTTCTTGTTTTTAAAGTTATTTTACTTTGGTGCATAAATGAATACGATAATTTAAAGGTAGCTACCTGTGGAACGTAGAAAGACTGTAAGAGGGATCCTGAGCGATGATTTCTTCTTTAACGAAGCATTCTGGCAATTTGCAAGGTCTCAAAAGCGTGTGTGGTCCTTATGTGAAGTTTCTCCGGTGTTACGAGCATCCTAGGGGCAATCAGCTGAGCTGGACGTGGAGGTCCGGCGGTCAAGCCGCGAATTTTAGGTTCAGCAACGCATCTCCGTTATATTTCTACACGAAAGTTAGATTTTATTTCTTCTCTAGTTCTAATTTTAATAATAATACTTAAAAGCGCTGTCCGGCCTTTTTGATCTCTTCCTTCCCGCCCTCACACCTTGAATTTTTTTCACCCAATCACTCCCATGCACCTGTGAGTCCCTTCATCTTATAAGTCCATCGAGTATTAACTCAATTCAGTGATTTCTGGGATCGTTTGCACCACTTTGGAATTTAACTCAATTTGACCATTTTTTCAGGTATTGTTTCGCTGGAGACAGAAGTCTGAGTTGTACAATAGCAGTGTACACTTTTTCTCACCTCTGTTTCTAAATTCGGCTTATTTTATCTAGGCGTACCAACGCATATCCTGCCTATTGTTTCAATTTCTCTAATTTTACATTTACTAATTACCCCCATTTAAAATAATTTTAGATCGCTTGGAATTTCAGAACATATTGCAAATTAATTAATTCATTTTCCCCTTTTGTTCAAAATGATTCAAATGATTTAATAAAAATGTCAAACTTGCGTTCAATCATTCATCTTTATTTAACTAAAAAATGCAAAAAAAAACTTACAACTAAGGATTACAGATTTATTCTTTAAAAAAAAAACAAAATAATAAAAAAAAACTCTTTTACTTTTTTATTTCAATAAATTTGACAGGTACTCTTATATAGCTGCGATCATGCTTTAGAAACGGCTGTTTCTCGTTTATTATTAAAGCAAGACCGCTTTTTTAAAAGTTTTGTTCCTGTCATTCATTTCGTCAATTACATATATGTTTAATATAACCTCATATGCCTGGGTTCAAATCCCATGTAACGCTATTCCGTTACATATCTCCCCGCCCGGTGTAGAGTAAAATCCGAGGTTGCGGATTTTAGCTCTGAGAAGGAGCCAAGTTATTCGGCCCTCTTCAGTGCCCTTGCATTGAAAGTCCCCTTAATCATTTTTCCTCGCGCCAGTACAAAGGCATTATTCCCGTATGCCCTGACGATCTCGTATGGGCCATCGTAGAGGTCAAGGAACTTCTTAAATATGTTCTGGTCTGGCCGACTGACCGGATTTGATCTTACCATAACTCTGTCTCCCACAGTGAAGGTGTTTTGGATTGGCCTATCGGTCTGCCTTCGCTTTTCCCCCATATGTTCTAATCTCCGTAATGCTACCTGGTGATCATGTTTTCGGTCCACTCTCCCTGTCCGGATCGCAGGTCTATCACCGTAAGGATACGGTATCGGTCGTCCGTAATGAAGTCGACTTGGTTCAAGCCCAGTGGACTCATTTTTTGAGGTATTGATCATATCAACGATCCGGGGAATTTCCCGAACCCATTTCCGATGATCTCCCGCAGTGTACACACGGAATAGCCGCCCCAACTCACGCATCACCCGCTCGCATGGGTTGCTTTGCGGATTCCGGATAGACGTCATATGATGTTTGACCCCAATTCGGCTCACCCATTGTCTCCACATCTTTGATACAAAGGGCGTACCATGATCTGATAAAATGCACTTAGGCTTCCCGATGATGGGAAACTGTTTGGTTTCCAACAGTTTGATGGTCTGGTTCGCATTTGCCCGGGCCATAGGGTACGCCGCGACCATTTTGGAGCACAAATCATAAGTAACCAGTAAATATCTCTTCCCCCCAAACATTGGCAATGGGCCGTAGTAATCAATAGCCAAAGTGTGGTTTGGCTCCTGGACGATAATCGGTATCTGCGATCCTTCATTTGATCGGTTTAATGGTTTTGTCCTCGCACAGACCCCACACTTCCGGAGTCTTCTGGCAATGTCTTGGGACATCCCTGGCCAATAAAACCAATTACTAAGGTACCCCTCAGTCTTGCTGTTCCCGTAATGGCCACGTTCCTGATGTGTCTTATCCACCAGTTGATCCCGCATTTCCTTCGGTATTACGATACGGGTTTGTTTCCCATTCCCGGTTTTCCTTTGGACTATCCCTTCCAGCATGATGCATCGGTCCCGATACTTCCATAACCGACCCCCAGTCTCTTCCTTTTTTTGACCTGCCCCCACATTTCGCTTCCTTTCACGTATGTATCGGATTATTTGTTGACACTCTTCGTCCCCTTCCTGGCCCCTCCGAATGTTGTTCGCACTAAACTCGCCCTCTTTGCTTCGCCGGGTAGTAGCGGCAATGTACGCGAATTCCTCAGCCTCAACATTTGGCTGTTGTCCCACAGGGTAACGGCTCAGCGCGTCCGCAACCACGTTATCCTTCCCTTTGCAATATTCCACTTCATACTGGAACTCCTGCAGGGCTAGGCTCCACCTCTCTAATCTATTGTTTGTCAAAAAACTTTTATTAAGGAATTCGAGGCTCCGATGGTCGGTGATTACTTTCACTTTGGATCCGACCAGGTATTGTCTGAATTTTTTGAAAGCCCATACTATGGCGAGGGCTTCCCGTTCTGTGACCGTGTATCTCCGTTCGGGGTCCTTGAGTAGTCGGCTGATGAAGGCCAACACCCTTTGTTCACCCTCCAGTCCCTTTTGGTACAAAGTTGCTCCTAACCCGATGTCGCTACTGTCGGTCTGTACCCAAAAGGTCTGGTCGAAGTCCGGGTATGCTAACATGGTCTGCTTTAAAAATCCTTCTTTCACCCTCTGGAAGCTCCGTTCTCTTTTCTCATCCCATACCCACACTTGCTCCTTTCTTAATAATTGTAGTAGGGGTTCCATATCGTGGGAGAAGTTTTCATAAAATTTGTTGTAGAACGTGCACATTCCGAGGAATGCTTTAATATCTTTTCTCTTTTTCGGAACTGGAAATTCTTGGATGGCCTGAATCTTCTCGGGGTTAGGCCGTATCCCATCCTGGCTTATGATGTGTCCCAAGAACTTAACTTCCTGGGTCACAAAGTGGCTTTTCTTTAGGTTTATTTTTATTCCCTTCTGTTCGCATTCATGGAGCAACATTTCTAAGTGCTGACAATGCTCCTCTATGTCTCCAGATGCTATAATGATATCATCTACGTACATGGTGACAAATTTCTTGACTTCATCTGATAGGGTTTGGTCCATGCACTGCACTAAGCCTGCACCACTATTCCTTAATCCGAAAGGCACGCGGTTGAACTGGTACGCCCGTCCGTTATATTTGAATGCAGTGTATTTCCGATCATCCGGATGGAGGCTCATTTGCCAGTAACTATTTGTCAAATCCACAGTGGAAAAAATTCTCTTGTTCTGAAATCTAGTCATCAGTTCGCTCATGATGGGCGGAGCGTTTGTATCCGGAATTGTCACCTTGTTCAGTTGCCTAGCATCGAGGCACAATCGTATCGATCCGTCACCTTTTTTTACGGCTAAGATTGGGTTGTTGTATGGTGAAGTACACTTTGAAATAACCCCCCACTCTATCATCTGCTCCAGCTGAGTTTCGATCTCCTTCCGGTATTGGAAAGGTATTGGATACGTTCTCGTTTGATATGGGTTGCTGGTGTTCAACCGGATTCGGTGTTCGTACCCATTGATTACTCCCGGCTTGTCCGAGAAAACACTCTCGTAGGTCTCCAGTATTCCTTGAATCTTCTCTCTTTGCCCTTTACTTGGTCCCGTCATTTCATCAACTCTTTTCTCGATCACCCCCTTTACCATGATGCACTGCAGTTTCTTCTGCCCTTCTGGCTCTCTATTCATGGTTCCCCCAAAGGGCACGGTGACTCTCCCAATTCTTGCTTGTCCGGTCCCGTAATCGATGCTACATTTTGCCATCCTCATGAAGTCAGACCCTAACACCAAGTCGTGTATCAGCCCCTCAAGTATTAACACAATCTGGGTGAATTCCTGCCCTGCGATAACTATGTTCGCCCACACCTGTTTGGTCTGTATCTTTGCTCTTTTCCCATTGGCCAGTATGATCTGGGTCCCTTTCAACGGTAGGATTTTCATTTCTGTTGGCCCTTGGGCAATCCTGTCGAAGGTTTCCTGAGCCATTACAGTCACCTGGCTTCCTGTATCCAGCAGCGCCCTTGCATGAACCCCTTGGATTGATACCTCGATCTTTGGGCACTCTTGTTTTCCCCGAGGCCCTTCCCCCCTTTCATCTTGTGTTATATTAGCTATCCTAATTTCATCATTCCCTTCTTTGACAAAGTAGTCATCGTTTTCGGCCGCATCCAACACCTCCAATACTCGTTTTATTTCAGTTTCCCCCTCAATAATTTGTCTGATCTCCCTGGGCAGGTTGCGCCCTGCTATCCTAATTTTCCGCTCTTCCGGTACTTGGTATTCGTTTATTTTTCTTAATCTCGCCATCTGTCGCTGTATGAAAGTACTGTACGTCTCATCCTCATCCCTTTTGCTTTGTTCGATTGCCCACTTTTCCCTTTCTTGTTGGGCTAGTCCCCAATATCTTCCCATTATGGCTCTTTGGTATTCTTCGAATGTTTCCGGTTTCTCTTTCATCGCCTCCCACCATTCCATTGCTTCCCCTTGGATGTGGCTGCATGCAATTGCTATCTTCGATTCTTCGCTAAACTGCCCGCATGAGAACAACCTCTTCAGACTTTCCACATGTCGACATGGGCTTTCGTCTCCCTTCCCTTCGAACTGTTCGAGTTTAATCCACTTTCCCTCCATTCTGTTTGATGCCCAATTTGTAATTAATTATAATAATCCACGGCTTGTTACCTACTACTCCGCGGGTTCCACTGACTGTCTTATCCTATCCTCAGATGCTCCTTGCCCTTCAAAATTCCCACAGCTCCTGTCATTCCTCCAATTCGGTTTCTATCGCTCATACTATCCCAGGTCCCTCTGTTCCCTCCATTTCTATTCAGCAGCTATCGATTATATGTGCGGCTATATCTATTATATGGTTATATGCGTCTTTATATATATACGCTATGTTGACTTCTTTCTTTAGCCCCCTTTTCTTTTTTAAGTAAAACACAAAACTCCTAACAAGATCCCAGTTACAGTACTTCCTTTGTGCAAGAATATAAATACGTCTTTTAACGATGTATATATATATTTTTTTATTTGCGCTTAAATTATTTGCATTTAATTTTAACATAGAAATTAATTTATTAATTTGCTTCCTTTTAATATACGATCTTTCTTCCACGGAATCCCGCTATTCCACAGCCTTCTACAACTATTAAGTATATTCGGACGCTTGATTATTTTAGTGCTAATAAGAGAACTAAATCCCTTTCCCACTCCCTTAAGCAACGTTTAATGATTTTATTTTATGGTGATTCCGAAAATTTCCCCCCGCTTTAATAGATAATTTATTCTGTTATTTCGAGCGCCCTCTCTCTTTTAAATTTGCTTTCGTTGTTAGAAACGTCAGCTGTATCCACGTCGGTCCCACCACTTGAAACAATAGTTTCGGGCCATGTTGATGCGCCAAATGTAAGCCGCCCCCCGCCGGCTTCCATTACCGAAAGCCCAGTAAAGTCACGTCCTTTATATCTGGACGCTTTTGCCGTATTCCTACGGTGACATTCTCGTGTTTTGGTTGATGGTTCACTTCTATGAACCTGCTGTGTTCTTGCGTCTGGGGGATTACATAATGTTCTGTGAAGATAATTTCAAACACATATACACGTACGCTTTATTTATTTTATACGTAAATTCGGATTGAATCCAAGTAGTAGGCGCCAGGAGAACTTTTATAAGAGTCCGCCACGTATGTGCATAAGCTCACTCAACTATATCACAAAACATGCCCGTGCATCACTCCAGTCGGAAGCAAGAAACGAACACAGCCTATATCACCTTTCAAATTACATCGTATATGTGATCTTTCACTCACGATCAATCAGACTTATCATATGAGGGCCCGCCCTATATCCCACAGAATAAATTAATCAAAACTTAATATTAATCTAAGAGAGCATAATAAACATAAACATAAATATAATCAAATCCCAACACCAAAAATATCAAATGCATTCATTCATATACAAACAAATTTGATCGCTCCAGCACTCATTCCCTATTATATAAATTTATGTTGAAATTCCAAGCAATTAATAACAAAAAATACTAGTTAAATAAATGTTTTATTTTAATCTGTTTAATAACAATTCATGCAGGTATATGACCGGCAAGCCGAGATAATTTAAATATAGATTTAAAGGTGACTTCGCACATATTTTAAAGAATGTTAATCTGTAGACAAACTTATTTGGTTAGGTTCTCTAATCGTTCATTAATGGTCATGAGTAACTTTATCATTTTAGCTTAATGTTTTTAATAGTTCTTGTTTTTAAAGTTATTTTACTTTGGTGCATAAATAAATACGATAATTTAAAGGTAGCTACCTGTGGAACGTAGAAAGACTGTAAGAGGGATCCTGAGCGATGATTTCTTCTTTAACGAAGCATTCTGGCAATTTGCAAGGTCTCAAAAGCGTGTGTGGTCCTTATGTGAAGTTTCTCCGGTGTTACGAGCATCCTAGGGGCAATCAGCTGAGCTGGACGCGGAGGTCCGGCGGTCAAGCCGCGAATTTTAGGTTCAGCAACGCATCTCCGTTATATTTCTACACGAAAGTTAGATTTTATTTCTTCTAATTCTAATTTTAATAATCATAATTAAAAGCGCTGTCCGGCCTTTTTGATCTCTTCCTTCCCGCCCTCACACCTTGAATTTTTTTCACCCAATCACTCCCATGCACCTGTGAGTCCCTTCATCTTATAAGTCCATCGAGTATTAACTCAATTCAGTGATTTCTGGGATCGTTTGCACCACTTTGGAATTTAACTCAATTTGACCATTTTTTCAGGTATTGTTTCGCTGGAGACAGAAGTCTGAGTTGTACAATAGCAGTGTACACTTTTTCTCACCTCTGTTTCTAAATTCGGCTTATTTTATCTAGGCGTACCAACGCATATCCTGCCTATTGTTTCAATTTCTCTAATTTTACATTTACTAATTACCCCCATTTAAAATAATTTTAGATCGCTTGGAATTTCAGAACATATTGCAAATTAATTAATTCATTTTCCCCTTTTGTTCAAAATGATTCAAATGATTTAATAAAAATGTCAAACTTGCGTTCAATCATTCATCTTTATTTAACTAAAAAATGCAAAAAAACTTACAACTAAGGATTACAGATTTATTCTTTAAAAAAAAAACAAAATAATAAAAAAAAACTCTTTTACTTTTTTATTTCAATAAATTTGACAGGTACTCTTATATAGCTGCGATCATGCTTTAGAAACGGCTGTTTCTCGTTTATTATTAAAGCAAGACCGCTTTTTTAAAAGTTTTGTTCCTGTCATTCATTTCGTCAATTACATATATGTTGAATATAACCTCATATGCCTGGGTTCAAATCCCATGTAACGCTATTCCGTTACAATATAGGTTTGCGTTACTTGTATTAAATAAAGAAAGAAATAGATAAAGCTAATAAAACTTAGTAAATGTTATGAAATAAATTTAATTTATGCAATTTTGTTCTAATAATAATAATAAAAATATAGGTTAAGATAAGTTTAAGCTACATAATTATAAAAAAAAAAAACCAAGAATTTGAATAGATTTGTAGATCACAAAACATAAATCTATTCTGTGATAGTAATTAAACTAAAAAGATAAAAAAAAATCAGTAATATTTCTAGATTCATGAAAAGCCATTTTTCTTTTTGAACTATAATTCTTGTTCAATTATTTATATATATATATATGACTTCTGGAAAGTGATAAAAACCCTCCTTATTCATAGCTATACAACATGTAGTGTTAATTAATATAAACATGCATCAGCCAAGCCATTGAATATGTAGCCATCTCTTGGGATTGCCTAAAACTTAATTCCTAAATGTCAAATCTCTATAAATTATCAATTGTCTGTTCCTATGAAGAATGGGTGCCCATCTTTATGACAGAACATTTAAGGAAAGAAAGTTAAGAACAACAATAAACTGCCAACTAAATAACTATGTCAATGGAATGGCATTGTATAGGCATGGCATTATGGATACAGACTGATCAATCATTTAATATAAATATATAATATAATTTTAATTATGTACAATAGGAAGACGTTTCTTTTTGAAACTTTAAAAAAGAAAAGGTTTTAATAATTTCAAATTTATTGCAATTCATTTATTGTATTTTTTATTTATTTATTTATTAATTAAGTTATTGTATTTAGCTTTTTTTTTTTTTGTACGTCTGTTAATTTAATTATTTCATACTGAAATCATTTTACTTTGTGTGTGAGAGTTAATTGTATAATGTAAATAGATATATTTTTTTATTAATTTTATAAAATTCAAGTTACTGGTCTCATTTTATATCTCGGATTTTATTTCATATGGTCACCCAATTATTTATAATTTCCTATAAAATGCCGAATGTTAACAGAGATAGAAAGGAAGTAGGAGACGTTTAGTTATTTTTTTATTCAGGTTTCTTTTTACGTGTAAAATGGTATCCTAATGGAAGTTGTGAATATATGTCTTTATTTTTAGATAACTAAAAATAAATTCCTAGAGTTGATTTTGATAAGATGATTGCGGAATATAGCCCATTTTTAGGTTCAATCATCATTATCCTTCATCTACTTCCTGTTACAACTGTATGAAGATTAGACTAGTCCTGCCAGGTAAGGAACAATACATTGTACATATTTTCAGCTTTGTCTGAGTATGTAATTGTCTGCTGTAAATTTTACTGCAGTACTTTGACTTAAGCACATCTACAGAAAGCAGACATCATTTACCCGGATGTCATGGAAATGGTCTAAAATAGGCTGATATAAGCGCTTGTTGGTGTGATTTAAAATTTTTTTTCTAAATCCGATAACAACAAAAAATTTAAATTTATTTATTAACCCCCCCCCCCCCATTTTAAAATATTTATTAATATTGTTTTTTTTTTTTTGGTCATATATTATTTATAGATAAGATCCCAAGTCGTGAAAATGATGATGAATATGAAATTGAAGAATGTGTGTCAAGAAAAAGAGAAGAGGATTCTGGTAATGAATCTGATATATCAGAAAAATACACAGTTGACTTCGCTAGAGGTGAAGGCAGTATAGAATCTAGTTCATCAGATGATAGTTCAGATCTGGATTATGATGATGGTAAATATATATTTTTTATTTTTTGTATATTATTTATTCATTTTTGCTTATTTAGTGTATGTTTATATGCGATGTAGTTAGTTGTTTGTATTAAGCCAAAAAAGTTCTTAAAGAATGATTGGCTAAGTGCATAAACACATATACAAACAATTATATAAAATAGTATTGCTAAAAAATAATAGTTTCCATTATTTTGATTATTAATTAATTGCATTCAAAAATATCATTTCAACCTTTATTAATTCAAAGCAAAATTAAGGTCTTTTCAAACTAATCCAGTTTCTCTTCTCTACGTTACTATTAAAAACATTCTTATTATATTTCTGAAGGTAGAGTATTTCTTCATCTCTCAAATATATTTCTATTTCTAGTAATAAATCTATTTTTTCTCCTAGAAAAATCTTTTCTAAATCTCTCACCTATTCATATCATTATCCTCTTGCAAATTTACCCACTAAATTTATGTTAATATCCTTGACTCTTTTTTTAAATATTATTTTCTTATATCATGCCTTGGCATCACATATCAAAAAAGAATTTCTATCCTTACATTATCTATCACACTACTTTCTTTATCTTATTCCCTCCTCTAAATATAACATTTTTTTTTTTTATATTTCTATCTTCAACTTCTTATTCGTATACAATGAAGCTGCGAACTATGTTCTATCAATATGTACGACTTTATTTGTGCGCCGTCTAAAAAAACTAAACAATAAAAAAAAAAAACATTCAAATTTGTAAAATTAATACATTTTATGAAATGTGAACAGTCATTTTTCTGTTTTTGAATATTGTACACAATAATCATGTTTAAAAAAAATAATTAAAATTTGTAAATAAATTTGTAATACGCTAGCAGCCATGTTTCTGTCTTGGAGCACCATAAGTGATCAGTTTGTTAATAGACTTTCTTGGTTTATATTGAAAGCACATATATTTTATTCTTCCTTTATTATTTTTTCTGAATATGGTATGCAGTATTCGTATAATAAAATATTTTCTAGGCTTAATGCTAAAAGTTTTACAAAATTTAGAACTTATTTGAAGTTGATACTGACTTAAGACAATTTCAAGAATTTCTTTATATTTTCAAGCTTTATACTAGTTCTGCATAAAATTCTATGATTTATCCATCCAATGTATCAACGTAATCAAGGATCACATGACTTACTCTTGAATGAAACAGACTGTGGACATCTTATTCTGCCCTGAAAATTTTTCATATATATAAAAAAAATTGAAATCTCATGATATTTAATGTGCAATAGTAACAAAATAGATTTTTTTATAGATTGGTAACCAAATAATTTCAGTATATACAAAATTAATTCCCATAATTTGCTAACTTAATTTCCAATCTCTATTAAACATACATTATATTACTTAACGTTTTATATAAGTACAAAATGAGATATTATATTCAACACAACAATTATTAATTCACTTTCCTTTTATTAATCTCACAAACTTCTAATTTAAATTTTTTATTAGCATTAATAAATTTATATCAAATTATATTTCTCAAATTTAGCTATAAGCAATAAATTTAAAGTGATTTTAATTATATTTTCATTTCTGTTTCGCACCCCTGTGTAGAGAGACTGTATGCAATAAGTTATACCAGTCAAATATCTCTGAAAAATGTCCAAGGTTTATATGTGATCAAAATCTATAACTGTTACATTAATCTTAGCATTTAATATAGTATGGTCAAGCACCGATGGCCATAAACAAATAACAAATATCTTTAATGCATATAGGATATAATTTCACATTTGAATGCCCCTTATATTGATAATTCATTTAATTATTTACATTTAAGTTCACAGTGACTGCATATATACTCAAAGTTCTGTATAATTCTTGGTAAACATATAAATATTGCCTATATATAGAGCTCACAAATAAGCTTTTAATACAAGCTTGTTAAATTAGGTCATGTGACATTGACTTGATTTTTTTTTTTGTAATTTTAAATATCGCATATAGAACTCATAATCAATAGAGATGATCATCTTTGGATCCAACATCTTTATTGAAATGGTAACGTGTTATTTTCGTAAAGGGTATTCACTATAAAGGGGTATTTGTAAAACAACTATAATATAATTTTCTTTCTTTTTTTTAACGAGATAATCAAACAGGTTTCTAATACAGTTGTAAAAATGTATGACTAAATCGAGATACCACAGTTATATTTTTTGATTATCTTTACTCCTCCAGGCTGGAATTAGTCAAAGTAATATTTGATAACGATTGTCCCTACTTAAGAATAGTTATATCTGGATATCAGCTTTAAAAGTAAATTAATACGCTATTTTAATGATGAGTTGAATGTGATCCAAAACTAATTCTCAAGCCAGTTTTGAAATATCAAATTATAATTTTTTTTATATTGAATGGTGAATTTCTGATTTCTAGGCAATTAGCCTCAACTATTATATAAACTAATTAGCATGAAAGTAACTTTGAAACAAAACTTATGAAATTTTAGAAAACATATTTAGTAACAGCAAAAAAATGTTAGGAGTTGGCATTTGTATACCACATAATATAATTATTCCAGTAATGTACAATTAAATAGGAAGTAAATAACAAATATTAAAAAATCTTAAAAAAACAACAATTTTACAATTAACAAAATGTCTAAATTTAAATAATCAACACAATAAAATATTTACATTTTGTTTTATATATATAAAGACTTTGCTAATGAATGAATTATAATTAAATAAAATGTCTTAATGGTGTTTATCATAGTCAGCTCAGTTATAGGTATCTTATTTATTTTTATTTTTCTGTGTCTTGATGTGTATGAAGTTTCCTTTATTCCTTCTTGATTCTCTTTTGGATGATGATTTTTCACTTTTTCTTGGAGAATAAGGTATTTGTGAGTTGTCTTGAGATGATTTTGTAGATACATACAACACCTATTCAGTTTGTAAATGACTATTAAGCATATTTAACTGGTTGCAACTACTTGGCATAAAAGGCAGCCATTGGTGAACAAATGTACCAATGGGCTTTTAGCCTGCCAGAGAATATCTTAAACTTGAATACTTCCACAATTTTAGATAAATAGATATATGGCTTCTTAAAATTCGATATCATCTACTTTACAGGTTATTGATTATTGCCACCTTCACATTTGATGATCCCAAATTGCTTCTTCATAGCAGAGAAAATGAAAAAGAAAATCTGTTTGAGCTAGCTTTATATATGCTATCTAATACATCACCTCTGTTTTTCGATAAACAATTTTTTTTTTTAATTTTAACTTTTATTTTAGAAAGTGATTTTTAATCTGCAATTAAAATTATCTCTATCCCATTATCTACTACTTTTTGTTTTATATTTTTGAATTTACTAATGTTGCTTAGCAACACTTTTCCTCTTAAAATTTTTTTATTATTAAAAGAATAATTTTAAAATTAAGTATAGTATGCTTTTGTGTTTTAAGTTTTTCTTAATATATTAGAAGTGCCTAGAATTTAAAACATATCTGATAATAAAATGCATGCTTTATACTTAAAATCTTTTTTTATTATTATGTAATTAGTTTTGAATTAATTTGAGTGATATTTCTTTGTCAATATTGTAACAGTCAGAATCGTCTATCTCGCTAACACACTGCAGAATTCAAACCCCAAACACGAAACTGAACATTCTAGGAGGGGTTGCCATCTAGATATACTAAGTTCGAATCTAAAGTCCAAATTTCACAGCGCCACCTACGTGATAACGCATCTGATGCTACTACTAGTATAACCTTTTACCGGTGCCTGGTGGTCAGGGAGAAACAAAAAGACTCTATACTAAGATAAGTTTGGGTGGCTAATTAACGTCTATGGATGTACAAAAGAAATGTATAATATAGATATATAGACCGAGACAGTGATAGGAATCAATAAAATAGAATCAAAATTAGTTTTAAATGATTTCAAAATTTATTTATATAGAAATATATATATGACGCTACTGTCTGCTTATATGAGACAGGGACACGTGTTAAATAATTGTTGGCATTACATTCCAATAAATGACAAAAGGTTTTAAAGCAAAATTATAAAGTCTATCCCTCGGGCTAATAGCATTACGATAATGTGCTTAAAGAGATGGGAACATGTGCGAGGTGCTTTGAGTAATTATAACAGTTTAATAAAATATTTGATATAACGGGTTATATAATGTTTATTGATTTCGAGAATGACACAGACAAAAGCTTACTAAGCAATAAAGTGGGGATGTGATCAAGGCATTTATTTGATAATAATAATTAAAGCAGATGGGAGGTCAGTATTGCTAATAATGAATTTATTAAAGTTGGAGGGTGTGACACGTTTAAGTCACGGATGCTTTGTAAAAATAAATATAAAATAAAACAATAGTGGAATATTTGGAATGACTACGGAGGGCAACTCGCCACTAACCCGTAGGAAAGTGTTGTCATGAACAGCCGAAACTTAATGACTGGGTGACGGCTGCGTTTAATTCCCAGGTGTGACATTTGTGGACACACTCTGCCTGGAAACCACAGGAACGAAAAGAAAGCGAAGAGAACGGACTTGGCCATGTAAAATCCTTGGAAAAGCACAACAAAGCGGTCTCAACAACCAATTCATTTACCAGCAATACTAAACTAATGTATATAAAACATACTAAATGGGTTTTACTTGGATTAAGAGAAATGCCCAATCAAATTCCCAGAAATTCATTTAAAAGGGTCCGCACATTCTCGACGTCAATGATGAACTTTGTAATTAAAGTAGAACACAGTATTTAAAATAGGAAAATGCATGCTTGCAGGTTGGAAAAGAAAGCATAGGTTTATTTACGCAATCATGCATTTGGGGACACATTTAAATCATTGACCTTGCACATACTCTCATATTATGTTAAAATCAATAAAATGTAGATTTTAAACTATGTGATTATTATATATTAAAGAAGATTAGAATCGCCCTCGAACGAGTGATTTGTGAGATAATAAAATGGGAATTATTATAAATTTAAAATATGCCTTAATAGCGGCGTCTTACTTTCAACAAAAGGAATAATTCACTCGGTCAAAGACGATTCTGACACATTATCATAATAAAATAAAAGAAAGCTTTATAAATAGAAAATATTAACCCAAGGATAGAGAGCAAAACTGTTGATTATATTTGAACACGTTAAAGAAGTACATAATAAAGTTATGTGAAATAAAAGAAAAACAATTTAGAATAGCTATAGCATGTTAGTTAGGAATCACAAGAGCTCTTGGGTTAATTTAGGTTACCTCTGGAGATGCATTTGCAGGTAGATGTTCGGCAGGTTTTATAATTCAGCAGCAAAATCTGGAATGTTCATATTTTTGCAGCAGCAGCAGTTCCGGGGTTCCTTATGTGATAGCTTCCGATGGTCTGGAGCAGCGGCTGGCTATTCCGAGGGGACATAGCCTTCTTGACGCCTCTACTCTGTCATTTCAAAGTTAGCAATTTTTGTGGTAAACATGGTTAGAAACATTTAATCAGCAAATGATCAGAATAAATTTGGTTAGCAATATTTCATCAGCAAATGGCTAGAAAGTCTTGGTTTGAAACAATTCATCAGCAAATGACTAGAAACATTTCATTAGAAATACCAGAAACATTTCATTAGAAAATGACCAGAAACATTTCATTAGAAAATGACCAGAATGAAGAACAAAAGAAAACCCTTCCTTTTTATAGTGGAATTGAAACAATAGAACTGCCCTGGAGCATTACAAAAATATATCGGACTTATCAGCTGTAATTAAATCTATCCGAATGTCTAAAGGAATTTAACAAAATTTTAATTAATTTCTATTGTTAATTTCCTTGTCGACATTCGAATTACAAACTAGATTTAATTAAAAATTACTTTTACTAATTAAAGAAAACCTTAAGTGGACATCTGCTGTTTTCTTAGATAATAATTACAACATGAAATAATTAAACTATTGTCCCTCATTTATTTTAACAGAAATATTTGGAATGACTTTTATTAAATTAAAGAAAATGATTTTACTTTTTCAATTGCAATATTTGAATCTATCTACTAAATGAATATGAACTTTATTTTAAATCAAAAATATATTACGACTGTAATATATTTTTGTAAATAGATTCAAACAAAATAACTTTAATTAACAATTTATAATTTTGATATGAGTTTTAAAATGCATATCATAGTGTGTGCGCAATTACAACTTATATAACCTACTTTTTAAATAAATCTAAATTATGTGAACATATACATAATCCATAATATTTTATTTATTTGGGAATGAATTATACTTATATATAATACGAGCATTGTACTCGTGGTTTAAAATTAGGCGGGATTTTCGGTATATAAGCGTATTGCAGACACACTACGATAGATTGGGGTTCAAACTAAGGTATGAGGGTAGGAAATAGGTGAGAAAAGGTGAAACGAAGATCTGCAAAGCAGACCTTACTGTTTCACATTCCCTTAGTGACGGAACAAAAAAAATTGTAAAAAAAAAAGATCTTACAACAGGTGTCCACCTATGAAGCCTGCATAAAAAATTTTACAAGTTAACCCCTCTAACGTACAGTATATAACTATAATGAAGAAACAAAACTGAATTATATACCCGGATCATATTAATAAATCAACCATCTAGCGAACATTTTCTATTATCACTTCAACAATTTCTATTTAATATTTTAATAGTTTAATATTGGTTTATCCGATCTCCATTCTCATTTATCCTGTGACATGTCCATTCTTTTTTTTTTGTTTTTACAAAACTACTATAATCCTGGGTCTGGTGGGTAATAACTGCTTTTATAATTTGATGACTGCAGTCTCGGATTATCAGGCCTCTTTACCTTGTCTGGCGGTTCTTTAGCCCAGGGACTGAAATCCAGAGTGGTTAAGAGTTCCGCCATTTCCTTTACTTCATCCGGTTGATATATTTTTGCTATATCAGGTGGGATATTTTCCCTGTTTTTTTTAAATACTTCGATATTGGTGGTAAGCTTGGTTAGCTGGGTTTGAGGCCCTAGGTCTCGTATATCATTTGCTGGGAATATCCTGTCTAAATATAGTTTGGGACATTTTTTTACTTCATGAAATATTTTAATATTGATAAGCTTGGTTAGCTGGGTTGGATGTCCTAAGTCTCGGATATCATTTGCTGGAAGTACTCTTTCCAAATAAAGTTTGGGACATTTTTTAACTTCATGAAACATTTTAATATTGAGCTTGGTTAGCTGGGTTTGATCTCCTAAGTCTCGGATATCATTTAATGGAAGTACTCTTTCCAAAGAAAGTTTGGGACATTCTTTAACTTCATGAAATATTTTAGTGTTGAGCTTGGTTGGCTGAGTTCGAGGTCCCAGATCTGGTGTATCAGTCTTCTTTGCAGAATCGTTTGTCTCAACTTTCTGGTTCAGGAGTTTATCTGCCATATCTTGCCATCCAGGGAGGAGTCTGTACAGCGCTCTAAGTTCCTCACCTCTCCTTCGGCTTTCTTCCCATCTTTTCGCTCTTTCTTTATCTTGCTTAAACAATTCTATAATAGTCCGGAAATGGACCTCATTAGTATCCGTATTTTCCATGGCCTTGGATGTTATCGTGATCGATAATGATAATGACTTTTATTTTATTTTACTGCTAACTATATTATCCTGAACAAAAAAAATTTTTTTTTTGAACGAATTGGTGTACTTTTAAAACACAATGTATAGCACTGATAAAGAAAACTTTTAAACTGTTTTACGTTGAACTTACTAAAACTAATACAGTTAAAAAAAAAATACTATTATTATATTTTTCTTGTTTGACTCTCTGCGATTACTATTACGTTTGATTTCAAATTTTATTAATGGCTAATAGGCTATCTCCATCTCGGTTCTGTGGGCCTAATTGCTGCTTTTACATTTATCACTAAAACCCCAACTACTGCCCTCTTACGACTGCTAAAATTTCTTGTTTAAATCTGCTGCTAACATACATATATTCTACTGCCCGTACATAAAAAAACTCTTAAATTCTACCTGTCAAATTGTTTTGCTAAAATATATTTTTAAACTCAAGCAACTTTATTCATATATATAAACATTCGCTAGATCCGGGTATAATTATTGATCCGATTCACGTCTCCTTATTTGGTCTAAGAAAAATTTATACACGTTAAAAAAAAACAAATTACATACCAAAAAATTTAGCCTGGTGACAAAATTTATTTTAGAAGTAACTCCGTTTAGTGAAATTACCCTCGGGCGCCATGTCACCAGTTAAAAATATCCATAGACTGTTAGCTTCCCAAAATTAATTTTAATAAGTATTCCATTTAACTATGGGCACTCGCTAAAACATTCGATTTTTTTTGATTACAAAATTTTTTTTTTATTTTTACATTTCTGAATTCCATATGATAGCCTATTATATCTAGGTCATTACCGTACAAAATTATTATTATGCTATCTTGCGTGTTGAGCCGATAAAACTTTATTTTGATAGAAAAATACATGATTTGAAATATACATAGATTGTCACAATATTCACTTGGGACAATATTTCAATAATTTACGCTATGTGTGCATATCGTGACTTAGGTGAAACAATAAATACAGATAAATATAGATGGCTCATATCGCAATATAGCAAGTTTGGACAGGTTCAGATTATAATATATGTAATTGAATGCCCGAGTCAAACAAAATACTGTATATGAAATATATATGCAAATAAACATAGATAATATAGAGTTTGAAAAATATTATATATATCAAAATATAAAAGATTTGAGTGATTAAATACGAAACAATATGCTAAAATTAAGCTACAGGGATGTGGGTGTTTAACTAATTAAGATCTACAGGGATGTGGGTGTTTAAATATTCGAGGCCCCACATTGGGTGCCATGGACCCGGAAACAAATACTATGTAACAGTCAGAATCATCTATCTCGCTAACACACTGCAGAATTCAAACCCCAAACACGAAACTGAACATTCTAGGAGGGGTTGCCTTCTAGATATACTAAGTTCGAATCTAAAGTCCAAATTTCACAGTGCCACCTATGTGATAACGCATCTGATGCTACTACTAGTATAACCTTTTACCGGTGCCTGGTGGTCAGGGAGAAACAAAAAGACTCTATACTAAGATCAGTTTGGGTGGCTAATTTGTCTATGGATGTACAAAAGAAATGTATAATATAGATATATAGACCGAGACAGTGATAGGAATCAATAAAATAGAATCAAAATTAGTTTTAAGTGATTTCAAAATTTATTTATATAGAAATATATATATGACGCCACTGTCTGCTTATATGAGACAGGGTCGTGTGTTAAATACATGTTGGCATTACCTTCCAATAAATGATAAAAGGTTTTAAAGTAAAGTTATAAATTCTATTCCTCAGGCTAATAGCATTATGATAATGTGCATAAAGAGATGGGAACATGTGCGAGGTGCTTTGAGTAATTATAACTGTCTAATAAAATATTTGATATTACGGGTTATATAATGTTTATTGATTTCGAGAATGACACGAACAAAAGCTTACTGAGCAATAAAGTGAGGATGTGATCAAGGTATTTATTTGATAATAATAAAGCAGATGGGAGTTCAGTATAGCTAATAATGAATTTATTAAAGTTGGAGGGTGTGACACGTTTAAGTCACGAATGCTTTGTAAAAATAAATATAAAATAAAACAATAGTGGAATATTTGGAATGAGTATGGAGGGCAACTCACCGCTAACCCATAGGAAAGGGTTGTCATGAACAGCCGAAACTTAGCGACTGGGTGACGGCTGCATTTAATTCCCAGGTGTGACATTTGTGGATACACTCTGCCTGGAAACTGCAGGAACGAAAAGAAAGCGAAGAGAACGGACTTGGCCATGTAAAATCCTTGGAAAAGCACAACAAAGCGGTCTCAACAACCAATTCATTTACCAGCAATACTAAACTAATGTATATTATATCGATCGAAAAGAAAGTGAAGATCGAATCTAACCACAGTCTGTACTACACGGGCACCATCTAGGCATTTGAGCCTAGAGAAATTTATAAAGTAGGCAGATACGCGCTGATAAGATTCCACTTTATTTAAATATTCTGATCGTTAACCCAAGTCATTAGCTCAGGGAGTAGCAGAGATGATAAAATATAACTTTAATTTATATCTTAAATACAAATAAATAAAAGCCACTGCCAGAAATTAACACATAATAATATTTATTTACGCACATATAAAACCATTTTAAATTTGAGGAATAAGTTTAACATTTTACATTTTTATATTAATTTTTAATTTTACATTTAAATAAATTTCAATGAGTTTAATATTTTATTTAGGTGGTCGAGTATGAATAGACTACATAGATCTGCATTTGAAAAGAAAATATTCTATCCCTTATTTAACCTTAGGCCAAAAAGTTCGCAGTCAAACTGGCGTCAATCCATCTGATACATTTATGTATTCAATGTAGCATGAAAATACGACAACACAAAATACTATACTGTCGGGAATGTACATCTGAACCGTAAGTAGAGTTAGAGAAGACATTGTCTCTCCACCAACAAGAATGCTGCATCTGTTTGCGAGTAGAACAATAAACACAATAAACACAAAACTCCATAGGAATGGATTGCGGTCCTTTGCCGTCTTACAAACCCATCCATAGGCAAACAGAAGGTGTGTGGCGTATATATGCAATCCTGCCCGTAGCGGATCTCATACTACATCTACTAATTACACAAATATATCCAATCCAATTCAACTACGAAACGAATAACCTAAGATTACCCTCCCTTAAATAACTTTACAAAACTACATAGTCATTCACGCCCGACTTAAATTTAACATTTAAATATGTTCACACAGATGAATTTTATATAATTTGTTTTATAATGTCGAGTATAGATCGGCTGCACAGATTCCACGGTTAAAAACATTTCAAAATAAACACAACCGATCAAATTACAAAATCATCGATAATGTCAATTGCATAGGGAATACACAAAACCCAATAGCATTCATCGTAAGATGTTTGCAGTGACATGTTGACTTATATATTCTAATCGAATGTGAAAACCACAACATTATCAACCGCTAACGAATCTATGCAACGTCTATACCCAACCTTAAATTCCCTCATTTAAAATTTAAATAATAAATATTAATACAAATAAAATAATAAATGGAAATGATTTTTTTATCAAACGCAAACATATATAAAATTACACATTATCAATTGATTTTAAACTTAAAAATCAGATAGAAGTTCATAAGCTTGAACGAAAGTTCTTAATTATTTTTAAATTTAGAGTTCCTGTCAATATAGCTTACGGTAGAAGAGTCCAGGTTCCTGTTTTTTAATTCCCGTGACGTCTCCATTGGAAAATAATGTTCTGGAGGTGGCATTAGCTGGTTCCATTTTGGTATCACAGTCTTTTCATTTTTTTTTTAATAAGTGAGAGAGAACGACAAGTGCGTCTTGTCACTCGTCTCCCCAAATCAAGTTCGAAAACTCCCTGGAACTCAATATTTTTCTTTTTATAGTCCTCCTATGGATTCCATGAACAAAGACGTCACTGTTCCATTTTTTTGTTATGGTCCGGGCCTTTATTTGCTGCTTCTATATTGGACAAGCTAATTCTTTATTCCTTATCTAATTTTGATCTGACTTTTTAATTACACAGCTTTTGGATAATTAATAAACAATCATTTCCATCTACAAAAATATTTTATCTTTAAGTCTTGTACTTTTTTTATAAAAAAGTACGTTCAAATACTTATTTATTTGTTTTTTAAAAAAAATATTTTTAAAGTTTTGAATCTGTGCGAATATATACGTTTAACAAACATTTTAATTTTAGCGTTTAGTTGTTTTTTTTTAATAGATTTTATTTTTATTTGCGAACTTTAAGATTTTATTTTAAATTAATGTAACGACATATTTATATATCATTACAATATAGAACATACTAAATGGGTTTTACTTGGATTAAGAGAAATGCCCAATCAAATTCCCAGAATTTCATTTAAAAGGGTCCGCACATTCTCGACGTCAATGATGAACTTTGTAATTAAAGTAGAACACAGCATTTAAAATAGGAAAATGCATGCTTGCGGGTTGGAAAAGAAAGCATAGGTTTATTTATGCAATCCTGCATTTGGGGACACATTTAAATCATTGACCTCGCACATACTCTCATATTATGTTAAAATCAATAAAATGCAGATTTTAAACTATGTGATTATTATATATTAAAGATTAGAATCGCCCTCGAACGAGTGATTTGTGAGATAATAAAAAAATGGGAATTATTATAAATTTAAAATATGCCTTAATAGCGGTGTCTTACTTTCAACAAAAGGAATAATTCACTCGGTCAAAGACGATTCTGACACATTATCATAATAAAATAAAAGAAAGCTTTATAAATAGAAAATATTAACCCAAGGATAGAGAGCAAAACTGTTGATTATATTGAGCACGTTAAAGAAGTACATAATAAAGTTATGTGAAATAAAAGGAAAAACAATTTAGAATAGCTATAGCATGTTAGTTAGGAATCACAAGAGCTCTTGGGTTAATTTAGGTTACCTCTGGAGATGCATTTGCAGGTAGATGTTCGGCAGGTTTTATAATTTAGCAGCAAAATCTGGAATGTTCATATTTTTGCAGCGGCAGCAGTTCCGGAGTTTCTTATGTGATAGCTTCCGATGGTCTGGAGCAGCGGCTGGCTATTCCGAGGGGACATAGCCTTCTTGATGCCTCTATTCTGTCATTTCAAAGTTAGCAATTTTGTGGTAAACATGGTTAGAAACATTTAATCAGCAAATGATCAGAATAAATTTGGTTAGCAATATTTCATCAGCAAATGGCTAGAAAGTCTTGGTTTGAAACAATTCATCAGCAAATGACTAGAAACATTTCATTAGAAACACCACAAACATTTCATTAGAAAATGACCAGAAACATTTCATTAGAAAATGACCAGAATGAAGAACAAAAGAAAACTCTATTTATAGTGGAATTGAAACAATAGAACTGCCCTGGAGCGTTACAAAAATATATCGGACTTATCAGTTGTAATTAAATCTATCCGAATGTCTAAAGGAATTTAACAAGATTTTAATTTCTATTGTTAATTTCCTTGTCGACATTTGAATTACAAACTAGATTTAATTAAAAATTACTTTTACTAATTAAAGAAAACCTTAAGTGGACATCTGCTGTTTTTTTAGATAATAATTACAACATGAAATAATTAAACAATTGTCCTTCATTTATTTTAACAGAAATATTTGGAATGACTTTTATTAAATATAAGAAAATGATTTTACTTTTTAAATTGCAATATTTGAATCTATTTACTAAACGAACATGAATTTTATTTTAAATCAAAAATATATTACGACTGTAATATTTTTGTAAATAGATTCAAACAAAATAACTTTAGTTAACAATTTATAATTTTGATATGTTTTAAAATGCATATCATAGTGTGTGCACAATTACAACTTATATAACCTACTTTTTAAATAAATCTAAATTATGTGAACATATACATAATCCATAATATTTTATTTATTTGGGCATGAATTATACTTATATATAATACGAGCATTGTACTCGTGGTTTAAAATTCGGCGGGATTTTCGGTATATAAGCGTATTGCAGACACACTACGATAGATTGGGGTTCAAACTAAGGTATGAGGGTAGGAAATAGGTGAGAAAAAGTGAAACAAAGATCTGCAAAGCAGACCTTACTGTTTCAATATCACTCGCTACAAAAATAATATTTTCTCTTTTTTTAACTCTATTTCATTAAAGCTTTTAATCTATTATGAGGATATTGATTAATAAAGTTTCATTCCATGTAATATATACATGCTAATTCTTACATAAACATAATTTTTTGATAAACTTAACTATAAACAAAAACTTATAAATAATAGCTATTATATAAAAAAGTTCAAAACATAAAAGCATTACTCGATTATATTTGAGATAATAAAATAATTTATATTTTTAATTAGAATGATTACTGAACTGTCTTTTATTTTAATTCTTGGGGCATTTTTCACACTTTTACATGCACATACACAGTATTTAACTAATATATGTATCTATTGCTATATGGTTGTTATTATTTTACATTAGTTTATCAAAATATTAAATTATATTTTGACTTAAAATATTATTCTTACATTATTTATTTAAAATGACACCTTTCAGATATTTTTGAATATCAATTGTTTATATTTAACAGAAGACAACCTGAAAGAAAAAAAAAATATTTTTTTTAAAACTGACTCCATTTTTTTTAAAAAAAATATTAATTGGTGCAATAAAAAATTTGTCCTCTAAGCTCTATTAAACTGAGAATAAAATATTAAAATAAATTAAATTAGAGCAGGCAGTAAATCAAATTGCTACTTTTAAAATCAGATATAAATAAGTTGCCCACTCCATTCTGTATACAGTTTAATTATGAACTATACAGATTTAACTACACAACTCCAAAGACGAAATAAACAGACAAAAAAAACATTATTATTCACAAAATTTATGATATTCGAGTAGACACTTTTTCTTCTCTAAGTGCTTTATGTGATCACATTTTTTTTTAAAAAAAGAAAATGTAATAAATAAATTTTACAATATACCAGTTGCTATTTTTCCATTTGGAGTGCCATACATAGTTACGTTTATTAATAAAATTTCTTTGTTTTATGTTAATAGCACATTTTATTCTTCCTTTATTATCCTTTTTTAATTTGATGTGCAGTATTTTGCATAATGTAGAATATTTTCTGAGTGTACTGTTAAAAGCTTTACAAAATTTTAGAACATACTAAAAGTTGATACTGATTGAAAAATGTCAAAACCATTACAGATCCTAATTTCTTGATAACAAAACCACTATTATGTTTTTATATGAGAAAAAAGTTTTTGAAAAAAAAAATTACCCAGTGCATATTTAATAATGATAAAGATCAGACGTTTTGCTATTTACTTTATTTTAAAAATAAAAGTACGGTAGTTAGCTTTTTTCTTATTCTTATTATTTTAGTGAGTGCATGAATGAATATACATTCAGTAAAATTTTTGTAAATATGTCCTCTCAGTTTATTATTAATAACTATTTTATTATTTCTACTATAATCTTAGCTATACATATAAAAAAGTATCTATATACATGGGTGTTGAAAAATACTGTGTTCTTGCAGTTCAATAAATAATATATATTCTAATCTAATCAATTTTATCAATAAAATGTGAGATATTATATGCTATATATATTTGTTCATAAAGGAGGTTTGGAACAAAATATAGCATATTCATGGCTCCATTGTATATATTTCAATCACAAATTTGCAATAATAAAAAAAATACATTTATGACTCTCTAATAATGTTAATTACTTAAATATATACATTTATGCGGTCAGAGCAAATATTTTAAAATGTTTTTAAAAATAATGTGCCAGTTTTTACCAAAGCAATGTTAATAAATTGTGATAGATTTTTTATTTTAATAAAAAGAATATTTGGATTCAAATAACTTACATCTTTATAGGAGTAGTAAAACAATTTGATTGAAAGTTTCACTTAGGTTCTTATGAAATATATATAATTCACGCTTTAGGATTTCCCCTTGTCAACTTATACATGTACATTTAGGAGATGAGACAAAACTCTCCTTATAGTAGCACCACTCAGTGCAAGCCAGAGTAATCAATGGATGCAGGAAGATTTGTACATAAAATTCCTATCTAGTGCCTACTCATCTAATATCCCTACAGCTTGTGTAAGCATAAAGAATGGTTATCATTTGATGTTTAGTGGTTTAATACATTTAGGAGACAAAGTTAAGTCCATCCGCAGAGTTTAACTTTTCTTCTTTTTCTGACGTACAATTTTACTTATTAAAATTTTCATGAATAAATATTTGTTAGCTCATTATAATATATTTAATTTCACTGGGAGGTGAAACTTCTTTTAGAATAACATATTCAAATTATACATATGGGTTCTAAGGTAGATTTCAAACAGTTGATGAAATCGCTAAGCTACTAGACACTGAAAGTCACGTTACACTTCTATAGTATCCAGTTTTAAAGTGATTTCTAAGGAAGCACAAACTTTTATATGTGCTTTGAGATTTCATTTTTTTAGCACCTTATAAAATTCATAATTACATTGAATTAACATTTTTGTCATATAATTGTCTTTAATTAATTAAATAACACAAGAATGCAACCTTATATATCTGTTCTAGATATATAAAATAATAAGATAAACAGAAGTTGTACCAAATTACAGTTTACTAAAAATCCAGGATGTAAATTGTTAATAAGGAACTAAAATGGCCATCCTTATAAAATAAAATAAAAATTGTTCTTAAATCTGGCAGAAAAAGGCATCTGTAGTAAAAAAAAAAAAAAGTATTAATAATTATTTATTTAACAAGCTCACAGACAAGTTGTCCGGCAGTATAATAGTGTGGACATTTCACTTTGGCACAATTAAATATATGTTAAAGAAAAAAAGCTGAATTTTATGATATAGTTACGGCCTTATTTAACACAGGAAAAGTAGAATTTGAATTTCTCTTCATAGACAATTATTTATTATGAATATTTTTGACAACTCTTTTATAAGATTCTAATATATATGATTTCAGAACTGAGGCTAAAATAAAACCTTTGAGCAGAAATACAGCATCTGTAATAAAAAACTATTAATAATTAATTATTTAACAAGAAATTTGCTCTGACCCAATTAATAAAAAAATAAAATGTAGTTTGTGACGTTAAATATATGTTAAATTTAAAAAAGAATGAAATCATATTCAGCATTTTTTTTTGTTTTTGGGATAAGAATGACGGAATTTAGTCGGCATAAAAGGCATGCATAGGGAGTGGCATTTCATAGTATATATATAAAATATAATATTAATCCTTTTTAATATATATTTTTTTCTTTTTTAACCAAAATGTAGATGCTTTAATTAAGTTATTTTTTTCACCTAATTAATCCGCCTAAACTTATGTTGGTTTTGAAGTAATGTAAATTCCTGCTTTTATATATTTAAGTATTTTTTTATAACTTTAAATTTTTCAGCTATTGAATAGCCAAAAATTTAACTTTCTACAATATTTTTTTTCTTGTATATTATAAAATATTATTTTTTCATTTTTTACTTTAAATATTTCAGATATCGATGATGATAATAATAATAATTAATAAACTAACATATTATAGTATCACTTTATTTATATATTATACGATTTTTTTAGTTTAATATCCTTTTAAAATATTTTAAAGCTACTTTTGTTATTTTGCCTCGTAACTTTTTGTAACAAACTCTCATATGCAAGGCTACATTACCAATCATGAAAGATATTTCATATCTCTATTTCACTATATATATATATGGAAGATATTTATATATCTATTTCACTATATATATATATGGAAATATTTAGTCTATTGAGTTATCCATTTATAATTATTTAATTAGAAAGCTCTTTGCTTAAGCAGTAGTCAAGCAAGGCTAACTGTCCCAGACTAAGAGTGATAGAACTCTCAGGCTATTGCATTCAAAAGTAGAATTATCTTTTGATTGCTATTCTAGATATAATATAGAGACAAAGTACTGGGGTTTATATTTATATACAGGTGTAAGAAATTAAAGTGAATCACACTTTTCAATTTTCTTACTTATTGTAATAAATCCCTCCACTGATCAGTTATGTGTTATAATATACTTTTAATGAATGTTTAGATTGAAAATTTAATGTGTGTGTCCTTTACTTAGCACAGTAGCCAATCAAGATTAACTTTTCTAGGCTAAGAGTGAAAGTTAAATTATTGCCTTCAAAAGCAGAATTCTCTTTTGTTTCTCATTCTATATTCAATATAGAGGCAAAGCATTATAGTTTACATATATAGATGTAAGAAATTGAAGCATAGTACACTTTTTAATTTTCTTACTTATTGTAATCCTCCAGTAGGTTATCTATCACAATAAAATATTTTTAATGGATGTTTAGATGAAAATATTTAGTGTGTGGAGTTTTTTCATTATACATACATATTTTCAGTTTCCTTATTGTAATAAAGCCCTCCCCTGGTAGTTTAAGTAGTATAATATAATATTTTTAATGGATATTTAATTTAGTGTATGGAGTTTTCCATTTATACATATTTAATTAGAAAGCTTTTTATTTGTGACAATAGTCATTCGAAATTAATTGCCTCAGGCCAGGAGTGAAAGTAAAACCCAGGTTATTACATTCAAAAGGAGAATTCTCTTTTGAATGCCACTTTAGGTTTAATATAGAGACAAACCACTGCAGTTTACATATATAGGTTTACATATATATATATTTAATAGATAATAAAATTTATTTTAAATTAATTGTTCTGGTATTTTATCTCTTTTTTTTTTTTTTTTTGTAATAAATATAATTAAATTTCTATTTTTATTAAACAAATATCTAAAAAAGTAATACCACTTTTCACATACAAACATTTTAGTCTTAAATTAAATCCCCAAATTTTATTTTAAATTTACCACTATCAAACTTTGTTAATAACTCCATCACCTGACTCTTTAAATGCATATTCATATCTTTATACCAATTTATTATTGTTTTTTTATATTTTTATCTATAATATTGTTTGTTCCCATCTACACTATAATATTATTGTCTTTATTTATTTTTAACATCATAATAATATCTAAAATCCCAACCCCTGATATGTACATTTTTATACTCTATTGTTTCTAGTTATCATATTTAGACTTCTCTAATCATTGGTTCAGCCAATAATACATTCTTCTTATCTTAATTTCTATTTACACTCTCCCTGTGATAAACTATTGTCTTGTAAATCAACTTTCCAATTAGTCATAACATTGTCAAATTCATCTATTCCATAATTATTTTTTTACATTAATATTAATGACTAGTTGAAAGTACATCAGTAGATAGTGATTCACAATATTCATTGCTAGTACTGTTTCAAAGATAATTCCTGTCATGAAATTTCTGAGCACAGGCTATATACCCAAAACTCTGTTTATCAAGTTAAACATTCCATCCAAAACCATTATATATCATAATTAATTTACCTACTTACTACTTATTCCTCAATTGTTTTTCCGACTCTAATTCATTTTTTTTTCCTTTTATCTTGTTTTAATAAAAATGTTTCATTAGTTCCACTATTCTATCTTTATATTCTTTAATTTCAGTCTAAAGATCCAAACAAAAAAATTGTAAAAATCTTTTATCCCTTTCTCTCCCTTTATTTTTAAACTTCTCTTACCTTTCATATAATTTATCCTGATCCTTTTTCAACATTCTACACTCAGAAAATAAGCATTTAATGCTCTCCCATCTGTACATAAATTACATTTATAGTTCAAATTTTTATTCCATTTTTGCTTTCTTTTTCTGGTATCCCAAACTTTTGCCCTTGCATCAAACAACAGTAAGTTCTCTTTAGTATTATCATACAGGCTTTCATATTTTATAAAATTTTAATTTTTATTTCTTTTTTTTTTGCTTATATTTGTTTTCCATTTACTCATTTTTTTTTTTTCTAACTAACTTTTTTTTTTTATCACATTTCTCATAACTATCTACCTGTAATATATTTTTTAACACATTCCATTTTTTATATAAATGTGTAGAAATAAATTGTCTGTTAACTTTGTTTATTGTAAAATCTTTCCTGTCCAACATGTATGTTGTCTTTCCCACATAGTCCGGTAAAATACTATTCTTGCTAATTTATTTTCATTCATATATTATAAACTTCTCATTCAATGATATATTATGATATGATGTAAATTGCCTACTTAAAGAGAGGCAGAAATTTTTGTGAATAGGCTATATATCTAGAAATCCTATTAACCAAATTAAGCATTCCTTCCTTCCAAACTTTTTATATACCATAATAAGCTCATCTACTTCTTATTTCTTATTGTTCAGTTATTTTTGTACTCTTTGTTCATTTCTTTTCCCCCCTCCTATTCCATTTTCATAAAAGCTGTTTCAATAGTTTGATTATCCTTTCCTTGTATTTCTTCATTTTGTCATAAAAAACTAAATGAAAAATCATAAACTCTATTTCTTTCACTCTCTTTACTTTTAAATTTTTTTCACTCTTTCAACATACTATGCTCTAAAAATAAATGTTCAATACTCTCTCTTTCATCTAGTCCAAATTCTTATTCTATTTTGCCTTCTTTCTCTATAAACCCTTGTCTTTGCACCAAGTAACAATAAATTCTCTTTAATATTGTTATAAATTCTTTCATATTTTATATAATTTTTCTTAATTAATCAATTATTTTTTATTCCTTTTCCCCTCCCTCATAATTATATACTGCAATTCATTCTTTACATATCTATCCCATTTTTTATATAAATACATGGAAATAAACTGGCTATTAACTTTGCATATTATGAAATCTTTTATTTGTGCCTTTTTTTTTTTTCAGATAATTTAATTGAACACTATTTTAATTAATCTATTTTCATTCATATATTGCAATCTCATGAACATTTTAAATTTATTTTTGATTTCCTCACTAAAAAATAAGTTCACCTCATTTCATCTTCAACAGTCTCATATGTTATCCATAATTCGCCACCCATTGCATATCTATTTCCTATTTTTATTTACTGTCTAAAAATTTCTGATTTCCTTGACCGGTACAAAGAGTGTCATTTCCAAATATTAAAACAAGCACCATCATTCATTTCCAAATAATTCTATACCTCTCAAATTTATTATATAAGAAACATTCCAGATGTTTAATCACTCTCATTTTTACTCCCCCCCCCCCACACACACACACTCTAATTCCCAATTATCTGTATAATTCATTTTTATTCCTTTTAACCTAGTACCTAAATGCCTATACTTTTTCACATATTCAAGAAAAATATACTCCGTTTACTCTTCTCAAGTCTTTCCACACTTCTCTAATAACACTTTCATATTTTCTACCCTGTTTTAATACATTCAATTTATATAATGTTTAAAGAGAAAAGGACACTAGTAGATGTATTTTTTCCACGATAATTGTTAAGCCCATAGTGAATTCAAGTTATATTCTATTTTAAGAAGTAATAAAATCTAATTTTTAATTTTATTTTAGCTTCTAATATTGAACATCCATGGGGAGAAATTGATGTCGATGCTCCAGAAGCACCTGAAATAACGAGGAGATTAGCTGTGTGCAATATGGATTGGGATCGAATGAAAGCAGAAGACTTATTTATTTTATTTAATTCATTTAAACCATCTAATGGAATTATTTATAAAGTATCTGTAAGTATTAGATTAATTTCATTTCATTTTTGATATTTGTATAAAGTTGAATTGAAAACTTCTGAAAAGAGTTTAAGATCACCCTATATATTTATCATAATAAAATGATCCTGTGCATTTTGGTGTTGTTGGTAGAGCATCGTCCCAGGATCGATTCTGGTGCTCACAGATCTGATGCTGGAACTTCTTATGAACTCCCAAGAGATATTCTATATGCCTTTTTTTTTATATAATTAAATATTTATTTTATTTGTCCAGTTACCAAATTGTAGATGTCACCATCTGCAGTTAAGCACATCTAAATTATATTTCTAAAAATTCATCAATTTCAACATTTGGATATGCGCTCTAAAGTAAATATGATGTTTAAAAATAAAGAAATTAAAAAAGTACCTCACTTTGACTTATATGAGTCGTTACTACTTCCTAATTTGCAAATTATACATTGTGATAATTTAAACGAGAAAAAAATTTTTTTTTTAATATTACATATTGATTCAAAATTTTATTTAATTAATAAAAAAAATTGGCATATTTATCGGACTAGAAGTACCTCGTATTGTTTACTTAACACTGATGCCAGATTAATACCCAATTTAATAGTTTTTCCTGTCGTAAATATTAAATAATTAAATTGTTTAAAATCAAATATAATAAAATGATATACAGTAGTCCAACAGAACAAGAATACAGAAAAAATATATATTTTTTTGATATTTTGATGTTAACATTATTTATTGGAATTTTTTTTTAGCCATTCCTCATTACATTTTATCTCTCATAAATATTTAATAATTAATTATTTTTGGTACTCGTCGACTAATCGATGCAGCCTCTTGATGGCATTGTTGCTAGACAAAAATGATTCAATCTAACATTTCCTAGCGTAATTTTTTTTTTGAGATTTTTTTTTTTTTTTGAGATTCAATATAACATTTCCTAGCTTGATTTCTTCAAATGGTTAAAATCAAAAAGGTTAGTTCAAAAGCAGAGTTTTTAGTAATATCTTTTTAATACTGAACTTTAGACATAATTAGAGAGGATTTGAACATAGACTTTCAAGCTGACTTCAGCTATCCACACCTTATATAACTAATATCCATAACCACGTACATGTGAAAAAGAATAATGATCTCTGAATTACATATTTTGTGTTGAACCAGCATTCACCAGGTGGTCCACATCATCATCTCCCACACATTAAAGTATGAAGATTTGCTATCTTAATATAAACTGAGCACTGATTATATATGTTTGCGGGAGATGATGATTGGATCAACTGATGAGTGTTGGTTCAGTGTGAAATACGCATATTGGAGATCATTTATCTTTTTCACATGTATGTGGTCATGTGTATCGGTTATATAAGAGGGAGTGGATAGTTAAAGGTCACTTGAAAGTCTGAGTTCAAACTCCTCTGATTACATTTAAAATTCAGTATATACATTATACATGTATTCACATAATTTGTCAATGGTTTTTGTCTTACACAGCCTGGAAGAAAAAAAAGAAAAATTCATATTTTATATGGTTTATTTTAATTTAACAAAATTAATAAAATTGCTATTTTAAATTCTTATTTAATTTTAATTCTAATAAAAATTAAAAAAAATCTACTTTTTAAGAAAATTGTTTTTAACTTAAAAAATTAAAAAAAAATTTTTTTTTAACAGTTTGTACATTCAAGCAAGTCTTAACCATTGGTTTTTTTTTTTTATATGTCAAAGCATTGACTGGGACGTGAACCCGGGCCATCTGCTTGGAAGGCAGCTATGCTAACCGCTAGGCCACTTTGCAGTAATCAACCTTTATTTTTAGCTTAGTCACATGAACGAAGCTGTTGCAGAAATTAAATTTGAAAAGTTTGATAATTTATTATTTGTATGACTAGTAGCAAATTTGGTGCTTAATTGAGAAAGTCAAAAAAATAAAATTTGTGCAGGCAAGTGGGTTACAATTATTTGTTCTCATTTATTAACTACAGTCCTACTTGATAGCCAATAAAAGCCGGTTATTATACGTGTATGGAAGTTGTATGGAAGTTTTTGCCAGTTTTGTTTTGAATTAATGACAATTATAAATTTTTAATTTACATCATATATGTATGTCTTTAAATAAAAAAAACTTCATCACATAAATGTAATCAAAAAATAGGAAAAGTGAAACCACAATAGAAAAAATGCTAAAAGCATTCAAAGAAAACAAAATACCAATAATACGTGCAGCAATATATGCCTTATGGTGTACCAGATGTGCTTTCACTTTAGGAAGCAATCCAAGAAGACACCCTAACACATATCATAATGAACTAGAAAAACTTAAGGAAAGGGACAATCTTCTTGCACCACCGGACATTTTTGCTGCCACTTGGTCTCTTTTTAAAATAAGAGCAGCATTATAATGGATAGACCAAATACAACCTCAGGAAAATGGAAAGTTGAAATGAACCCACAATAAGAACTGAAATATCTAAAACTGCAGGAATTACAAAAGACTCTAATGGTTAAGGAAAAGAAAAGGTTTTTTTCTGTATTTCAAGATGTATCCTAGTATATTGTGTTTGATACAATGTATTACCTGATATAATGTAACCATTTTTGCCTAATAAAGTTTGCTTTGAAATGTAAAATAGAGACTATTAATCCCAGAAACATTGGGAGAAACAGATGATTAAACAGTTATATAATAAGCATGCCAATAGCTCTTAACAAGCTTTTCAGAATATTCCTATCCCCAGATCGGTTTCTAGCTCTGGCTTTCATCAGTGAGAATAGGAATGTTCTGAAAAGCTTGTTAAGAGCTATTGGCATGCTATTACATAACATTTGTAATACAAACTTTTTAAATTAAGTCACATGATCCATGACTTGATTTCGTTGCAACTATTAAACAGTATATACTAAATACATTTTTAATACCAAATACTCTTGTCAAAGGCAACAAGGTTTTTTGGGATTGAATTCTCTCATTCTATTCTTTCATACTTCAACACTATGTCTAATTATAATTCTCCAATGTATTCTATTCTTTGGAATGTCTTTGAGTAATGTAGATGGGGTCTACCGCTCCTTCAAAATCCATGCTTAAGTTCACCATAAAACACCTTTTTAAAAAATCTTCTAGTGTTTGTTTGTTTGTTTGTTTTACATATCATATCCAACTAAAGAATATAATTTTTACAATAGTGGACTCAGTAATACCAAATCCTGAAAGCTGAAGAACATATTGGTTTTATGATCTTGCGACTATATTTTTTAAAATTTATAGAACATCCTTGAGTGAAACTTTTCTAACACCTTTATATTGTACCAATAGGGTGTCCAAGTTTCACTTTTATATAATAAATTAGATAAAATATCAGCTGTATATATAGCTAAGTTTGTTGCAGTGTGTGGCAATACATATAATGAGTTTTGTCTGTTTTATAATAATAATAATAAAATTATAAAGTGTTAAGAGTGATAATATCCGTATGAACAATTATAAAAATTCAGAAGTACTTTCAATTATTTTTGTAATCTTTTTCAACGGTTTTTCAATTATTTTTGTAATCTTTTTCAATGGTTTAAATATTTAAAAATTGTTTACTTCCTGCAAATTTAAAATGTTTAGCAAGTGAAAAAGGTTACAGAAGTAACAGAAACTACTTTTAATACGTTGTACAGGCTTAAACCTGCATTTATATATGTAATATATGCAGGATTCGAACTCAGACTTTCACACAACCACTACTCTCAGTGCCATCTCATATTGCTAACCCACCTGATCACACACATGTTGAAAAGATAATTAATCACCAATATACGTATTTCATGCTAAAGCAGCAATAATCAGTTGGTCCAGATTACTATCCTCACACATATATGCAATCAATCAGTGCTTAGTTTTATATTAAGATAGCCAATCTTCATACTTTAATGGACAGGTTTTAAACTATTCCATCTCACAACTCTTCAGCCTTTCATTTCATTGAAAATCTGATGATGGAATGCTCAAAGCCCTTGTTAGTGCCAAGGTTGTCATCCTACCCATGTTGACATATTAGTCATTCTGACCCCTCATGTACAGGAGAATAATCCATTTATACATACATATGCGAGGGATGGGCAGACCTTTTACACACTATTTATATAAATTAATACATTGTACAGGCTTAAATTATCTTTTCAACATGTGTGTGATCAGGTGGGTCAGCAATATGAGATGGCACTGAGAGTAGTGGCTCGTGTGAAAGTCTGAGTTCAAATCCCGCATATATTACATATATAAATGCAGGTTTAAGCCTGTACAATGTATTAATTTATATAAATAGTGTGTAAAAGGTCTGCCCATCCCTCGCATATGTATGTATAAATGGATTATTCTCCTGTACATGAGGGGTCAGAATGACTAATATGTCAACATGGGTAGGATGACAACTTTGGCAAAAACAAGGGCTTTGAGCATTCCATCATCAGATTTTCAATGAATTGGAAGGCTGAAGAGTTGTGAGTTGGAATAGTTTGAAGCCTGTCCATTAAAGTATGAAGATTGGCTACCTTAATATAAAGCTGAGCACTGATTGTATACATGTGTGAGGATAGTAATCTGGACCAACTGATGATTGCTGGTTTAGCATGAAATACGTATATTGGTGAGTAATTATCTTTTCAACATGTGTGTGATCAGGTGGGTCAGCAATATGAGATGGCACTGAGAGTAGTGGTCGTGTGAAAATCTGAATTCGAATCCCGCATATGAAACTACTTTTGTGTTTTTATGGATATTGATTATCACTGTTAATTTTTTATATATTTATTTATATATATTTAATTAATTAACTACCAGATAAATATGTGACAATGCTAATGCTTATTACTTATCTCTCTATACAAATTTTTTGATGTTTCAAGCATTATTATATGTATACATATATTAATAGCTTTTAAGGCACATTTTGGTTTAATCCCAAATATCTTATATCATTCTTTTGAATATTGATATGTTATTGCACAAATTTTTTTTAAGAAATGTCACATTTTTAGCGAGTACTTGTTCATAGTAATTGTTTAAAAGTCGCAAGATCGCTAACACATCTGTGTAAAGTTATTTCAGATATATACAAAAATCCGTCAAAGATAAAAAATATATATAATTTCTAACTGGTAAAAAATGATTAATAATCATTTGTGCATTTTTCAAAAAGTGATTGTTTTTTAATAGGTCATTTTAAAATTAAATTTATGTAATATATATAATAATAAAGTTTAATTTTAATGTATATATACTTGATTAATTTGTTGTAGATTTATCCGTCAGAATTTGGCCTTAATCACTTGAAGGAAGAGGAAGCTTGGGGTCCTTTAGTATTACGAGAAATTAGTAAATCCAATGAAACTAATGGAAGTGCAGTATTGAGGAAATCAAATAATGATGAAAAAGAAAGAAAAATTCCCGAAGAAAGCAAGTTTAAAGAAAATGATGATGATGATGATGACGAATTTACCAAAAAAGTGGATAAAGTTAAAAGAGAGAAATTTCGTCAGTATCAGTTAAATAGATTAAAATACTTCTACGCTGTAGTGGAATGTGATACTCCTGAAACAGCGAACACCATTTACACAGAATGTGATGGTAGAGAATTTGAAGGCAGTGGAATAAAAATGGATCTTCGCTTTGTTCCCGAATCTATGGAATTTGAGCAAGTAGGTATAACCTAAAAGCAACAATCTGTTGATTATGAAATACTTTATTTTATTTATCATTTAACATTTTTTTTATTTATGAAAATTTGTAGATATAATGGGAACTGCCATATTCATGATATTTGGTTTTAAGGTTCCCCAGAAAATACAACTTCATTGTTAGTAATAAGTACAATACTGATAATTATATTTTAATTTAAAAAGTATTATATCATCAAGGCTTCCATAGATATAATTAATAAAACTATACAATATCTTATTATAGATAAACACTGACTTGTTCAAAATGTTCAATGCACAAATCTGCCTTTTTTATCAGAAAATATTATGAATGAAAATAGAAACTATAACCACAAACTCTCTTTGAATGCTTTATCTTTTTGGTAGTTGTGAAGTATGTGCTCGATCGCCACCAGGTGACACTGCGGTACCATCAACAACCGGCCTGAAGCTTGCAAGTGATAAATTTCTATCCGAAAGTGGCTGAAAATCGACAAATAAAAATGCCTGAGGTAATGTATATACAACAAATACATTGAATGTACAAATTATAAAAAAAACAACAAGAAAATGCTATAAAATTCAAATGAAAAAAAACAGAAATCGGTGAAAATACGACAAACACAGCTCCCCCCCACCCCTAAAATCAAGAATTCTTCACTTAAATCAAAAAATGAAATTGCCTGATGCAATGTATACCTAACAAATACATCGAAAGTACAAATTATAAAAAAAGTCAAGAAAATGCTATAAAATTCAAATTAAAAGAAATCGGTGAACAACAAAGACAGACCCCCTAGAAATTGCTATATACATCTACAATCACATTATATGTGTCTACAATCACATTCAAGAGCAATTAATTGGTTTCTGCTTTGAAATATTATTTAAATTCATCGATATTTAAAAAATAAAAAGCAATACACAAAAAATTACCAACGTAAAATCTACCTCTCCCCCAAGTAAGAACTATTAACAATGGTGGAAGGCGGGAAATCCAAAAACAGAATTTCATCAAATTATTTAGCTTTCAAGATTTTCAAATAAGCATCTACAATCGCATTCAAAAAGCAATTAATTTGTTTCAAATGCATATTTAAATTCATCGATATTTAAAAAATAAAAAGCCAAGCACAAAAAATAATTATCAACGTAAAATCTACCCCTCCCCCCAAAATAGCTGAAATTGACAAATTATATCGATGGTGTACTTTTCAAAAAATATACTAAATACTTAAAAAATAAAAGATTTTCAACATTTGCAAATCATTTAAATTGATCAATATTTAAAAAATAAAAAGCAATACACAAAAAATAATTACCAATGTCTTTCCAGGCATTTCAATGTTTGCAGTTTTTTCAGTTCAAGAAATTGTTTTTCATGTGAAAAGCCGGTACCAAAAAGTCTATGACATCACATTTAGATGTGAATTAGAAAAAGATTATTTGCAGCATAAAAATCCATTAGCACTCAAAAAATAAAATGAATTAAATATCCATCAACTTTTACAACTTTTCTTTAAAATTTTAAAATGTAGCTTTCTAGGCATTTGAATGTTTTCAACATAAAAATCCATTAAAAATGTTACTATTTAGATTTAGAGTTCAACAGAAGACTAAGGAACGGTGGTCATTTGGTTTAAAAAAAATACAGCAAAGATGGTAGAAATTAAGAGCAGATTACAATTAGCAAGCAATTATAGTTCCGTAAAAAATAGACAAAAAGAAGGTTCAAATTTGTAGGCTTTTGATGCAAAATAAATTATTTAGAAAAACATTCAAATTTTGAAGTTTATTAGAACAGATTTTAATACACTTAAATAGTAACAGAAGATTAAGTAACAGTGGTTATTGGGCTTAAAAAAATACAGCAAAGATGGTAGAAATTAAGAGCAGATTATAATTAGCAAACAATTATAGTTCCGCAAAAAATAGACAAAACTCCACTGCTTCATGTTCTGCCTTTGGAAGATCCCAAATTTTTATCATTTTGAGTCAAAAAAGAAGATTACGAATAAGATGCTACTTAAATTTCAGCTGCTACTGATATTTCAGCGCGGGGGTTTTGAAATGTTGCCTGAAAGTTTGTACATGTTTAATGTTGTATTCATCTGCGTAAGAAAATAATCCATATTAACCCTATCAAAAGATAAAAATAATCCCAACAACTTGTATTTCTAGCAGTACAAAATAATTAACACGTCATAATAAAACTACGCAGATATTTCAAAGGACTAGTTCAGTTACATTTTGATTAAATTTGTCGGCTTTGGAAATTATATTTTTCATGTGAAATGTCTATTACATCATATTTCATTAATAAGTACAAACTGTGATCTAACATATTATGGTGCGATTATATTTCTCTTCTTAAATCTTTAATTGGTATATGTGTATGGATTTAATTCAGTATTTTCCTAAGAATCTCATATAACATACATATATGATGAAATGTTTAGGCAACTATTTACCTTTTTCTAACTTTTGTGAGTACATTAAATGGTAATTTTAAAAATAAATTTGGTTTAGAGTGAAAGTAAATGCTTTCTTCATAGTGCCTTTTTTCATTTACTTGGGAATCACCTTTCTTGAGTTAAGTTAAGAAGTTTAACAATAGAAAGCTAAATTTTATAATTTTAAAGAAAATTTGTAAAAGTTAATGGATATTTAATTCATTTTATTTTTTGATGGCTAATGGATTTTTATGCTGCAAATAATCTTTTTCTAATTCACGTCAAAATGTGATGTCATACACTTTTTGGTACCGGCTTTTCACATGAAAAACAATTACTTGAACTGAAAAAACTGCAAACATTGAAATGCCTGGAAAGACATTGGTAATTATTTTTTGTGTATTGCTTTTTATTTTTTAAATATTGATGAATTTAAATGATTTGCAAATGTTGAAAATCTTTTATTTTTTAAGTATTTAGTATATTTTTTGAAAAGTACACCATCGATATAATTTGTCACTTTCAGCTATTTTGGGGGGAGGGGTAGATTTTACGTTGGTAATTATTTTTTGTGTATTGCTTTTTATTTTTTAAATATCGATGAATTTAAATATTTCAAAGCAGAGACCAATTAATTGCTTTTGAAAGTGATTGTAGATGCATAAGGCAATTTCTAGGGGAGGGGGTCTGTCTTTGTCGTATTTTCATTGATTTCTTTTAATTTGAATTTTATAGCATTTTCTCAGGTTTTTTTTTTATATAATTTGTACTTTCGATGTATTTGTTGGATATACATTGCCTCAAGCAATTTTAATTTTTCGATTTCAGTAAAGAATTCTTGATTTTAGAGGGTGGTCTGTGTTTGTCGTATTTTCACCGATTTCTGTTTTTTTTAATTTGAATTTTATAGCATTTTCTTGTTTTTTGTTTTTTTTTTATAATTTGTACTTTCGATGTATTTGTTGTCTATACATTGCCTCAGGCATTTTAATTTGTCAATTTTCAGCCACTTTCAGATAGAAATTTATCACTTGCAAGCTTCGGGTCAGTTGTTGATGGTACCGCAGCATCATCTGGTGGCAATCAAGCACATACTCCACAACTACCATCTTTTTTTATTATCAAATCTACGAGAGTGGTTATAAAAAAACTTGACAGCTTTAAAAGATTTTTAATCTTGTATTCGAAAATAAAAAACTGAGAAGAAAAAACAATGCTCTATTCGTATCTTATTAACCTCAACTTTCTTTTAAACATATATAATTAATCTGATATTAAAGTCTCGCCATATGAATTAGAAAATTAAAATTTCATTTTTTTTTTTACTAATTTTTAGTTTTTATTTTATTTTCTGAACTGTGGATAAGCAAATCAATACTGTTGCTCATTATTGATTAATTTTTAGTATTACAAATATAATTTTTAATCTACAAGCTAATAAATGTTGTATGTTAGTAAAAGATTTAGTTCCTGAAATTGCCGTTTGGAGTTGCTCATTAGCTACTATTACTTAATGATTGACTTGCTGTGCTGATATGGCTGTTGTGTTCTGCAAGATAAGTTAAAAGCGTATATTTTTTTGCGATTATCATCAAAAAATCGATTACTACAAAAATTTTGTGCTTACTGTGTAGAAAAAATTGGGTTCAAGAGAAATAGTTTTAATTGGATAATGTTTGGAAAGTGTTTCATTACGCATTTTAAATATAGATGTGGAGGTGTTACTGTAAAGAGGCTTTATAACTAAGGTGTATGTAAGATTATTTGGTTTTTAGTAATTTTGGTATTAAATAATTTTTTAAATTAAGAAAGAAAATGATTTATTTGAGAAAGAAGATAATGTTTTGAGCCTAAAGTTGGAAAGCACATGATAATTGATCACCATTGGTTTGAAAAGTAGGAGAGGAAACATAAAGTTAAATATTGAGTAGGAGACTTGGAAAATTAAGGGGTATGGATTGCATTTGTATTCCACAATGCATATATAATGATCAGAAAGAAATTAGACATGCTGTGGTAGGTGTACCATATGGGGTGAGGTTTATCATTTGAAATGCTTAAATAAGATTAGGAAGGATGTAGCAGGTTTATTTTACTATGTAGACAGTGTGTAAATGTGATTCAAGAGGTGAAAATGTAGATAGCTTAAAGATAAAGTTAGGAGAAATAGAGCAAAATATAGTTGAGGAAGATATTATAGAGTGTTTTTAGTGGAGTGACGATAGATGTGGAAGAAAAAATAGTAGTGCAATGGAGATGGTTAGCCAAAGAATAAATAAGATAGAAGAAGAGGTAAAAAATGTAGATGCAAAATTAAAATCCTCAGAGACGAAGTATGAGCACATAAAGGAATTAGTGAATAGGAATGATAAGGAAGAAGTAGATAAGGAAGTCCAGAAGATGTAAGAGAATGTTATGGATAAAGTAGGGAAAGTAAACTATGAGATAATATTGATAGAAGATTCGCTAATTAGAGAGTGTGGAAATATAATTGCAAGGGAAAATAGAAACAGGTATGTAATAATATGTCTGCCTGGAGCTAGAATTAGGATGTTCTAGACAAAATAAAGAAACAAGGAAGTAGAGATGTGTATCTTATGGTAGGGACAAATAATTTGTTAGAGCCATTGGAGAAAGTAATGGATGAATATATAGAATTGATTAGAAATTTCAGTAAGATTAAAGGAAGAATAGGAATAGTTGGATTATTACCAAGATTTGACAATAGGTATATGTTAGATAGGGCATGTTCTGTAAATGAGAGATTGAAAAATATTGTGTGAGAGAAATGTTATGTTTGTGGATGTGTGAGTTTTTTTATAAGTAAGGGGGAGTTATATAGTAAAGATGGATTGCATTTAGCAAAACAAGGAAGTCCTCATTAGGACGTTTGATTTATAAAGAATATAGTTCAGGAAACTTATAAAGGGAGATAGGGTTTTGAATTGCAATGTTATCAGAAAGAAGAAGAATGGATGGGATGTAAGAAATAAACAAAGGGTAACTGATTTAGATATAAATGTAGATGTGGAGACGGAATGGGTCTGTAAAATTAATGATAAGCAAGTTATTTACAAATGTAATGGAGAAGAAAGAGTCCAAACAATTTATAAAAGAGTAGTTAGGAAAGAAAGAATGGTTAAAATTCGTTTCTTGGATATGGAAGGTGGTAGGAGATGAGAAAAATGGCTGGAATTAAACAAAGCAGTTAAAAATGAAGAGCTTGATATACTAGCAGTAGTGGAAACACATCTAAGAGAAGAAGAAGAAGAACCTATACTGGAAGACTTGGTATGGCAGGATACAGATAGAAAAGAAGAAGAAAATGGGTGGTAGTATAGGAGTTATGTCAAAAAAATATTTAAATACTGTTAAATGTCAAGAACATTTGTGATTTGAGGTAAGATTAGGAAGACAAGAATGGATGATGGCTATAGTGTATATAGCCACTGGAGATAGTCAAACTATAATGGAGTGGAACAGTAGCATATATGAATGCCTAGTTAAGAATATACAGAGTTTCAAAGAAAAGGGGTGTGGGGGGGGGGTAAGAGAATAATGGTTATAGGGGATATGAATGGGCATATTGAAGAAATTGATGATGTAGATAACAAGAATGGACAGCTTTTGAAGAATGTTTGTCAAAGTGTGAATTTGAGCATTGGAAATTTGTCAAATGTTTATGAGGGATAATACATATAGTCTAGAAATAATATATTTCACACAATAAATTATGTATTACTAGAGAAAGAGGGAATGAATAAAGTATAGAAAATTAAAGTGTTTGATAATGAAGAGAGATTATGTAATAGTGATCATAATTTCTTTATAATAGAAATGGTTAGTAATGTGATGGAAAATAGTAATAAAAGTAGAAAGGATAGTGAAAGATGTGGATGGAGAATGAATGATAAGAATAAGTTAAAGAATATAAAATAAAAGTTGAAGAAACCATGGAAGAGTTGGTTGGGAATGAATATAAGGACTGGTGTGATGAAATAGAAAAAGTGGCAAATAGGGTTTTAGGTGAGAATATTCAGAAGAATAAAAGTAATAGGAAAGTGAGAGTTAGTAAAAGTGTAAAAGAGAGGGGAAAGCATGCAGAGAATATAAGTGTGCTATTAAGAACAAAGAAAGTGAAAAAGATGTTAATGTTAAATGGGAAAAGTATTTTTAAAAAAAGAAGTTGGCTAAAATAGATAATTATAGAGAGAGAATGAAATTAAATAGTAAATTGTTGGAGGATATTAATAAAAGTGGAAGAGATGGGAGTAAAAAATTTTGGAAATACATTAAAAGAAGGAATGTAGGGGAGAGAGAAATAGTATTACTAGATGATGAGGGAATAGAGTGTAGCTCTAGAGAAGAATTAGAGACAATCTTAAATAAGTATATAATGGATATAGAAAAGATGTTAGATGTGAAGGACAGAGTGATAACAAACATGAAAGCATATAGTAATGGAAATATTAGGTTTACAGAAAATGAACTGAATGAGGCAGGGAAGAAATTGAAAAGTGGAAAGGCAAGAGGTTTAGATGGATGGGCAGCAGAGATGGTAATGAATTTAGGACATAGAGCAAAATTAAACCTATTATCATGGTTTAATAAGATGGCACAGAAGGGAGATTTTCCAGATAGTTGGAGTAATATAAGAGTAAGGCTACTATTTAAAGGAAAGGGTAAGGATCATAGAAAGATAAGCAATTATAGACTGATAGTGGTAACGTCAATGTTATATAAAGTTTTTACATATATGGTGGCTGGAAGGGTCGCAAAATGGATGGAAGAAAATAATATAGTGGGAGAAATGCAAGGAGGTTTTCGATTGGATAGGCATATAGGAGATAGTTTATTTGTAGTTACACAACTTATAGATATGAGTAGAAATACAGGTAGACAGTTATATATGGTTTTTATAGATATAGAGAAGGCATATGATAGAGTAAATAGAAATAGATTATGGGTAAGTTTAGTAAATTTGGGAATGGATGGAGCTTTAGTGGATATTATTAAGAAATTATATGAAAATAATTACTATACGTATCAATTAGGGAATATAGAATCAGTTAAAGTTAAAAATGGGGTGGGACTAAGGCAAGGATGCCCTATGTCACCTATTTTGTTTTTGTTGTATTTGAGAGAAATGGAGAGAGCAATAGAAAGACTAGGAAGAGGGGTAGAGATACCATTAATAGGTGGCAAGGGAGTATATACATTATCGGGTCTTTTATTTGCAGATGATGTCTTCTTGTGCACAGAAAGAAGGGAAGATATGGAAGTTATGCTGAGGACATGCGCAAGGATGGGTAAAGAGATGGGGATTAAATTTAGTGAAGAAAAATCAAAAGTAATGATGATTAATACTGGGGAAAGAGAAGACAAAGAATTTTTATTGGGGGATATAAAGTTAAGTGTGGTGAATAGGTATAACTATTTGGGAATCATCTTAAGTAATCAGAGAAATTGCTTGGATGAATGGGAGAAAAAATTGATAAATGAAGCAAAGAAAAGAAAGGGATTGATAAAGAAATTAACAGTGTTTTCATATAATAAATATGATGTAGCTAGAATTGTATGAAGGAGTGGCAGTAGCAGGGTTAACATATGGTAATGATGCATTATGTGTTAGTAAAGGGGTATTAGATTACTTAGAAAAAGTACAAAGAGAAGTAGGAAGCAGATGTGTGAATGGCAAAGGAGGCAATTCAAGGAAAATGGGATGGTCAAGTTTTTATATGTGAGATGCAAAAAGCAAAATGAAAATGTTCGGTAGATTGCAGTTTATGGATAATAAGAGAATAGCCAAAATAGTATTTAATTGGGTTATGAGTAAAGGGTGGGTAACAAGATGGGTGAGAAAGGTAAAGTGGTATGCAGTAGATTTGGATAAAGAATTTATGTCAGTATACTTATACAAAAGGTAGGATGATTGTGTTAGGAGAATTGTTGAGTGTCATAGTGGCAAGGAATGGGATAGAAGAATAGATGCGTTAATAAAGAATAGGGAGTTGGAGAGATGGAGAACTAGTATGGAGAGTAAAAAGAGTTTAAATATATATAGAAGTAAAGGGAATATTGGGTGCCAGTTAATTTATGATAATAGCAAGGAAAGTAGTTTACTGTTTAAAGCTGGAACGGGATCTTTAGCAACAAGGGATCATATACATAAATGGAAAAGGGTGAGTGATTTAGTCTACAAGTTGTGTAAGGAAGGCATAGAAAATATTAGGCTTCTCTTAATTGAATGTAAATGCCTGAAAGCTGAAAGAGTACAAATAATATTGTGGAAGAATAAATATAAACAAAATTATTATATAGGAAATGGGTTATTGCTTTTTTGTGCTGGGTTTGGGAAAAGATAAGGGGGATTTAAATATAAAGGCCATGGAGTTGATAAAGATTGTGTTGTGGAAATGGGATGGAGCAGGATAGAGAAGAATATCGGAAAAACTTAGGGCAGGGAATGGAAAGGGAAGGTAAAGTGGCTAACACACTATATACCATTTTATTTTCAGCTCAGTTCGACCTATCACTTTTAGGATTAACTAAATTCTTCAATTACTTTTTTTATTTTTGTTCTATTTATTGAACTACCGATGAACTGATAAAAAGAGTGAATATTTGTTCCTGATGCAGATTTGAAAGTGTAGAGAAATTATTACTGTCTTTGTTTGAAATAATATTTTAAGTAATTACATTTTGAATTACAAGTGTCAAATTAACTCAACCCACATCTTTAACACCATCCCCTTTAGATAAATATAGTAATGACTATTATTAATAATTTACTAAACTAGAGATTATCTCTAGTACAGATATAAACTTTAAAACTCAATTAAAGATTAATATATCTGATTTTTTAAAATTAACACATGGAGTTATTCACCCCTCCCCACCACATGTAATATCTTTATAAATAGATTAAATAATGTCAATATTACCCATATATTTATTTAAATTTATATAAATAAAGATACAGTAAAATATAAATAACCCCCAAGATACGTTTCAGCACGAAATGCATCTTGGGGATCATTTGTCTTTTATTATATCTTTATTTATATGAATTTAAATGAATATATGGTAATATTGAGGTTATTTAATATATTTATAAATATTTTATATAGGGGATTTGAAATCAGACTTTCACCCGACCCTCAACTATCCACACTATCTCATACTGCTGACACACATGTCGAAAAGATAAATAATCACCAATATACGTATTTCGTGCTAAACCAGCACTCATTCAGTTCGTCCAGATTATCATCACACATATGTACAATCAATGCTCCGCTTATATTAAGATAGCCAGTCTTCATACTTTAATGGACAGGCTTCAATCCACTTCATCATCAGAATTTCAATGAAACGGACGGCTGAAGAGTTGTGGGTGAAATGGATTGAAGCCTGTCCATTAAAGTATGAAGATTGACTATCTTAATATAAGCTGAGCATTGATTGTATATATATGTGTGGAGATGATAATCTGGACAAACTGATGAGTGTTGGTTTAGCACAAAATACATGTATTGGTGATTATTTATCTTTTCGACATGTGTGTTATCAAGTGTGTCAGCAGTATGAGATAGCATGAATAGTTGAGGGTCATGTGAAAGTCTGAATTCAAACCCCCTGTATATTACATATTGGAGTGCAAGTACGACAAAGCCTATACTATAGAAAAAAATCATATATTAAAATATCATTTTTGTTTTATTTATTTATTTTAAACTGGCTATCGAAAGAATAATTGAAGAATTTCAAAAATAATTCAAATATAAAGTTATTACATGGAAGAATAATTTTTTTTTTTTTAAAAAAAATAATTTGATTTTGTGTCTTTGATTGCTCATCGAAATTAAACGTATTAATTGATTTAATGCATTTAGTAATGAAAAAATATTACATATTAAAAAGTAATATTTATTGCTTGCTTATGTGATAATTAACCTAAATGCACTTAATATTTAATGTAGAAACCCACATCTGAAATCACAGAAGTTAACGATCCATCAGCTTACGAACCTCTGCCGTTTGTTACGTCAGCACTACAGCAGTCTAAAGTTAATTTTACCTGGGATGAAACTAATTACAGCAGACTTTCAGTCACTATGAAAAAATTCAAAGAAGAAGACCTTGAGAAAAGTGACCTACAAGTTTATCTAGCGCCTTCTAGTGATGAAGATGGTAAAGACTTTGCAAAGTAATTTATTTAAAATAGTTATTAAAAGTTTGATTGAATGAAAATGCAAAACTATGCTTTTCTTTAAATAAAGAATATTTCAAATGTAATTACTATTTAAAAGTTAGATATTGTGCATTTAGTTGTAGTTTCCGAATTAGTTAAATAATTGGGGGAAAAAAAAACAGTGAGAGACTACATATATTTCATATGATCACCATTTCTTATGTTTGCTTATAACTGTTATTAAAACAGACAAAACTCACTATACGTATTGCCACGTACAGCAAGCTAGTGTAATCAATGGACACCAGAAGGCTTGTGCATAAAATCCCCATCTAGAAATATCCAATATTCCCAGACTAGTTTCTGGCTTGTGGCCTTCGTCAGTTGAGGGTTGCATTAGATCCTAAAATCTAGGTGCAGTGCTCTTAGATCCAAGGCTCCTCATTGACAAAGGCCACAAGCCAGAAACTAGTCTGGGGATATTGGATGAGTAGACACTAGATGGGGATTTTATGCATAAGCCTTCTGGTATCCATTGATTACTCTAGATTGCTGTGTGTGGCAATAGATATTGTGAGTTTTACCTGTTTTAACTACATATATTCCAACATGATTAACAAAAAAGATTGTTCAGTTTTAGGTTCTGTGTAATATATTTATTTTTACAAAATAAATTCAAGCTGATTGATGATAAGGAAGTTATGCGCATAAAGAAATCAATTTTGGTAATGCAGTCAAAAAGACATGATTGAAAGAAATTTAATCGGGAAAAAGTACAGTTATTGCTTTAAGTGTTGAATTAAATTTCCATGTCGACAAAGCAAAATAATATCTAATTACAAACTGATGAATAGCTTATTAAAAAAGGTAATGATTCTGATATTTACATGACCTTTATATACTTAAGTTGTAATATCAAAGTTGCAAACAAAAAATTTGATGGTAATTTCAAGCTGGTACTAAACTTATCAAATATTCAAAATTGTTTAAAAAGTTGTTAAGCAGATCAGTTTTGCCAATAACTCAAGCTATTATTTCACCATCAAGACACATCTTAAATAAAAAAATTTTAGGTGTCAAACCAAGAATCTACTATCAATGATTTATGGTATAAAAAATGGGAATTCTTATGATATTCTTGACAAATTGCACAGATCCAACAATAAAACCAAAAAAAATTTGATCTTCCTAGATGCAAATGGAATCTTATTGATAGATTCAAGACAACTGTGGACTTTGTACTCATCTGCTTTATAAATGAAATTCTCAGCCACTGATATATGCAGGTGTGGATCAGTATAAATTATGAACCATATAATGATTGCTAAATTTATGGCTACAATGGGAAAATCAATAAGCCATTGGTAATTTTATCTCCTGTTTGATATTTTATTACTAGTTAGGTCAAAAAAACCCTGATTGGTTCATCCTTTAATAAATCAAGATCTTCTGAATCTACATTGAAATTGTGGCATAATTTTTTATTTTTGTGAGGTTCTAAACATTTTTTTGACTAAGATTCATAATAAAGCCAGCTGGATTTGATCTTTGTAGATGTAACTAGGATCTCATCAACAAATTTAGGATAACCCATGATTAAGGTGCTTATCTGCTTGATAAATGGAGTTAGCAGCTACTGACCAATGCAGATGTAGACAAACATAAATCATGAATCACAGTTGATGACTGCTGAATTTATGGCTACAATGGCAGAATTACTAAAACCACTGGTAATTCTATCTCCTATTTGGAATCTGTACAGGTTCCTTTATGATATTTTATTAATAGTTAGGCTGTCGAAGTAAAATTGCTAATTAAGTTATAAATAAGAGAACCAATCAAGATTCTTCCTTTAATGTATCATAAGATTTTCTTTTGAATATTAAATCATGAATCTGTAAATCGAATTATGGCCCAAAAATAAGATGTCTTACGAGGTTCCAAACAATTTTTTTTTTGCCTCCAACAATAAACCACCCTAATCTTCCTAGACCCAATGAGAAACTCATGAACAGACCCAATACAACTCTTAGTCATTCTCCTCATCTGCTTTATAAATGAAATTAACAGACACTGAATTATGTAGATGTGAACAAACATAAATCATGGACCATTTAATGACTACCAATTTATGGCTACAGTGACAATTAATAAAACCACTGATAATTCTATCTCCTGTTTAGGTTTGTTTAGAATTTTTACAGATTCTTTTGTGATACCTCATTACTAGTTAGACTGCCCAAAAATATATTTTAAGTAAATAATAAATAAGAGAACCAGTCCGGATTCTCCCTTTAATGAATCAAGATTTTCTTTTGAATATCAAATCATGAATCTACAATGAATTATGGCATAAAAATAGCAGTCTTAAGAAGTTTCCAAACAAATTTCTTTTTCCTGTTCCAACAATAAAACCAACTGGATTTGATTCTTCTAATATAATTGAAGTTTCATCAATAGATTCCAGACAATCCATGATGGTTGTATTCATCTACTTTATAATGGTAACATATTAACCACTAATCTATATAAATTTGGATGAACCCAAACTATGAATTATATGTAGTTAGGACTGCCGAATGTATGGCTACTTTGGTAAAATTGAAGGACCTAATAAAATCATGGGTGAATTTATTTCTTGGTTGGAATATTTCCATATGCTAAATAAATCATAAATAAATAGTGAATTACCTTTTATGTGTACTAGAATAATACTAGTTTTACATATTAATGTAATATTTTTATTCTTTAGTAACATAAAGCATTGGAAACATATTTGAAATTTCCATAATTAAACTTATGATATAATTTATCTTTTTTATTGCATTGCCAAATCCATATATTGTTAATATCATCTATGTTTTTTATGGATTGTAAAAAAGCATTGTAAAAAGTAATAAAGAACATAAATGATATTAATATTACATAAAACTTATGATACATGAGTTAGAGTATCAAAATGTTATCTGGAAATCCAGTGAGAGGTAACATATTAAACATAATAATAATTTTTTGAATTGTAAATTATGGCTTTATGAGGCTAACTATAAGTTGCAAGAGAAACTCCATCAGCTGAGATGACTAATCAAAAACTAGAATGAAGATTTATATAAAACTAATTTTGATTTCTTTCTTTTAACGTGTGAAAGCAGAGGCAAAACTCTGCATACAGTAGTGCCACCCAGTTCAAGGCAGAGTAATCAATGGATGCAATAAGGTTTGTGCATAAAATCCCTATTTAGTGTCTACTCATCCAATATCACTAAACATCACATGATCACCATCTACAATCCAAGGCTTCTCATTGACGAAGGCCACAAGCCAGAAACTAGTCTGGGGATATTGGATGAGTAGGCACTAGATGGGGATTTTATGCACAAGCCTTCTGGCATTCATTGATTACTCTGGTTGGCACAGGGTGGCACTACTGTATGGAGAGTTTTGCCTGTTCATCCAATATCCTCAGACTACTCTGGCTTGCCTTGGGTGATGCTACTGTATAGAGAGTTTTGCCTTTGTTTTAACAAGAATAGTGATCATGTGAAAGATAAATACTATTATTAAATGTTTTATTGGCAATAAGATATTGTAAAGGCAACTATAATGTCTACATTCATATGATTTTGAAGTTTTACTAAATTGAGTCTTTAAGATATGATAAAGATGGCCCTGCATTTAATATCCATAGGAATTTGAAATTTCATTAATTTTTTAATTGTCTTTGAAATATATTAAAGATAACATTGGACCCAGCACTCTTATGAGTTTGATATTTTCTCGCCATTGCTGAAAGCCATAATACATTATAATCAATTTTTTTTTGCCACTAATACAGCAAAAGTCAGGTTAATACGTGCTCCTTATTATCTAATTAAAAAATATAGCTAATTACCGATTCACTAATCATTATTGGATGGTTAGTTGAATTAGATATGGTTTAAAAGAACTGTTATTGACTTGGAAAATGTTCTCAATTTGTCCTTGAAAGTATATTGAAAGTAGTAGATACCTAATCAGTATATCATAGATTCTTATATACTCAATAAACATTTTATAATATGGTCATGTACAAATTATATTAAAGTATAAGAATAAAAGATTTTGGCAGATTTAATATAACTGCTTTGTGAAAAACAGTTAATAATATAAGACAAATGGAAAATAAGAAAATGGGATAAAAAATAAAATGAGGAAAAAAATCTACGACTTTTTAAATGAGAAAAAAAATCTGTAGCTTTTTAAAACAATAATGTTGTTGGCTGCCTTTTTTTTTAATCTCATGATTTATCAAATATTGTAGCTTTTCAACTAACATAATTCATATTTAAACGGTATTTATTGCTTATTAGATTCCTTTCTTATAAAACTTATTTAAGATATATTTAAATTAAGTCACTTGTGTCTTCATTGATGATTTTATTGACTGATGTAAAAAAGAATTTAAATTATTGAGGATTTTTGTAAATTTGATTGAATTATCAGTAATATTCTAAACTCTTCATATAGCTTAATTAGAGATGTTTGACAAATTTTTAATAAACGTGCTATTGCAATCTATTTATTGTGAAAAATTCTTTTGCGACTAAACACAATTGGTTGCTCAATGGTTTCATTTTTTGATACCGATTTGTGTAGGATAATAACCAATTCCTTAGAAAAAAATTTTAAATGTTGCTAAAATAATGAATACGAAATGAACTCTTGTGCCAAGTTTTTTATATTGTTATATATTTTGAACTTAAATTAAAATTAAATGAAAGAAGTGTTTCAACATGTATAAACTACATGATCGATCATATTGGTAGGATTAGCTACATACCATTTTAAGTGTGAATGTTGCCAGAAATATCCAATCAGTAGATTTTTGAATTATTTTATATATATACACGACAAATTATGTCTGTTGATTCTTTAGAAATTGGATTTTATACAGTACTAGCACAAATGTTTTCAGTACGTAATATAGCAGAAAGGAATATTTTTAAGCGTAAGTTTGGTTCAGGGGTAGAGGGGCAGTCACTGGAGTTTAAGACCCATGGATGGCACTCATTTCTGACCCTATTGGCATTTGAACTTCTTATCAACTCCTGAACAATAAAACTATTTAATTATTATTATTAGAGTTTCATTTGACGGCATCATCAAGCTTCCATTTATGATTAAATTACGTAGGTGCTTGCATTCTAATCAACCAAACAAGGATGTGTTGAAGATTTAGTTAAGAACACAAAACGTCACTAAATGATTAACATATTATCCGCTTATTTTACTATTAGGAAATTTCTATTAGATTTGAATTATCTTTAAGATTAAATAGCTTTTTCAAAGAATAGTTAGATATAGGAAAAGTTATAAGGCAGGGAAGTTGTTATCTTATGTTTTGCTTAATATTTATGTAGAAAATTTTCTGAATGATTATTGTTTTAATGAAAATGGAATAAATAAAATAATTGAATGATTTTATTGCACAGGAATTCATAATAAGTTCAAATGTCTGAAGTGATTAATTGAGCATGAGCAGCTCCAGAGTATACCAAACCATGCAAGTTAGAATGGAGTTGGTATTTGGGATATGAAAATTCATTTCCATCACTTTTGGTAATGATAATGAAAATGAACTTCACAATTTTGTGAGGAAATTTAAAATAAGAATGAAAATATGTAAAAGTTGATAATAATGGTGAAAAGATTAAAAAGAATTTGTAAAGCTGATTAATTATTATTATTATTATTATTATTATTAAGTATTTAGATTGTTAATTATTTATGGAAGGGGAAATTTTGTGATTTATTAATGTGAAAATTAAGTAAAAGACTGATTAAATGGTTTGTTTGCATTATGTAGAGCAGAAACTAGGACAGTAAAATAAGTAATGGATGACTTTATTACTTGGGAATATATATGAAGTACGAACACCAGAAATGACAGACCTGGTTCAGTTTGTTGTCCTTAAGGTCCAGAATCTTCTATTCTATTACTGAGCCAAACTACACAAGGCACTAGAATGATTAGGAAAGGGGATAAGGAAAAATAGTATCCTTGGGAAATGTGGATTTGGAGGAGAATGGAATATATTATTTGGAAGAATAAGGTCAGTAATTCTGACACTATTGAATGAAGTAAATAGAAGATTATTTAGAAAAAAAATTGAATTTTATGTATTATATGTTGAAAAAAATTGTAGAGGCTAAATGAAAGAAGTCAAATTATAATTTAAAATAAGGTGGTTAGTCTCGAGTGCTTGATAAGTAGATGAAAGAATGGGAAGACTCGGAAAATCTTATCTGATTGTTTGGGATCTATTATTTGCAAAATAACTAATATGATAAATATAAAAAAATTATCTGTAACATTAATCAGAGGATGAGAGGAGGATGAAATACTTTGACAAATGATTTTGAAGTGGAAACGAGATGAATATTTCAAAGATAGACCGAAGGATAAAAGACCTAGAAGTGTATGGAACTTAAAATGTAATAAATAATTAATGGGAAATATATACGTTTTTTAGTCATTTTATTTAATAATTTTGTCATTTTTTAATTAGATAATAGTAATATTTCAATTCCTTTTTACAAGCAATTTTTTATTGAAGGAAGTAAAATGTATAATTGTTGATTCCTGATATCAAATGAATTTGATTATAAAAGTAGGGTGGCTTGGTTTTAAATAAAGTGGGGAATTTTTAATCATTTGCTTGAATATCAAAAGTAAAAGATAGCTGTTTGTTAGATATGATATCTTCTGAAAGACAATTATCCTGTTACCAGTCATAAGAATCTGTCTTTTGCACATGTTTTGTATGTATATTGTTGGTTGTAGAGCAGTAGTAGAGTCTCATTATTTAATAGAAATTAAGTTAAAACAGTGACATTCCACACAATAGTGCCACCTAGTACAAGCCCTAGTAATCAATGAATGCAAGAAAGTTTGTGCATAAAATCTCTATCTAGTGCCTTCTCATCCAATATCCTCAGATTAGTTTCTAGCTTGTGGTCTTCATCGGTGAGGGGCCTTGGATCTGAGAGCACTCCATCTAGACCTTACGATCTGATCCAACCCTCCAGCAGCCACCGTTTACCCCTTTAGTTAACTATAAAGCTATGAATCCCAAATGAAAATAGATCTTTTCAATCCAAGTTCATTCATTTGCCTAGTCATATAGATATGAAACCAGTTCAGTATCTGTACATTTTGATATCTTTGGCTCTTTAATAACCAGTCACCATCATCCCATATACAGCAATGGTATTAGACCATTAGACATCATATGATTACCATTTTCTGATCTGATGTGATGCGTTGTGACCTCTCTCTCAGCCACTATGCCCAGAGAAACCTGTTTGCCACTTTACCTTCCCTTTCTATTCCCTGCCCTTTTTCCCATATTCTTCTTTATCCTACTCCATCCCATTTCTACATCATAAACTTTGTCAACCCCATAGCCTTTATGTCTAAATTCCCCTTATCTTTTCCCAAACCCAGCATAAAAATCAAGAATGTTTACATTTATTCTTCACAACTTCATAATTTGTACCCTTTCTACTTGCAGGTATTTACATTCAATTAACGGATGCCTAGTATTTTCTATACCTTGCAGACTAAATCACTCATATTTTTTTATTTATGTGTATATTTCCTTGTTGCTAAAGATTTTCCTTGCTATTATCATAAATTAACTCAAACCCAATATTCTGTTTACTTCAATATATATTTAACTTTTTTTACTCTCCATATTAGTTCTCCATAATCTCCAACTCCTTATTCTTTATTAATGCATCTATTCCTTCTATCCCATTCCTTGCCACTATAACACTCAACAATTCTCCTAACACAGTCATGCCATCTTTTGTATAAATATACTGACATAAACTCTTTATCCAAACCTTCTGCATACTGTACTACCTTTCTCACCCATCTTGTTGCCTGCTCTTTACTCATAACCCAATTAAATACTATTTTGGCTATTCTCTTATTATCCATAAACTACAATCTACCAAATATTTCATTTTGCTTTTTGCATCTCTCATATAAAAATTTGACCATCGCATTTCTCCTTGAATTATCACTTTTGCTGTCCACAGATCTGCATCTAATGCATGTCTTCCTACTTCTCTTTGTACTTTTTCTAAGTAATCTAACATCTCTTTGCTAACACATAATGCATTGTTACCATATATTAACACTGCTACTGCCACTCCCTTCCATGCAATTCTAGCTACAGCGTATTTATTATATGAAAATACTGTTAATTTCTTTATCAATCCCTTTTTTTTCTTTGCTTCATTTATCAATTTTTTTCACTCATCCATCCAAGCAATTTCTCTGATTACTTAAGATGATTCCCAAATAGTTATGCCTATTCACCACACTTAACTTTATATCGACCAATAAAAATTTGTTGTCTTCTCTTTCCCTAGTATTAATCATCATTACTTTTGACTTTTCCTCGCTAAATTTATTCTCCATCTCTTTACCCACTCTTGCACATGTCCTCAGCATAACTTCCATATATTCCCTTCTTCCTGTACACAAGAAGACATCATCCGCAAATAAAAAAAAACCCGATAATGTATATACTCTCTTGCTACCTATTAATGATATCTCTACCCCTCTTCCTAGTCTTTCTATTGCTTTCTCCATTTCTCTCAAATACAACAAAAACAAAATAGATGAAGGACGTCCTTGCCTTAGTCCCACCCCATTTTTAACTTTAACTGATTATATATTTCCTAATTGATATGTATGCAATTATTTTCAAACAATCTCTTATTAAGGTCCACTAAAGCTCCTTTCATTCCCAAATTTACTAAACTTACCCATAATCTATTTGTAGTTACTCTATTATATGCCTTCTCTATATCTATAAAAACCGTATGGAACTGTCTACCTGTATTTCTACTCGTATCTTTAAATTGTGTAACTACAAACAAACTATCTTCTATATGCTTATCCGATCGAAAACTTCCTTACATTTCTCCCCCTATATTATTTTCTTCCATCCATTTTGCGACCCTTCTAGCCACCATGTATGCGAAAACTTTATATAACACTGACATTACCGCTATTGGTCTATAATTGCTTAACTTCATATAATCCTTAACCTTCCCTTTAAATAGTAGCCTTATTCTTCTATTATTCCACCTATCTGGAAAATCTTTCTTCTGTGACAACTTATTAAAACATGGATAATAGATTTAATTTTGCCCTATGTCCTAAATTCATTACCATCTCTGCTGCCCATCCACTTCTTGTCTTTCTACTTATCAATTTCTTCCCTGCCTCATTCAGTTCATTTTCTGTAAATCTAATTTCTATTATTATATGCTTTTATGTTTGTTATCACTCTGTCTTTCACATCTAACATCTTTTCTGTGTCCATTACATACTTGTTTAAGTTGTCTCTAATTTTTCTTTAGAGCTACACTATTCCCTCATCATGTAGTAATACTATTTCTCTCCTATACATTTCTTCTTTTAATGTATTTCCAAAATTTTTTACTCTCTTCTCTTCCGTTTTTATTAATATCCTCCCAATTATCTATTTTAGCCAACTTCTTTTTTTAAAATACTTTTTCCATTTAACACTAACATATTTCTCACTTTCTTTGTTTTTAATAGACCACTTAAATTTTCTGCATGCTTTTTTTCTCTCTTTTGCACTTTTACTAACATTCACTTTTCTATTATTTTATTCTTCAGAATATTCTCACCTAAAACTTTTTCTACTTCACACACAAGTCCTTATATTCATCCCCAACTAACTCTTCCATGATTTCTTCAACTTTTATTTTATATTCTTCTATCATTTATTCTCCATCCACATCTTTCATTATCCTTTCTACTTTTATTACTATTTTCCCATCACATTACTAACCATTTTTATTATAAAAAAATTATGATCAGTATTATATATTCTCTCTTGATTCATTCCCTCTTTCTCTAGTAATACATAATCTATTGTGTGAAATATATTATTTCTAGACCATGTGTATTGTCCCTCATAAATATTTGATAAATTTCCAATGCCCAAATTCACTCTCTGACAAAAATTTTTCAAAAGCTGTCCATTCTTATTACCTACATCATCAATTTCTTCAATATGCCCATTCATATCCCCTATAACCATTATTCTCTTTCTTTTTTCTTTGAAACTCTGTGATGTGACGTGATGCACTGTGACTTCTCCTTAAACAGAGTCAGGGATCTCTCAGAAACTATGCCCAGAGTAACCTGTTAGCCACTTTACCTTCCCTTTCCATTCCCCACTCTAAGTTTTCCCATAATCTACTCCATCCCAATTCCACAACATAATCATTGTCAACTCTATGGCTTTTACAGCTAAATCGCCCTTTATCTTTTCCCAAACCCAGCATTAAAACCAATAACCCACTTTCTGTATAATCAGTTTGTTCATATTTATTCTTCCATAACTTCATTATTTGTACCTAAGCATTTACATTCAATTAACAGATACCTAATATTTTCTATGCCTTCCTTACACAATTTGCACACTGAATCACCCATATTTTTCCATTTATGTGTATATTCTCTTGTTGCTAAAGATCCCGTTTGAGCCTTAAACAATAAACTACTTTCCTTGCTATCATCATAAATTAACTCGTACCCAATGTTCCATTTACTTCTATATATATTTAAACTCTTTTTACTCTCCATACTAGTTCTCCATCTCTCCAAGTCCCTATTCTTTATTAATGCATCTATTCTTTTATCCCATTCCTTACCACCATAACACTCAACAATCCTCCTAACATCTTTTGTACAAGTATACTGATATAAATTCTTTATCCAAATCTTCTGCATTTACCTTTCTCACTCATCTTGTCGCCTGCCCTTTACTCATAACCCAATTAAATACTATTTTGGCTATTCTTTTATTATCCATAAACTGAAACCTACCAAACATTTTCATTTTGCTTTTTGCATCTCTTATATAAAACTTGACCATCCCATTTCTCCTTTAATTGCCTCCCTTGCTGTCCATACATCTGCATCCAATGCATGTCTTCCTACTTCCCTTTGTACTTTTTTTAAGTAATCTAATATCCCATTACTAACACATAACACATCATTATCATATGTTAACCCTGCTACTGCAACTCCCTTCCATACAATTCTAGCTACATCATATTTATTATATGAAAACACTGTTAATTTCTTTATCAATCCCTTTTTTTTCTTTGCTCCATTTATCATTTTTTTTCCCCATTCATTTAAGCAATTTTTCTGATTACTTAAGATGATTCCCAATTAATTATATCTATTTACCACACTTAACTTTATATCCTCCAATAAAAATTCTACGTCTTCTCTTTCCCTAGTATTATCCATCATTGTATTTGATTTTTCTTCACTAAATTTAATCCCCATCTTTTTACCCACTCTTGTGTATGTCCTCAGCATAACTTCCATATCTTCTCTACCAAAAAGACATCATCTGCAAAAAAAGACCCAACAAAGTATATACTCCCTTGTCGCCTATTAATGGTTTCTCTATCCCTCTTCCTAATCTCTCTATTGCTCTCTCCATTTCACTCAAATACAACAAAATCGGTGACATAGAGTATCCTTGCCTTAGTCCCACCCCATTTTTAACTTTAACTGATTCTATATCCTCTAATTGATACGTATAGTAATTATTGTTACTGTATTTCTCTTCGTACAGTAGCGTCACCCAGTGCAAGCCATAGTAAACTAAAAAGGTAAAAGATGGCTGCTAGAGGGTTGCATTAGATCATAAGATCTAGGAGTTGTGCTCTCAGATTCAAGGCTTCTCACTGATGAAAACCAGAAACTAGTTTGAGGAAATTGGATGAATAGACACTAGTTAGCAATTTTATGCACAAACCTTTTTGCATTTATTGATTCCTAAAGTTTGCACTGGGTTGGAACTACTGTATGAGGAGTTTGACATTGTTTTAACAGCTTGTGTAAGCATTCGAAATGTTGATCATGTAATATTTAGAAATTAAGTGTAAGCTAGAAAAGATATTCAATAATATTGTTTAAAAAAGAATTGTAGCAAGCCTTCAGCGTCACAAGTTCTTTATATTTCTTTGAACTTTAGCGTAGATCAGTATTTTTTTAAAACCAAACATAGGCAATTGTCATTCTTATCCAGATTTATTGTTTCTACCATAGGTGATGAACATTCAAATTTAACAAAAATAGCAAATTAATTTTCGTTGACAATAATAAAAAAAAAATTAAGTACAGTATATATTTTTTTTTAATTGGAGTTTGAATAAGAATTTTGCCGCAAAATTACAAGTCATATTTTGAAACTTTAGAATTTTACATTGATATTAAAAAATATTTAGTACAAAAGTAAGATTATTCTCTTTGATGCCCTGTATGATTTATTGCAGTGGTCGAGTTTATGACTCTGGAGCAGAAAGCTTTACAATCGATTCTAGTTTTGTCACTTCTGGCATTCAAATTTGTTATGAACTTCGGAACAGTAAAGAGGTTTATTTATTTAAAAGAATATAGTGGGGGGGGGGGGTTTACAATATTAAATTATTGGTTTATTGAGAGTAAGATATAGATAGGAGTGTAAGATAGGTTAGGGATTTAAAATCAAGTTTTGATTGGACATATGAGTTTATTATTAGTCAGAAAATGAAAGTCTCAGTTTCATCTGGGTTGAGCTGATGTACTGATTAAAAACCACTAGTAGGTAAAGCATTTTTAGATTTAATTTTTTATTCTCTTTTATTTCATGTTATTTATTGCTCAAAATAATGATTGTTTAGCAAAAAAATAAATCCACTCATTCATTTTATTTGTTCAAGATGTCCAAAAATCGATTCCTTTCTTATTGCATTAAATCTATTAAATCTTTACAAAAAAACAACACATTCTTCATTTCACACTTTTCACAAAGCTTTACTGAGATACGATTTCATCTCGAGTGGCAATCTTCTTTAGAAATGTAGTTTGAAAAGAGTATATATAAAATATTCAAAAACTGAAAAATGTATAATGAGAAGGACAGTTGTTTTATTGTAAAAATAATATTTGTGTTAAATATTAGTTTTATATATGTAATTTTAATTGGTAAAGTTGTTTGCATACATTTTAATTCATTTAATCATATTTATTTATCTTATTATTCTTATTTCTGTTTAGAATGTTGGCCTGTTGCTTCAATTTATGAAAAAGATGATGATAATGTATCTCAGATAAAATCACAAGGAAAGGATAATTCTAAAGAAAAATACCATTCTTTATTGAAAAGTGTAGAAGATATGAATAGTAAAAAATATGATAAATCCAAGGAGCTTGAAATTACATGGGAACCAGGTAGAAACATTTTATCTCTAGAGATTATAATAAAAGTTTGTTTTTTAATCTAATTTCATATGTTTGTTAAATTATATACAGGAAGTAGTATATAATTGGAAAATAGCATTACAATGAAATAATATACTTCAGAATTGCTTGTTGTTAAAAAAATTTTTATTACAAAGAATCATAGGTATATAGATAAAAAAATCATACAATATAATATAAAATAAAATGTAATTATATAACAGTAATAATCATATATATTATATAATTTTTCAGCAGTCGATATGACGTAAACTATTTTAAAGCATCAGTTTGCATTGCATACATAGTGACACCTATCTTTTATATATAACATTAACTAGAACCAATAATAATTAAAAAAAATATAACATTCCAAATATTTAGTAATATTTAAGTACAAAGTATTTATTTCTTCTTCTTTCTCTCCCGCACCCCTTCTTTTTTCTTTATTTTTTACTCCTTCTTTTCCTATTAAACAACTTACAACAATCATACAAAATGTATATAGAGAAAAAAAAATTACATAAATACTATTGTACAATTTGGTATTCATTTTTAATTAGTCGATTATTAGTTAAAAATTAATTGATGGTTTATATATATTCACATAGTTATGTTTATTATAGTTAATATAATTAATTTTTTCTATTAGATTGTTTAAGATAGTTTAGTGGTTTTGTATTTATTACACAATCTGTTTTATGTCCATATTCTAAATAATGAATACATCATGTAAAATTATCATCTCTTTATTAATTGTAATTCTTTTGCTCATCTGATTATTTCTGCTATGCAGATAACAGAAGAGATGATAAATCTGCATTCTGTAGTGCTTATTTAGAATATGGATGTAAAATAGATCATGTAAAAAATATAAAACCTTTAAACTATATTAAAGAATCTAATAGAAGGAAAATATGTGAAACTAATTATATTAATTACAACAAACGTAACTGTATGAATATATATAAAATGTTAATTAATTTAATTAATAATTGACTAATTAAAAATGAGTGAAAAATTATATAATATATATTTATATATTTTTTCTCAGTGGATTTTGTATAGTTGTTATAAATTGTTTCATTGGGATAGGAAGGGATAAAGGAAGAAATAAAGAGGGGGGGGGGTAATGCATTTTTTTTACATTACATGTCATAGTTGTAACTATAAATATTTGGATGGATGAAATAAGGAAGTGTGTTGGGGTGATGTGGAGAATAGAGGCTAGAGATCGGAGAAGATGAATTGAACTTGGAGAAACCATTGTGCAGATCAATGATGGTTGAAAATGATGATGATGATTTGGATATTTGTTTACCAAGTTTCAGTAATGATAAGTTGCTTTAATAATGATTCATTAATATTTTATCGTCTAACTAAGAATAGATATCTATTTATTAACCAATTTTGGATGGCTATCTGAAAGGAAAAACTCATGCTGAAAAAATTCCCAAGTTTTATCTTTACAAGCGTGGGGATTTTTAATCAGGAATATTTAATAATTATTTCACTTCAATATTTAGGGAGAAAAAGGAAATCTTTTATTAGCCGCATCAATAAAGACTAATGTAACTTTTGCTTTCTTGAAAACCAGGATGTACCCAAACAATATTTATCACTATTCATATGACAGTATGTGGCAAATGGACATAAACTTGAAAGCTTAACTTTAGTGATGATGATTATTTTGAGCATACCTGATTCTATTTCTGAAGAGCTAAAATGATGGTCACTATGATGAGAAATGTTCTTTAATATATTAAAGACAGAAGTACATCAAAGATGAAGCAGTTAATTTAGCAAAAATATTACATATTCAGTTTTTCTTCATTAGTTGCTTTATATTCCATTGGCAGTAAAAGCCAAGAGACTGTGTGACGAACCAGACATGAGATCGTTGTTCTTTCAAAAAGGTATTCTTTTACTTAATTTTTGCTTAGTGTAAAATTAATTTCTGGTATCTAATATTAGATTAATTAGGAATATATTTGATTGATAAATTTATGAAAAAATAAATAAATTATTATTTAAAAAATATCTACTGAATTACAGGTGCTATCGTATCCAAATAACAAATATTTAATTTAGGTATTAAGATATTAATGTAAATGCCCAAGAATATTTGAGAAGTATCATGTATATGGTCATCTAAACTTGACTGTCTCAATCAAAACAATGTTTTTGGAAAAGATTGCTGAAAAATTAAAAAATAATTTGAGATTTAAATTAGCATTAATTTATAAAAAGTAAAAAAATCTAATGTAGTATCTTCAAAAACTAAAATTTTTTTGGTACAATATGTCGCTAACATATGGCAGTTTTATATGTTTTTTGTTTGTTTTGTTTTTGCTAGTGGAAGTTTAAATTTTTTCCAAAATTATTCAACTTTTAAGCTAATATTTATTCCAGTTAGTTACGTTGTAAAATTTTATTTGCTTTATAACAACATCTCATACCAACACATTTGCAGAATTGTCTTTTTTTTTAATTTTATTTACCCAATATTTTTCCACACACCCCTATTCCCACAACCACTTTTTTTGTCAATAAGTAACTTGTATGCTTTTAAATGAATAGATTTTTATCCATTTCTTCTTGATTTTTAGGTTTAGAAGAAGCTTCTTTAGAGGTGTTAGAAAAGAAAAAGAATGAACATTTGTCTCCATGGGAACAGTTTTTACAAAAGAAGAAGGACAAAAAGAAGAACAAGAGAATTTCCAAAAAACAAAACATTGAAGTAATTTTTTTTTTAATTATTATACTTAGGGAAAAAAAAAAAAATTCGAACTTATATTTGATTTTTATTGACAACATAATGTATTATTAATATTTTTATTCTTTTAATATATAGCAAACCCAACAAACATTTAGCGACGATGAACTTCCATCTGATATTAATCTTAATGATCCTTATTTCAAAGAGAATTTTGGACCAGAATTTACTGATAATACAGGTAAACGTATAAATATTTAACTAAAATAATGAGCATGCTAATAGCTCATTTGATTTGATTTTATTTATTAGTATAATATTTGGGTTTTGATCATTTATAAATTCAGGAGTTAAAAGAAATTGGGATAAATTGGTTTTTTTTTTACTAATCAGGAAAATCTAAAAGAAAAAGGACAAAGCAAAAAATGGAAGAAAGTGAAGAGGAAACAGAAGAAACATTAAAAAATAAGGTAAGTTTTATAAATTTTATTTTCCAAATTGGTGCAAAACATCAAATTGTGATATATAGTTTGCAAACAAAAATTTTTTTAAATGATTATGCATTAATCCTTCAGCTCTTTTATTATTCGATTACGGTGCTGTGTTACTGTTTTATAAATGTTGCATTTTTATCATCGTTATCATTTTCAACCAGTATCAATACACTGCTTGATCGAATTCTTTCCAAATTTCATGCGTTTTTTCCGATTCTCTTCTCCATGTCATTACAACAAATCTTTCATCTATCTTGTATGTGGACTTTTTCTAAATCATTCACAAAATCTCATAGAATCTATTTTAAGACTATTTGTCCATCTATTATCATTTCATTTAGGATCAGGTCCATCACAATTCTATTTCAATCATTAATCCATCTATTTTGTTTTCTAAATGCCATTTGTTACTATCAACATCGTGGTCTGAAATTTCTGTAATGCTCTTCTTTTATGTGTCAAAGTCTCAAATTCATAAGATGCCCCTAGAAAAATTGATTAAAAGTCATTCTTTTCAAACTCTCAGATATATTTTACTAAAAGCACTTCATCCAAATATAATTCGATTATTAATTTTATTCATTGTGCATCTATCTATATCACTGATTGTTAATTTCTTATAATTCAGGGATCGAGAACTGTCGGCTCTTTAGTGGAAAAAGTGCAACTCTCTTATTTTGGATAAAAAAAATTTATATAAATTTTATTACTTGATAAGTGCAGTATGAGAAAATATTTAAAATCTCTATCCGGAACATTTCTATCTCCAGACCAACTGGTTTCATATAGATATTTAAGTTAGCTGGATTTAAAGATGTTTTCATGTCCGAAAATTTCAGAGTTTCTATTTAAATATTACGTGTTGTAACAGTCAAGTTTGTACATTCGCGTAACAGAATTCAGAATCCAAGCAAAAGAGACCGAAGCTGACCAGACTAGGACTGTAACATCCCGAGTCCGACCACACTTCAACTCGTAAGCCAGGATTCCAAGACTCAAGACCTTACGAATGACCACCTTGAAATTACACATAGTATACCTCTTTCCACACGGCCGACATAGGTCACGGAGAAGCAATAAGACTCTGATGAATAAAAGAAAGGTTCTTAATTGACTAAAATATCACTAAATTTAATTTAACCTAATGCATAGTTTTCACATATATAGACTATAAATAGTAATTAGAATTGGATTGAATTAGATCAATAACGAAACAGAGAACGAAATACATTAAATTAATTATATATTTATTTACAATTGGCATGAAATTGATTAGTTTTACACATTTCAGCGTCGAATGTACAAACATTGGGTGGATAAGAGAACACATTCTCTTTTTACATACAATTCAAAATAGCTTTATATAAATAATTTTTATACAATTCAAAATAGCTTTAGATAAATACTTTCATTTAATTTTCATAAATGGGTTTAACATGTGCCCATCTTATGAGTTGCTTTTCAATTAATACATAATTAATCACTACGTTATGTCTATAAATCTCGATGAACCAAATCCTATTACATTTGTGGCTAGTATATAAATAATTATATTAAACTTTGATCATGAATTCATTTACTAAAATATACAATATGATTTAATGACGAGCGCATAAACCAGCTCAAGTAATGATCGATCGAACATGGCTTTCGAGAGAAAATTTCAGAATGCTGAAAGCGTTGTGTTAAGGTGGGAGAGTTGGCTGAAATAAGATTTTACCAATGCGCTATGGCACAGGTAAACAATAATAGGAAAAGTCGCTCTGCGGATGGATGAAATAACTTCAGGGTTCTTGCGACAAACGCCGGTACCCTGTAACCGATCGCAATGCTGCGTGAAAAGGAACATTGTGTTCAGGAATGGCGGGGGTCTTACGTGCTAACCTGGCCTTGGCTCAGGCTTCGCTACTGCTCTACCCTATAAGAGAAGATGTGCTGGCAACGCCGTGGCTCCATCTTAAGATACGTATATTACGTATAGCAGCAAAACGAGAATATTTTTATAAAATAATATATCACATCCGCCAAGCAAAGAATAGTATATTTCATACTATGAAATACGAGTTAATAGCATATTAGCTTTATCAAATTGGGACCAACTCTTGCGTAGCCTGATAATAAATGTCTATGCTACTAAAGGGAATATTATTACATCTGTACTTTGACATGTTCGATCTATTAAGTTACTTATAGATAATAAATATTTAAGGAGGAAAAGTATATTTCTATGGACTTAAGAATTTAAATGTCAAATATACTTATATGATCAAGGCTAAATTTAATTCTAAATAAAACTATAAGGTTAAGTTTTTAACTGGTTGATTATAAAAAAGCCACATTTCACATATTAAATCATTTAAATAATAAAAAAAAATAGGATTTCGAAACAGCGCAGAAAGTTGATGCTATAAATAAATTACGCGAAGATTTTCAAATAATATCTTCTTAAAACATAAAAATAAGTGCCTACTGTTTCGAAATATTGGCATATAAAATATAATAAGCATTTAAAATAAACAAAGAAATATAGACACAACCGCAGTGATATAACTTTAAACTAAATAATTTACTTTAAATGAAAGGAAAATATAAATTACTCAGATTATTTAAACTTTAACAACATGAAATTTCGGATAGCAATTGACATATTTAAAATATTAATTAAATGGATTTAAGTTTTGGTTACATTTAGCTTTATCATTATTTTAAAAGAAAGTTAGCTAACTTATATAGATATTATTTACATTTACACAGAATTACACAGAGCTCTGCGGTTTGAAAAATAAAACGGTACCGGTATGATTTATCTGCAAGTTCTTGGCTGTTGGTTTGGTTTAGTTTGACTGGGCGGCATCATCTTTCCCCTTATGTTAGGCTCGTCTCTTCTATCGGCATGATGGTGGTTTAGGCATTTCGACGAGAGAAACCCCGTTCTCCCGCGGAGTAACAGCAACAAGATGCCCGCTTTTAGCCGGACATGTTCAAATTAACAATTGTGAATACTGGCTACAACTCTCACTAACAATATGGCTGTTTTTCTTGTTAAAAAATACAGAGTATTTATAGGTTTTCCTTATCGGAATCTCCCGCCTCAAGACTCATTAAACTCAGGAATTTAATTAAGTATTTTTCAATTTATAATCCAGATCTTAGATAACTTATGTTAGAAACATTCCATAAGCTATTATTATAATTAAGATTTTTCGTTGCAAACAATTGTCCAATTTAGATTTTAAAATAACTTACTCTTATCTAAGGAGATTTTAATTAGTAAATTTTGAACTAGTTTTACTTTTTACGAATTCCAGGTGTGGTCGTTAATGACACTTGTTTACAATCAAAAATCTTTTAATTACTTGACCAGCTTTTATTTTTAATCTTACATATAATAGAAACTCTTTCTATTTAAAAACAACCTTTTAACATTTTTTAAAACGAAAACATTTTTAACATATTTATTAAAAATAATTTACAAATATATTTTGATATAGCTTTTAAATATATTTTCGAGAAACTTTTCTCTGAAATATATTTAAAACAAGAAATCTTTTAACAATTTTAAAGAAACATTTAATAGTATTTTTAGATAACGGCTTTTACATATTTTAAATCATGTCTTTCTTCTATATAGCACAGATTATATATCCACATACGAAATTACAATATTAAACAACAAAATTAATAATTTACTCTTAACTTAAATAATATAATAAACATTTTTAGAAATATTAAATAACTTTAGGACGCTATAATTTTACTAATCCTATCTAATTATAGCGTTCGTTCGCACGTAAATATATAATGCTGTTTAGACAGACATGAACTAATTTTAAATTTATTAACATTTAAATAGGTTCGTACTTAGCACAGATGAGAGTGTCATTAGGTTTGATGGTGAAACGGAAAGGGATTGGAGGTTTCCGTTTCAGTGTAAAATGAATGCTGGGTTTTGAGTTGATATTTTAGATCTAGTGTCTGAATATTCTAGCTCTTCACTGAGGTGAGCCATAAGCTCGGAACCAGTTGGTTTGGAGATAGGAATGTTCTGGATAGAGATTTTAAATATTTTCTCATACTGCACTTATCAATTAAGAGCTTGTTTGATTTATTGATACGCTCTCTGTATTACATTTTTGTAAATACAAGCTTATAAAAGTAATATCACGTTATATATGACTTGCTTTTTTGATTATTATAAATTTTATTAAAAATTTAATATATTTTTTTGTTTCACCCACCAAAATAATATAAGCATGCTTAAGAGTCATTCAAATCTTGTGAATGCATAGTTAATTTTTTTAAAATAAATAAAATTTGTTCTAAATTTGAAATGCTTCTTTTTTTAGTATTTTTTAATTATTTTACTAGCATCCTTAATTTCTGATAGAGAATTGGACATTTTTTTTTATGCAGCTTATTCTAACTCCCTAGAGTATGTACTAAAACGGCACCCCACCTCCCTTAGAATTGGTATCCTATGGATGGTAATGTAGTTACAGAGATGAACTGTAACAAAATGAATTTACAAGTGCTAAAGTCATAAGATGAGATTTAAGCAGATGGTAGATCAAGCTGTATTTTAAAAAAAAAGTTCGCAACCCTACGCTCCACATCAGAAATTAAGAATGTTATTAAAATAATTAAAAAATACTAATAAAAAACATTTCAAAATTAGAACAAATATCATTGATTTTAAGATATGAATATAAAAAATTTTCATATTTTTTATAACCGTAAATTGCCTTCTAATGAATTTGTAATTTTTATATTGATGCGGTATTTGAATATACATATATGCCTTATCACTTATGATTGCATTTACTTATGAAGAGATATAAGTCGGGAGAAGCAAGAAGAGGTCGACAACAAAATATATAGATGAGAAAGCAAACAACTATCACCGACATTGAAAGAATTAAGAGATTTAAATGGAACTGGATAATAGATGGATACTTAAAGATTTAAATTAGGTATCAAGAGATCGCAAAAGACTTAGAAAATATCACATGCCTAGGGATCAGAGAAGATAGATTAAGCTTGAAGATATTTTGCATTCTTTTTTATTTATTGTTTTGTTTGTAATTTAAATTTAAAATTTATATTGCGCTAAGCATGCATTACGAAGTGCATTCATTTAAGGACGCAACTTTTCAACTGTATTAGCACAATATAAATTTTAAATTTAAATTGTTTTAACTTTTTTAATGCTCGTTTGCAATCAGTTTATAATAATTACAATATGTAAAGAAAGTGAAGTAAATACCATTAAGAATTAAAAACCTAATATGTAAAAAAAAAATGATATGCTTAGATAAATATTACAAAACAGTACTGTTTATTTCTTGATAAAGCTATCGATATTAAAATTATATTTTTTTACTACTAAGTTTTTTCATTGTGTAAAGCATCATAAAAGAACAATGGCTTTAACTGTCAGACAGTGAAATAAAACTCTCAGTATATGATAAATAATATTCACTGTATGAAAGAAAAATTGTATATAATTCTGAACTTCTTCAAAATAAATATCTGAATTTGTATTCTTTTATCTGCTGCATTTTCTATGAATACTTTATGGATTCAAATTGATACGATGCAATTTTAGTAAATTGTTACATTTTCATTTACCATTGTCAAACTTCCCTCCACTCACAACTTTGACACCATCTATTCCAGATAAATACAATAATGATTATTACTAATCATTATCGAAACTAGAGATTATCTCTAGCACTGATATAAACTTTAAACCTCAGTTAAAGATTAATATATCTGATTTTTTTTATTTTTATACACACATGGAGTTATTCACCTTTCTCTTTCCCATGTGCAGTATCTTTATAGATATAATAAACACTTCCATACTTCCCCATTCTTTTTAAATTCATATAAATAAAGATACAATAAAAGACAAATGATCCCCAAGATGCATTTCGTGCTGAACCAGCATTCATCAGTTGGCCCAGGTCACTATCTCTCATATATATCTTTATTATATGAAGAGTATTTATCTAGAGTAAATTGTTACATTTTCATTTACCATTGTCAAACTTCCTCCACTCACAACTTTGATGCCATCCATTTCAGATAAATACAATAATGATTATTACTAATCAAGAGATTATCTCTAGCACAGATATAAATTTTTTTTTTCCCATATGTCAAAGCATCGGCCGGGAAGTGAACCCGCGACAGTTGTCTGCTAGACACTTGACGCCATCCATTTCAGATAAATACAATAATGATTATTACTAATCATTATCAAAACTAGAAATTATCTCTAGCACAGATATAAACTTTAAATTTTAGTACCAGAAAAAACATTAAAAAAAAGAGCAAGAAGAGTTTTTTTTATGGGGGGGGGGGGGGTATATATCTTTCTTTTTTTTTTGTCATTGAAATAGATAATTTGCTGAAAGTAAAGATAGATGCCACTATCATCTAAAAGAGATGAAAGAAAAGTCATGTAATACCTGAAATACTATGAGAAACTGAATATTTTATAATTTCAGGTTTAAAATTTATATAAAATAAAAATAATTAATAAATTTATAATACATAATAGGTAAATAAATTTTTTTTTGTTCAAGATTCATATAATGTTTTATGGCTATTCATACATGACATCTTTCTATTTTATTAAATGGTAATGATCTCTTCCTTCACTTTTTACCATTAAAATTAGTATTGACTAATTTAATAGACATCAAATGACAATGTCATACTTCTAAGGAGTACCGTTTTAGGTCGCTCTAGGACATTATTGATATTAGAAGAGTTACTGAACCACTGCTAACAAAATCAAGCACTATAAGGACCTTAGACAATTCATAAAAAATGTGAACTAAGTGTTCCCAGTAGATGACTATTAAGTGTTTTAATATATAAAATAAATTCTACTATAGAGTCCAATCAACTACATTCTTAACTGATACGAAGACAACGCACACAATCTCAAGCCCAACTATATTTTAATGGTTTATAAATAATCTAACAGGTGAATAATTGCATCTTATAAATTTTTGTAATACTAATTTACTTTTAAATATAATATAATTCTTTAAAACCTAAACGTTTATAAAAAGTAATAATAAGGATCAAAATTATGACCCTAACCCTAGATTGGCAGATTATCTTCAGTCTTAACATTATCCAGGCTCATCATATATCTCGAATATTACCCATTGAAATGTTCTCCAGCAGTAAGTAAGAGGATTCTACTCTATAACTTTTAAATATCCTCTCTGGATTTGTTTTGTTTTCCTATTGATAAATTCTACAATAACTAATGAAGTTTATTTTAAATTTAATTTTAATTTCTTGTATTTTTGCTACATTGAAGATTATCTTTAAATAAACTCTGAGCTTTATAGAGATTTATAAACTTTTTTTTAAACAAATTATATCTTATCCATACATAGCAATATATGTCTACCAAAATTGTACCCACTCTTTTCAATGAATATATATTCCATCTGATAACATAAGTCATTATAGTAAAGATGTCATATTTATGTGTGATTTAGTGCAATGGTAGAAACTCATGGTACTCTACTGTCGTATGATCTAAGCAACTAATCTTTCTGTTATTTATGTGAAAAAAGGAAAATAATTTTTCATGCCATGTGATGATTATACTTATTCGTACATGGAATAATCGGTAAGTGTCTGGTCTGGCAGAACAAATATTCCAAAGGGAAATGTAATGCATTTGCCACAACAGGTTAGTGTGTTTCAAGTTGGTAGGCATAAAAAACAGAAATAACCTAAATTAAAGAGTAGTCTGTTTTAGATTGAGTCTGATGTTTAATTAACCTTATTAGCACATTTTGGTTTTAGATCTACTGAAAACAGGATTATTTACAAAGAATAGGAGCTTACCTAAAAACAAATTTTGGTCATAACTCACTTATAAAGTGTGATAAACAGAGTAGCTAAAATTCAAAAAACATTAATCACAATACCTATTTGCAAGCGCTTTCAGTACCGTGTAACAGAATCATGGTGACATATTGGAACCGAAAGGTTAATGTTCTAGTGCATGGTCAGTGGAACATTAGTGTTACGCTGATTGATAACATTTTTAGACTTCACAATAAACCAAGCCTCTTTCAATTTCTTCTCTCTATCGTTTGATTCATTGCACACAGTACTGCTATTTTGAGGATAAAACTCATGTCCACAACTACTTTCATGATTTGAAAAACAGAATTAACTTGTAAATCACTTTTAGATTTTTTATAGTGATAAACATGCTGTTGCAATTGCATTAATACATTAGCCTTCATTTCACCGTAATAGATATTATTAAACCAGCAAGCATCACATGATCACATCTCCAATACTAGCACATAATTGTTTATAAACAGAGTAATCAATGGATGCCAGAAGGCTTGTGCATGAAATCCCTATCTAATGCCTACTCATCCAATATTCCCAGACTAGTTTCTGGCTTATGGCCTTCGTCAGTGAGGAGCTTTGGATCTGAGAGCACTGCATCTAGATCTTAGGATCTAATGCAACCCTCTAGCAACCACCTTTTATCTCTACTTAACTACAAAACTATGAGCATGAAATTGAAAACACAAAAAATATTTTCAATCTAAGCTCAATAGCTTATATAGTCAAATGGGTCTGAACTCAGTTCAGCACCCATACATTTTGGTGTCTTTGGCTCTTTAACAACCATAGCCACCACAACCCTATTAGGCAGGATTGGTGTTAAACCAGCAAGCATCACATGATCACATCTCCAATACTAGCACATAATTGTTTATAAACAAAGCAAAGCAAAACTCCATATCTACTATATGGAGTTTTGCTTTGCTGTGGTGGCACTACTATATGGAGTTTTGCTTTGTTTATAAACAATTATGTGCTAGTATTGGAGATGTGATCATGTGATGCTTGCTGGTTTAATACCAATCCTGCCTAATAGGGTAGTGGTGGCTATGGTTGTTAAACAGCCAAAGACACCAAAATGTATGGGTGCTGAACTGAGTTCAGACCCATATGACTATATAAGCTATTGAGCTTAGATTGAAAATATTTTTTGTGTTTTCAATTTCATGCTCATAGTTTTGTAGTTAAGTAGAGATAAAAGATGGTTGCTAGAGGGTTACATTAGATCCTAAGATCTAGATGCAGTGCTCTCAGATCCAAAGATCCTCACTGGGGATATTGGATGAGTAGGCATTAGATAGGGATTTTATGCACAAGTCTTCTGGCATCCATTGATTACTCCGTTTAACACAGGTGGCACTACTATATGGAGTTTTGCTTTGCTTTGTTAATAGATATCATTACAACCAATTTTTTTGCAAGCAATGGAATAAACCACATCATACCTATTCATTTCTTCCACACTATCCTTTGAATTATTTATTAGTCTATTTAAACATAAAGGTGATCGGAATCCTATATTATAATCTTTACCAATTATATTTTTTAATTTCGTATTTATAGATGGCTTATAAGTGAAAGAAAACCACTTTTTGACTGTTTTAGTTTTTACATCCACTTTATGTTTAAACTTCACATTATTATAAAACAACCTCAATTGCTGGTGGACTATAGTTTTCTTGTATCCCACACCAACTATATTCCACCAGCAATTGAGGTTGTTTTATAATAATGTGAAGTTTAAAAAGTGGATGTAAAAACTAAAACAGTCAAAAAATGGTTTTCTTTGGCTTATGTGCCATCTATAATTACGAAATTAAAAAATATAATTGATAAAGATTATAATATAGGATTCCAATCACCTTTAGTTTAAACAATCTAATAAATAATTCAAAGGATAGTGCGGCAGAAATGAATAGGTATGAAGTGGTTTATTCCATTGCCTGCAAAAAAATTGGTTGTAATGCTATTTATTACGATGAAACGAAGGTTAATGTATTAACGCGATAACAACAGCTTGCTTATCAATATAAAAAAATCTAAAATTAATTCCCAAGTTAATTCTGTTTTTTCAAATCATGAAAGTAGATGTGAACATGAGTTTTATCTTCAAAATATCACTACTGTGTGCAATGAATCAAATAATAGAAAGAGGAAGTTGAAAGAGGCTTGGTTTATTGCAAAGTCTAAAAACGTTATCAATCAGCATAACACTAGTGTCACACTGAGCATGCACTGGAAAATTAACCGTTCAATTCCAATATGCCGCCATGATTCTGGTACACGGTATCAAAAGCGCTTGCCAAATAGTTTTTGCGATTAATGTTTTTTGAATTTTAGCTACTCTGTATACATGAAGAATAATTTTCACTATCTGACAGAGTTTTTGTATTATTCACAACTCACTTGCATATTAAAATTGCTCCTAATTCATTTTTACCATGAACATTTTTGCAATGTCATTAAAGTTTATAAACGGCTCTAAAATAGAGATGCTGAAATAAATTGTGCTAAGATTGTGAATAATGATAAATTAACTGCTAGCAATAATCAATTATTTTGGCATTGTCATAGTACTCCAGGTCCAACTTAGTCAATCTGACTTTAGGCAGGAAAGTTAACATATGTACGTTAGCAGTTGAAACATATTTTAAATTATAAATTAGGGGTTAACACTGTAAACACATGTTTCTAGGAAATGTATGTCATTGATTCAGCAAAGTAGCAGGCAACTGTTCTTATTCTTAAATATATGATCTTAAAACTCGATAATATTTATATTCAGTGTGTTCCAGTGAAAAGAGAACTAGTTCTTACCTTCATCTTCCTGAAGCACCATTTCTAGATAAACATATTTTATGTAGCGATATAGTTTAGCTATTCACCGCAAAAGTTTTAAGGCGCTAGTTTGTCTGAATCACATGTTAGTATATGAAATGTGACAGTGTGTTTTGTACATTCTTCAGTGCTCTTCCTATTATCACAAAATCTTGCAAATCATTTTAAACTATTCTTGTAACTCATAGATTCACTGTACCCATAGTTTAAATTATTTTATATATTTCAGTAGCGCTTTTTTCCAATTTAAAACAAAATTTAATGTTAGCACATTGTTCCAAAGAGTTAAGATACAAAACATATTGCCATATTTCATGTCACAGAATCATGATTGAGGCACTCTATCATCTTAAAATTTTTGTGGTGAACTGCTATAGGTATCGCATATGCTGATTCAGAGATTCTTCCATAGGTATCTTAGGAAAAGAACCAATCACTTTTTCACTGGAACATTCTGTGTATATTAAAAATTTTGGAACTTTTGAAGGGACATCTTATTTTAGAATCAATGTTGAATTAGAAAATAGTGCATTTATAAACTTTTTTTATTTAATGCATTTGAAAGGTTGCATCATTTTCACTTGCATTATTTTAAAGAAGTCTCATGTTGTATTGTCTAATTGAAGCAAAGAAGAGAACATTCACCTATCCATTATTAAAAATTTATCAACTAGAATATTAAAAAGGATGTTTGCAGACCTAGTATTAACAGTAGGCCATTTAGATTCTTAAGAAGGATAAATTAATTTCCAAAAAATATTCTAATTAGCAAAAAATTGTAAAGCTTGTATATCTCATTGAATTTGATTTTAAATAATATTCGCAAGTTATTTTCTTTATATTAGTTTGTATGAATTAATCATGATGATGATGATAATGTACACTATGTAAATCAATACTAACGCTATAAACGCATCAATACTAACGCTATAAACGCATAAACACAAAGCTAATATTTAATATCTTATTAAACTATGGGCTGAGTCCTTTTGAGAGTCACGACTCTCATAATCATAGCTCTTTGTGAAGTAACTGATTGTCTAATGTTATGCAAATTTATGCAAAGTTCAAATATTCCATTTCCTGGATATAGAATAACACATTTCCTTTCTGATAATGGCGTTGCTGTCTATTGCGATGAAGCAGGCTTCTTTTATCTTCAAATCATTTCCTTCTCTGCATACTAAGCTAATTATTTGCAATTTACATGTGTTTATAGCGCTAGTATTGAATTACAGATTATTAACCAAATGCGCAAAGTTTAAAATTAAGTTTGTATTACATTTGAATATGTTAACTTAGATATAATGTTGACCAGATGAAAGTTTAGGCAAATTCTAAAGCTAAAGTTTGATTTGACACAAATGATTTTTGAATTGTATGTCACATTTGATCAGTGAATTCAACATCTTTGTTTAATTGCATATTCTGCAATCTAAAGAGAAAATTATGCAGGTGGGGAAAGCATATACCTCAAATTATATTAGTTAAATTTTAGAGATTGACAAATGTTCAGATTAATCTAGAATATGCAGATGATAAAAATGTGTGTATATATAAAAATAAGGTAGTGTTCATTAATGCCGTCAAGCTGCTGACACGATAGAATAGAACACTACCAAAAATAATTAAATGGCACTCATTCAATATGTAATATTTTTAATTGATGAACTACCGATTCAATTAAATGATTCTTAATATCTTTGCCTACCACTAAGCAGGTGAAAATGAATTTGTTTCCATATATATCTCAGGCCACTGCTGAAAATGAATTTATCTTTTTTTGTTCAACAACCAATGATGTTATGAGATATTTAATTAAATTTAATATAGATGATATTTGGAAAAATTCATCGTTCCAAAATATTATATATTCAGAGAAAGGAAAATAGTTATTAAAAATTGGATAAAAACTTTCTTTTTTAAAAAATTTTAATATTTCATTATAAATATTGATTAATTTTTATTTTAAAATTGAAATACAGAAATTTTCAATTTCTATATTCAATATGTATGCGAGAGCTTTCATGGTTTTTTGCTTTTTTCTTTATTTAAGGCTGAACTTGAACTTTTGCTGATGGAAAATGAAGATCGACAACATTTCAACTTAGATCAACTTATTGAAAACAACAAATTGAGTTCAAAACGGAAGCAAAAGTTAAAGAAGAAACAGAAGATAGAAGCTGTTGAAGACAATTTTAAGGTAAAACTTTTAATACGTAAATGGTGCTGCTTGTTTATCAGCTTATAAATATTTCTGGTTGTTTTACAATAGCATGTTGAAACCGCCGGAGGGCGTTATTTCTATGCTAGTGCACAGAAATATGCCGTTTAGGTGGTCTCCGCCGCTATCGAACATTCTATTTCTAACGCGTAAGCCTAGAAATAGTCCGTTGATACGGGGGAGGGTACCGGCTGACTGTGTTTATTTCTATGCTAATACACAGTAACGTGACATTTAGCCAATTTTGCCGCAGAAGCTATCGTGTCAGCTTACAGCTCAGATTCGGGCTAAGCATTTTGGACTAGCGATCATATTTCACTTTTGTTTACAGTATTGTCTGAGGGTGGCTGGAATTACGATTGTCGAAACTATTTTAATATTCATTAAGACCACCTCCCCCTCTATCTCGCATGTTTTAGGAAGGTCTACTAACAATTATCAGCAGAGTCTCATGCTTCCCTAGCCCCCATTTCCTGCTGAAAAAATGGGCCAAGTGTAGTTAAAAGCGCGATTCCCATCAAATCACGCTCTAAGTCACGTTTCGTGCGACAACAACTGCGAGCTGATTAATCGAATAGCTGAAATAGGACAACTTGTTTTCCGAATGTCAAAGAAAGAACAAGGATTCTTCTCTGACTGCTGGAACTGGCAGTTTATCAAACAAAACACCTTGAAGCTGCATGCCTGCTGTGTTTTTTTTTTTTTGCCTGAAGAGCCCAAAAAGTTGCTTTTAATTGCCGTATAGATTGATGTTTTTTGGGGGGAATTACCGTCAAAACTTGGTCAATCTTCGAGTTGTTGGCGTTCCGTTCTGTTAGCAATTGCAAACATCCCCCCTTTCCCCCCCTCTCCCAAAGTTGGACTTTGGCTTGTAAATGTTACCGTTAAACGGACAATAGATTTATTTATCAAAATAAAAACAAAACAAACCGAAAAAAAAAAAAGAAGTAGTTGAATCGGCTGATTTTTTGTTTGTCGTACAATACCGAACCGAAAATAGAAAAGGGTTTAATGAGAAGAATCAAAACAAACAAAAAATCGGTTAACTACTTTTTAAAAATCATTTTTAATCGATCCGTTTTTTTTTTGTTTGGGGTAGCCAAAATAGATTTGATAGCCGCCGTACTTTTATTTTAAATGTGATAAACAACAACAACCAACAAAAAAAAAACAAAAAAAAAATACGTAGATGGTAAAAAAAAAAAAAACAAACCCCGTCCTCTTTGAAAATATAAATAATGAAAAGAATCAAAAGCAAAAAAAATTAAGTACTTTTTTTTGTAAATTCATTTATTTGTAATTTTTTTGTTTATGCATTTGTTTATTTTTTTTTTTTTGGTCGTGTTTAAAAAAAAATTTGATTTGATATTACTTTTATAAATGTGATAAACAAAAAAAAAACCAAAGCCAACAAAAAAAAAGAAAAGAAACCCACCCCCGGCAACATTATATTTATCTTTGTTTACAAACCAAGCCCGCCCTCCGGCGGTTTCAACACGCTATTGTAAAACAACATATTTCCTTATTTGAAACTTGCAAGACAGTTTTTATTCGTATTTAAATTTATTGCCACTTTTATGTTTACATTTAGAGTATTTTTTAATAGTTCCTAATTTATTTGAAATTTTGAATGCTTTTTGGAAATATTCTTGCGCATTTTAGAATACCTGCATGCGTTCACAGAAACATATATAGAGGAGATTTTATATATATTGTGATAGTATAGATTGCTAAAATAGTGATAGAGAGATTAAATACAATAAATATTTCTTTTGTAACTCAAAAAGAAATATCAGAAAAGTTAAATTATTGTAGCATCTCTCTACACCAGTTATCGTAGTAATAATGCAATCGGTGATAGCTTGCATCTATTAGTTAATAATATCAATTGGACACTACCTATAATCTAAATTAAAGGGTCAGGACTGTCACACATCTATTTAGAATCCAAATTGTTGTTATCCATAATGCTAGCTTTAGTACGATAGTAATTAATTACCATATGCTAATTAACTATATAAAAAAAATCTTAAACTCTAATGATCACACATAACCATTTTAATATAACTCGAATAGTTTATAGATTGAGGATTAAGAAATATTAAAAACAAACATTAAATATTAACAAAACAATTGATCTAGTAAACATAAAGTTTAGTTGCATGGGATAGAAAAATGAGCATCTTTATTTCATAAAGAAAATGAAATGACCCAATTATTCTCATATTATAACTAATATATATATATATTACAGGGTTAATGAATAAATATGAACATCCAATACCTAGAGAAATTTTAGAGTTTGAATTCTACTACTATTTGTATATGACGTAACTTTTGTAGACAAGTTTGCACTTTTAGTTAAATCAAAGTATCTTGGATTGAATATTTTGGATAGTTAAAATCTAATAAATCATCTTAATATCAATGAATTTCTTCTTCTTTATGTCTTCTTCTTCAGATAATAGTGACAATTTTATTATATATTTATGTTTGTATTTTTGCTATTATGACTTTAATATTTGATTGGTCTTGTGATAAGAAGGGCAGGCAGGTCAAAAGTACTCATTATGCACTTCGTAAAATTTGAGGCTAATTTAGTCATAATTGTTACACTTTGGGAAATTAGCTGTTCATTTTGAAGATTACTGCAGCATATTCGAGATTTTTCAAACTGGGCAAGATATACTATAACTGTTTTTTACATAGATTAGCTGCATTTTCTACTTAATGATTGCTCTTTCATGCACCACTGGATTTTTTTCAACAACACAACCTGCATGAATTTCAATATATATGTCTAAAATGCTGGAAAGCTGTTGATTCCCAAAGATTTTAAACCTGGTTTAAGTAATTTCTCACTTTATAGTGACAATATAATTAAATATTAAAGCCATAATTATTTAATTAAATCCATCTGCACTAATCCAGTAATTACAAGTGTACTAATAAAAATTATTCTTCACGTATAAATTGTGACAAATAAACAACCATTCAGTTCCAATAAGTCGCCATGATTCTGGTATACAGTACCAAAAGTACTTGGCAAATTGTTTGTTGTGATTAATATCTTTTGAATTTTTGGTTGCTCTGTTTATCACGATTTATACGTGAAGAATAATTTTCATTATCTGGCAGTTTTTTGTATTAAGTGTACTAATAAGAAACATTTGTTTTTCCTACTGATTGAAAAATAAGTTTATTATCTACCTGAAATTTTATTTTTATTATTTATACAAATTATTTGTTACATTCTAAAAATAATTTATTATCAATTTGAATTTGTTTCGTAATAAAAAAAAACCTATAGAAGTATAGTATAAATCAAAAGTCATTCTTTCTTAATAATTACAATCCATTTTCAATTTTATTGTCTTAAAAATAGATTTGTGTATTTTAAATTACATGATTTTGCTTCTATGTAAAGAAGTATATATTTTAAAAATTGAATAGCATTTAAAAGAATTGAGTTGGATATTAAAAAAAAAAACAGAATATGTAAAGATATTTAAATGGTAATTTAGGAATCTAGACAAATAGGGGAGACAATAAGTAAATGGATGAATATTTTAAAAAAGACTTTAAAGAAACAGAAATAGAAAAAATGATAAGAAAAAAAATTATATTTATATTTAATAATCTTTAAGGTTCGTTGTGCTAAATGAAGATTACCGATAGTTACTTTTTTTACCGCAAGATTAATATTTCTTTGCATTCCTCTTCTTCAATCTATTCTTGATAATTAATCTTTTGCTTATCTAATCAGAAGAAAATCTTCGGTGTATCTTGGTTTGCATTTTCTTAATCTATTAAACCATCAAACATCACATGATCACCATTTTTTATGCTTGCTCCTAACTTATTAAAACAGGCAAAACTCTCCCTACAGTAGTGCCACTCATTGCAGGCCAGAGTAATCAATGGATGCCGCAAGAAGAAACTAGTCTGGGGATATTGGATGAGTAGGCACTAGATAGGGATATTATGCACAAACCTTTTGGCATCCATTGATTACTCTGGCTTGCACTGAGTGGCACTACTGTATGGAGAGTTTTGCCTGTCTTACTCTATTATAAAAAATACTTCCTCTCATCTGCCATATTAATAATGCATGTATGTGAATAAATAACATTAAATGGAGTGATGAAACTATTTAATTTATTGAATTTGAAGAGACTTTCTTTCTGCCAGATTGATAATTGAAAATGATAATGAGGAAATGTTATGAATTAAAATAATATTTGATTAATTTTATTAATTAGTATAGCTTTGCATCAATGTTTAAAAATTATCTTCTTTTTACACAAAGGTCCTATTTTCTAACTAAAACAATTTTTAATCACAAATTTATCATAACTGTAGCAATAGAGTCTATCATAGATGTTCACATTTTACAAAGGGATATATTTTAAATTATAAAAAAAATCCCGAGATATATTCACGAGATTACCTAAAACTGTTCTGGAGGAGATTATGATTTCAATCACCAATTATTGATCAAGTATTATAATCATTCTTAAGTTATAATAGTGGATCACTCTGGATTCATAGCCCATAATATCACTTGCGATATTAGCAAAAATTTAAATTATTTTGTCTGATGAGATAGCAGGTTAAACTATATAGAATTGGATAAAAATTTCAACTAAAATAAATGTAATTTTTTTTTTACTTTAATTGTAAACAGGAAAGTAAAAGAGTGTTCTTTTTTTTTTCTTTTGTAAAAAGAAATATGAAAATAATTAATTTTTATTCTAACGTTTTATCATTTTAATTTTGACTTAAAAAATTAAAAATAGATTTTGTTTTTAATAATATCAAATGTGTTTTTAACTTTTATTAACTAATAAAAATGTTACGATCAAGAATTAATTAGTTATTTATCAAATTCGCTAATTGCAGTCAATTAGAGACTAATCTGTTTTAACAACAAGCCCATAATAATTTTGTTTGTTGATTTGCTGTTTTTTCCACATTAGTGGAAGAAGACACTTTCAAATTGAAAAATTATTTATTAAAGATGATTTTTTAAATCTAGATAATTATAAGAGAGTTCTTAGTAAAAACTTTGATCAATTATAGGGTTCATGTTAAACTGGTGATATGTGCGCCATAGTCTTTTATGTTAATGGAAAATAAGACCAAAATATTTTGAATCATTTGTCCACTATCCTGGGAAATATCCTAAGTAAGTCAAGAAAAAGCCTGGGTTTAAATTCTGATAACTAGCTAAGAAGAGTTGCTAAAGAATGATGTCCACAAGTTGTTTGATAAGTGGCAATTTCAAGGCTTAATACTATTAGTAATAGATTGGAGCTGACAAAATTTATGATAGAAATCAACTTCTCTGTTGACTTTATAGGAAGAATTACCCAACGTCTGTGTCTAGTTAAAACCCATTATTCATATTTGTCATAAGAAAAATATTTAGAGTAATAAGCAAGATAAGAAAAAAATATGTACATAGATAATTTTATTTACATTATTTGTCTTAATGTTTAATTATTGTTAATACTATGGAATATTTAATATTTATGATATATTTTTATAAAATAATATTTACTAAATTTTTTTATTATTATCAATTAGTAGAAACATTGAATTTAGTCAAATATATGTGTGTGCACCATGCTATACTGAAATAAATATCCAAATATCAAATCACTGCACATGGGTAAGAAATTCTGCATGACCCTCTGTTAAATAAATAGGAGCAAATTAAGATGATTGCTTATTTAAATTTTATGCTCTTTGTTTGAATTCGTTCGTATTTCAATATTTAATAAAATACAGTTTCAAAAAGATACCTTTTTGAACTGGCTATTTTTGAAATACAGACTAATAAATTTATATATTTATTTTACAGAGGGCAATACTGAATTTCTTAACCATGTGTGGTGGTTTACTATATATATATATTTATCTGTCTATTAATCAAATATTAATGTTAATTAAATATTTTTTGTTACTTGAATATGATCATAGCTCTTTGTTCTCAATGTAATATGTCTTCTGTATATGAGTGTTATGATTGATTAACATCTTGAACTTTCATTTCCTAAGTTGTGTGGAGTCAAATGTTTCCACTGTAGATATAAGGAATGTAAAAATATATATTTGTTATAGTTTAGTAGCCATGTCTACAGGGCAGATTGCATGTGAAGATATAAACCTTTGTTCTCTCTGGTGATGTGTATGTAATTGAAGTATTTCTGGTTGTTTTTCTCTATATTATACATGCCTGTGGATATGATTTTTTAAAAATATATTCCATTACATTTCTGGCAGTGCAATGTGAAGTTATATGCTAAAACGTGGATGTATTTCAGTATCCATTTTTTGATGCCCAAAGGGAGATTTGGTTGCATCAGATATAACGAGATATTTTATTAAATATTTGGAATTCCAATGTGCAGCTTTTTATAAATGGTATAGTCAGTAATATTCAAGCATAGGCATACCCAAAAATTATTAAGAAATATGGGACAAAGGTAATAGGAGTAGTATCGATATATTGCAATGAACGTGCGTAAATCAGAGATATTGTGGGATGTGTGTGGTAACCCAAAAATTAAAAAAAAAAACAAACATATTTACTTTAAAAAAAGATGCTACATCAACAATATCCTGAAAAGTTGAAAGAGAAGATACTAATTGCATCAAAGGAAACAGATTGTGATACAACTGGAAGGTTTAGTACCCAAATGTAGCACATTCGTCACACTTGTTGGTTTATTGTGGCTATTGTGATTTGAGAAAGTAGAGAACATAAATCTTGGTAGTGATGTATTTATAAAAAGTATAAATAATTTTGAAAAAAAAAATATTTTAAATGTATGAAACTCATGAGAATTTTAACATAATATCAAAAATTGTCTATCACAGAAGTCATTTTCAGTCTCATATAATACCCAATAAAATTTAAAAACACTATATTGATTTATATGATTATGTACTGTGTGCCGCAATGAAAAAATGATTAGTTTTCTCTCTCCAAACTGTATGCAGCGATCTCTCTCCATTAATGTATGTATTACATAGCAACATGGCTAAGCTATTTCCCCATGAAAATTTCAAAGCGCTAATGAGTCTGAAATCGCAAATTATGACATGAAATGTAACATTAATGTTTTGTAGATTATCTTCACTCCTCTTCCTACCATCATGAGGTCTTCGAAAAATTATTGTGATTCATTATTTCACTGCCATTCACAATTTGAATTATTTTACATATTATCAGTAACAGTTTTGCTTATAATTTAAATAAAATCCAATGTTTGCATGTTATTTCATTATCAGCCAATGTATGAAACATACTGTTACATGTAGTAACTCATGATCTAGAGATGTTAGCTTTAACATTTTCGTGGTAGATAGTTAAGCATTATCATTAAATAACACATGCATTGTTTCAGAGATGGGGGTGCAGGCGGTTTGGAGAGAGAACCAATCACATTTTCATTAGGATGCACTGTGTAAATAAAGATACTTTCAAATATATTGTGAATAATTGTGAGAAAAGAAATAAATAATAATTTGAGGGCATTAGAATGTGAATTTGGTATCCGAATTGATAAAAGTAATTATACACAATCCCATAAATTAATGAATAAATATAGAGATTTACGGAATGATTATATCAGTTGAAACGCATTTTTGGAATTATTTACATTTTTTTCAGTGGCTCAAATCCATATATTTGAAAAATGAGATAAGTCAACAATGATTTAAAGATATATAAGATATTGCACTTGAATAAAAACGGTAGAAATGTTGAATAAGAAAAATGAGGTTATGACTATATAACTAATAAAAAAGATATATTTGAAGATTAATAATAATTAAAATCTATATCTAAGTTTAAGAGAGGTAATAATTTCTAATCTGATAAAAGGTGATTGGAAAATTGTTTGTGTATTTATTAGAAGATAGTAATTAGTCAACATGTATATAGGAAATGGATTGCTTATACATTGAGGCAGTTTGTATTAGATAAATGCTATAAAGAAAAATTCTTAGTCTAATGAAGGAAGAAGGTCAGTATGGGGGAGAATGGTAGGAGGAAGAAGTTGAATGCCAATTAGAAAATTAGATCAGTCTTAGATTTTTCAAAATTTTATTACATTGTCGGTACACCCTTTTTTTAAAACTGCTAAGTTAAATACGTATACAAAAATAAGTATATTCTTTGCTTTAGTTATTTTATCTAATCAGTATTTTTTTTTATTTTTTAGGTTGATTTATGCGATGACCGTTTTTCGGCTCTTTATACATCTAGCAGTTTTCATATTGATCCTTCACATTCTCAATTTAAAAAGACTAAAGGAATGGAAGAATTTATAGAAGAAAAGCTTCGTAGAATTAAGTCTGGTAATGATGAAATGACTGAACAGACATCTTCTAAATCTATTTGGAAACAAAAGAAAAGTAAATTTGATCCACAATTATCACAACTTGTTACATCTATCAAATCGGCCACTAGTTCTCATCGGAAGTATAAAACATAGCAGTTTAAATAGATTTTATTTATTTTATACTAATAAAAACAACAAAGATTTAATTTTTTTTTTTTTTTTGTATGGGTGTATCAATTTTGACAATGTTTTATCTTTTAAAATAAGTCATTGGTATTCAAAGTGGTCATTGTGTTGTAGTTATCACATCCACTTGCCACACCCGTGACTTAGAGATTGAATCCAATCACAAGCAGTCTTAGGATTTAGTCCATAGCCAACTCAGATAGTCATAGAGTACTGTTTGGTAATTGGTTTGTAACTTATTAACGAAAAAGTAAAGACTTCATATTAGCTCAAGTATTTGAGTATCAATATGACAGCTATAAAAACGTTGTAATACAGCCTTCTGATGGAGATCAGGTTATACTTATGTTAGTCAACTTAGGAAAAATTTGTTTATGAATTATTATTAACTAATTACCAATAATGAACTGTAAAAATATTAAGCTACAGTGGCAAAAATAGCAGATAATGAAAAATTATGGGATATAACACATTAATGTTTAAACCACTAAACATCACATGATCACCATTCCGTATGCTAACACAAGCTGTTATAAGAGGCAAAATTCTCCATACAGTAGTGCCACCCAATGCAAGCTAGAGTAATCAGTGGAAGCAAGAATTTTTTTGCTAGATCTGAACCCAGTTCAGCATATATATGTTATGGAGTCCTTGGTTTTTTAATAACCATGGTCACCACCTTTCTATTTGGCAGGATTGGTATTAAATCACTAAATATCATGTAACCACCATTCCCTATGCTTGCATAAGCTGATTTAGCAGAATTCTCCATACAGTAGTATGCTATACAAGACAATGAGCTTGGATTGAAAATAGTTTTCATTTTGGATTCATATCTTCATAGTTAATTAAAATAATAAAAGGTGGCTGCTAGAGGGTTGCATTAGATCCTTTAGATCTAGATGTAGTGTTCTCAGATCTAAGACTCCTCACTGATGAAAGCCAAAAGCTAGAAATTAGTCTGGGGATATTGTATGAGTAAGCACTAAATGTGTATTTTATGCCCAAGCCTTCTTGCTTCCATTGATTGCTCTGACTTGCAGTAGAAAGTTATTTATTTCTACTGCCCTTCATCCAAGTTCTTATTTCTTTCTATTATATTTATCCTATAGAGTCAGAGCTTAGTAATTTTTATATTAGTTTTTCCAAGTAAATTAAATAATTTTGGATAGCTTTGCTAAAAACTATACGATTAATGTAAACAATCCATAAATTGTTATAATTTTAGTACAGTGCTTCTCCGTTTGATAAAGTGAAAATCCATTTAAGTTTAAAAAATATTTTCAAAGCTAAAATTTTGATTTAATGAAATATGAACTCTAGGAAGTCAAAGAATTGTAATGGAATTTGGAATAACATTAAAGAATTTAATAAGAATTGCTGATATTTAATTAAGATTTAAAAAAAAAAATATTTTTTTTTAAAGAAATGCTTTTATTTACATAAATGCTTTAAAAAGTAAATAATGTATATAAAAAATATTTTATAATAAATGCTTCTATTTACTGTGCATTAAAAAATCAAAAATAATTATTTTCTTTAACCACAATTATGGTTTTTATATTTAACCTGAACTAAAAAGCATGACATATCCAGAAATTAATTAATTCAATTATTAGTAAAAATTAGTTGATTGAATTAATTAATTTCTGTATGATTCACACTTTTATTTAAAGTTGTGGTTGATGAAAACAATTATTATAAAATATTTTGTATATTGTAATAGGATTGACGGTTTATTCAAATCATGTTGTTGTGCCAAATATAACAAAATTAACATATGAGTAAATTTGAACCAGTCACATTTGAGTTGCCAAATGTACAGGATTTACTCTTTACTGATCCAATCATGGATTGGTGGTGATGAGCATGCCCCGTCCAAAACCTAATGATAGTAATGTTGATCCCGCAACAGTAATATTTCCTGCTTATTCTAGGGATATGCCATAACACTTATCTATTGAGGGATATGGTTTATGAGACCTGAGCTTACTAGAACGTTGATATTCTTGGGCTGATTATACTATCCAAAACCCATAATGGTGCCACTAGTGACCTAGGTTTGAATCCATATTCATTTAGTGGTTATCCCATCAGCACTGAATCCTAGCTTGGGATACACAAAACTCAAACACAATATTGCACTATTTGGTTTATACCTCCGGTAACAAAATGCAGAAATGAGAAGTGAATAAGACTAACAATTAAAATTCGATAACAATTTTATTCCATATAATAACAATCATATAATGTGCCAATACATTCCTCAAATAATGAACTCTGCCACAAATGGAGAATACACCAACCGATAAGTCATAGAATATTATCTTTCCAGGTAATGATCTTTTAATAACTTAGATTACTCCTTGTTATTAATTTAAATAAAATATTGCATTGGTCTATATGCCTGATTGATATTTGAATCATATAAATGAATAAATAAATAAAAATATAAGAAAATAATATTTAAACTGGAAAATACATAAATTAAAAAAATTCATTCCTCTGAGCATCAAATACATATTTCAAAATAGCTAGATTAGTATTAACTCTAATGGATGAATAATTAAATAATTGCTAGTTATTAATAAAAATTTGGTCAAAATAGAAAGATCTTGTTATTTTGTGCAGTGATAAATGATTCAATCTGTTTATCTTAAATTTTTAGTTCAAGCTGGCAAAAACATATATAAATATTTTTAATATTCCTCTGTCCTGATTTAGCAGTCCATGACAGAAATTGATAGTCCTTAAGATTCTTTATTCTTTCTGTCCACAAAGTAATTTCAGTTATAATCCATTAATCAATTCTGGACTTGGTTGACAAATGCATAATGTAACCTGTTCATCCATGAATTGGTTTTTTAATGACAGTTTAAGTTATTTCCCGAAATAATCCTAAATATTTCTTCACTGGGTTGGTAGATGAATAACACTAGAATAAATTAAATTACATTTAGATTATGAACAAAAAAAATTTAGATTGAAAGAAGAAATTAGTGTTGAGGAAATTTTTATGTGGGTCATAGCATACATATTTAATCATTAGAGGTTTAAGACAATCCCCAAGAAAGGGAAAATTATGGCTTCAAGAGCAGATTACTATGGTGATCAAAAATATTGTGGCCTCCAGTTCCCTTTTCAATGAAAAGTTGCATTATTGGGAAATTTATGGGCTAACCCACACCAATGATTTAAAAGTTGAAACTGTTCTTCCAATTGGAATTTTACAGTTCACAAAACTAACGAAAAGGTGGAAGCTGGGACCAACTCTGGTGGACTTTTTAATTAAAATTATCCTTCGGGCCCTTCCCACCATGGCCTTCCTCTGCCACAAGCGAGGGTACAAGATTGATCCCATATGCCCGATGTGCAACAAAGAGGAAGAGACAGTTTCGCACACTAGAGTACTGTGAAGCATGGAACAAACTATAGTTCCAGGCTCTACAAAAAACCACAAACAAGGACATTGCAAATGTGATAGCCAAGGCGATTAACAAAGGACTCTATGGAACGATCAGACTTGCAACGCACATTAACTTTACCATCTGGTTGGTCAGAAACAAAATCAATTTTGAAAAAGGAATAGACCACTCCATTGAAGGGCTCTTTTATAGCCTACTTTGTGAGGCCAGAGACCACGACAAAAAAAACTGCCAATCCTGGCTTGCTGAACAAACAGGATACATTAATGTGGAAAAATGTCTCATCTTCTAGCTCCTCTCTGCCAAAGACAATTAATAAAAGAGGAGACAGTGTCAAAATAAACTGAATAACCAAATCAGAACTATTGGAGGTTCCGCCTCACCAATTTAATTTCAATTAATCTTATGGACATGTAATCAAATTATTAACTCTTTGACTAAGTCTTCCTTTAGTTGACCAGGATTGCTTTTAAAATTTGTAATAATGAACATTATCCGGTTGTATTCTCATCCTTGGTGTTCGCCTAGAGATGGCGTTGATGCTAATCAAAAACATATACATATAACGATTCCGGGGCCCGACCTAAATGATTGATTTGATCTAAAAAGATCTGATTTCTTAGATTTATAATAAAATATTCTACTAACAAATACTATTATATGATGTAAGTTTTTTCATTTTTTTCGTAAATGTTTATTAATCTTATCTTGTTTTTGAGTTTGTGTGTGTGTGTGTCTTTTTAAAGTTACGGGTTTTTTTTTTTTGCAAGAGTAAATCAATACTTTTATTCAAAAGCAAGACATAATAAGTAAATGTTTATTAATCTTATCTTGTTTTTGAATTTGTGTTTGTGTCTTTAAAGTTACGGGGCTTTTTCTAATATTTTTTTTGGGGATTTTATGTGAGTCTTTTTAAAGTTATGGTACTTTTTTTTGCAAGAGTAAATCAATCATTTGATTCAAAAACAAGATGTAATAAGTCAATGTTTATTAATCTTAGATTGTTTTTGAGTTTGTGTGTGTGTCTTTAAAGTTACGGGGCTTTTTCTCATTTTTTTTTTGGACTTTATAATAATAATAATGTGTGTCTTTTTTTGAAGTTACGGTATTTTTGGTCAAGAGTAAAAATCAATTATTTTTATTAAAAAAGCAAGCCGTAATTCTAAATCTATCAAAAGTAACGTCATTTATATACTACAATTTAGAATTGATACCCGACTACTATTAGTAAGGACCGTCATTGAAAGATGATACCCGACTAATTTCCGTTTTCTTTTTTTTTGGGAGGGGGGGGGTAGTAATGAATCAGAAAGTGGTTTGTTTTTGTTAACTCTATCTATATAAAAAGGGTACCATTATTGAAATACTAAATTTAAAAATGATAGCCGACTAATTTGCGTTTCTTTTTTTTTTTTTTTAAGTGTCATAGCATCGGCCGGGACGCGAACTCGCAACCCGGGCAACTGCCTGCAGCAAGACAGTCACGCTGACCTCTCAACCACCAATGCGTTTTTTTTTTGACAGTAATTAATCAGAAAGTGGGTTTCTCTTTTTTGGGGGGGGGAGGGGAATCTTGTGTATATATATATAAAAATAATAATACCGTAATTCAAATACTCCATTGAAAAAACCAAACCCCGTTGAATTTGCTTTTTTTTTTTTTTTTTTTAAGACAGTAATTAATCAGGAAGTGGGTTGTTTTTGTTAGTGGGTAGATATAAAAACTAATCTTATTTTGAAATAATAAATGTAACAAAAAAATAATAATAATAATAATACCCGACTAATTTTCTTTTTGGGACAAGTAATTCCTAATAATTAGACACTGGGTTGTTTTTGTTTGTGCGTATATATTGTACCCTCACTTATCGATATATGATATAATTTAAAAATATGACTAGCTCAATTAAATTATTATGCTCGGCTAAAATATGTACAACTATCTTTAATATATTTTTATAATATTATAACTTATCAGATTTATTACAAACTTATCAAAAATTAATATAGTTCAATATTATGTACTAATTAAATAAATATTTACTAAAATCATGAGACTGTGAAGTGAAGTTACAATTGGTAATCAGATTTACATTGAGTCAATGTCTTTCCAAGACACTGTCTCAATGGCATAAGAATACTATTACTTCTAATTATCTCATTACTAACTCTACAGCACTCTTATGACTTTTATAAATGAATTATCTTTAATAATAATAGATAAATAAATCTCAATCTTTTGTTAAGGAAATATAATTAAATGATCTCAGGTTCTTCTAATTATCTTAAAGTAATAATAATTCATGTAGATAGGAATGATAAGGGATTTAATATCAAACCTAAATACACCTAACTTATTCTAATAACAATAACTAACAATAATAATCTTTAGTGTATAGCTTAATCTTATCTATTTGATTATACCATTAATCATTAAGAAAATAAGTAAATCATATACATGTCTTTCATTTCCATATAGTATCTTAATTTTAAAATATACCAAAATCTTATAATTTAACAATCTGTGGCAATAAATAATATTATACTCTTATATTGTGCATTATAATTACTTTATGACCATTGTAATATTATATGTTAATGTCAATCAATTTCTATAAATTATATTAAGAAAATATTGTGTTTCTTTCTCAAATAATAAAATAATAAATTCATATTGTGCAAATATTATGTACATTCAAATTATCTGTTGTCAAATGCTGTGGTGTAAAATAATGAATTCGACACACTTTTAAAACAACTTAACAAATTTATTTACATCAACTTTAACAAATAATTTATTTACACTATTTACATTTAAATGGAACTAAAGAAAATAAACAAAAATAAGAAAATAATAATACAAGATTTTACACTGTTACTATTTCCATAATCATCAATAAATAATTTATACATTTCTGAAATGTTCTATCAATAATATTTAATCAAGTTTAGGACTTTAAATTTTAATAAACATCATTTATCATCAATTAATACAGGAAACGGTTTTGTGTGAAATATCATTCATGTAGCATATACGTAAATAAACAGACTTTAATAATTAAAATGCTATTTCATTTAAGTCTTACTGCTATTTATATTATAATGTACTAGTATGTATCACATTACTATTAATATTATTCAAAGATCAATTAATGTATAAACTGATAGAACTTTGTAATATAATAACAATTATTGATTATCACTGTTTATTTCATTCCGATATAATGTCATACCACATGTCTTATCAAAATATGCAATAGGTATATGTTCTTTTAAAAAATAACATTTAAAATTATTCAACAATTTCAAATTTGATAAAGTATTATGTTAAATAAAATTCTATGATTCTTTTCTATTTAAATCATTACTTTTCTTTACTTGTTATTCTTATTCCTTTTATAAAACTTCTATCTACAAAAGTCATTTTAACCTTATTTAATTTCAGAAAAACAAATGACCAATTTAAAAAAAAACAAAAATAATAACGATCCAAACTCTCTTATACCTCATCCTCTATATACAATAAGCCTTCAATCAAGATATAAATTTCTATGTAAAATTAACTTTCTTATCTAATAAAAATAAAAATAAAAATATAGACTTTATATACTTCTTACTAACTTTAAAAGAAAAATAAATAACTTACGCTAATAAAATCTAATTCCTAATATTGTAACAGAAACATTAAAATTTATTCAAGAAAGAATCATATAATTATTTCTAGGTTCTCATATTACGTTGTACTAAATTTACATCATCAATTTAAAATATGCATATTAAAATAAAACTGCTATTATTAATCTTATGCGTGTATATTATTTAAACATTAATACATTCATTCAATAATCATATAACATTTGGTTGATCTAAAGAAAACATAGTAAATACATCAAATTATTATTATTATTACACAATTTTTACCATAAATGATACTTCAATGTACAGTCCGTCACACGATGTCCTCCAAGATTTCAGTTTTACAAAATAATTTCACATTTACACTCAACAATTATTCTTTAAAATATTACGTGTTGTATAATTATAAAATAAACTTTATGCAATAAAAAGTTATATTAGTATTTAGTTATTACTTTTAAAAAAATGTAAATGTACCTTTCCTATCTTTCAATAAATTAATAATTAATTAAATATTTATGTTAGTTAATAAATAAAACATATTACATAACATCCAACGGTGTCTTCTTTCACTATATTGTTCTTTTTCCTAGGCACAAATTTTCACCAAACATTACTTCCTTTTCCGGTACATCACGTGTTTTTTAAAAGTTTTTATGGAATAAATGAAAACGTTCTTTTTTTAAAAAAATAAAGAAAAGTCAGTTCCATCATAAAACAAAATAAAATTAAAATAGTTTATAGGATCCATATTCATTTCTTTAAGGAAAAATTATTTTAAAGTTATTATTTTTAGAATTAGTCTATAATTTATAAAGTTCTTGTTTAATTATTTTAATTGATTTGGATATCCATGTATATTTATTTGCGCATTCCGTAACAGATATTTAGGTAAGATTACTTTTAAAGTCTTCTATACGACCAGCGTTCAGACTTTAATAATATAATAATTTTTATACAGGTATTTCTTTACTTATTAAATCTCCAATTTATTTGCCTTTTAAAACTGTCAGAATTTAGTCTTTTAAACCATAAAGACTTAACAAGGCAAATATTTTTATAATCATAATTATTTACCATCTTTACTAAGTTATATACTTAGATTTATAATTTATAAATACTTTCTTCATAAAGAAGTATTTCTCATTCTTTTAAATATCTGTTTTATAAAAATTAATTACCATCAGCTTTTAAATTTATACAAGGTCCAACGTATTACTGTTATGCATCTAATAACTCTCCTAGTCAATCCAGCGTTTGTTAAATTTTCAGTATAAAGTCTCCAATACATTTTATCCTTATACGATGTCTTCATGATTATTTGATAGTAAATTGAGCTTTAATAGGAAAACGATCAATAGGGAACTATAATAAATTAACACTGCATATTTATCGGTAACTTTTATAAATTATTTTAAAAAACTACTCTCTTATAATTTTAAAACGATTTTGAGAGCGTCTATAATTACTTAGCTATTTCTAATAGCACCCTTTACTTTAAGAATTTCAATCACAAGTCCCCTCCGAACAATTGAACCTTGGTTTTATACCGGAAGAAAACTCCCACTTGATTGGTGAATTAAACAATCGACTTGCTAGCTTATTTACATATTTTACCAACAAGACAGAATTAAAAATAAATAATGACTTATTTAATATTTATTATTTATCACATTATTAAATTCTTAAATCAATCTTTATCGTTTATTTAAATCCATTAAACATTTTTTAAAATATACTTTCTTACTTAATTTCACTTTTAACTTTCATAAGATTATTTTTATAAACAAACTAAGTCTATTTTTATTCGTTACGTTTTTTATGCAGTATTTTAAAAATCAGATTTAATATTTTACATTAATTATTTTTATTTTTATCTCATGATAGCCAATATAATATTTATAAATTTTATAACAGAATTTTAAAATAGCTTTGCAACTTTACTAAAAAAAAAACTCCCAAGCATGTGTGTATGTGTCTAACTAACATCTGTTTTTACAACAGAGCTACAGACGCTTGTAATAATCTAAAAATAAACTAACAATTCATTTTTTAAAAATAAATATTTTTAAAATAAATAATATATTATAACAGCTTTTAAAATAATACTTCGATATTATTAAAATCAAATATTAATCTTTTATCATGTAATACTAATAATTAAAATATTTATATTCATTTATTAAATTTTAATCTTTATCAACAATAAATATAGGCATTTAATTTTAACTTGTCTTTTAAAACTTTAACTTTAAAATTCATTTATTAAATTTATTAATGCAGTATGGATTATGGCCAGTTTTCCCAACCATATACTATTATCATTCCCATTGAAATGTCTCTCTCAAACATCAGCACAATTTTCACATATCAAATACTCATGAATTACTTTAGTTACACTTTTTAAAAGATTGTTATAAACAAATTTAACATCATATAGTTAAATATATCTTAAATTTAAAATTTTTTAAATAGATTGATACATCAATTTATGGAGACCCATACAAAAGGGCACAATATATATACAGTATAGCAAAAGTAACTGGTCACAGATGAATTCTCATGAAAACTACTTTTTGCGTGATCCTTAATTTTTTTTTCCGTTTCGCACCCTTAAAAGCAGTTTTTGAGGGTTACCCATTCTTAATGGAATCTTCAGGACATTATTACTAAACTTACAACAGTAAAGTAAGTTACAACACATTAAAAAAAAAATAGATGTCTTATCAAATTTTAAAAAACTACGACTGCTTCAAATACACACACTCTCATACGAAACTACAGAGAAAATAGATATTCTACTATTACGAGAAAATGATGAACAAAATCAACTACTATGGCAGCCGATCAAGGCATTACTTTCTCTTTGCTTTTAGCATAGAAAAAAAAAGCCATAACCGGCAGCCGTCGGGAACTCTTTCTGTGTTTTATCATAGAAAGAAGTCTCATTTGTGTTGGTTTCTGTCGCCGTCACCTCCTCCGTCCAACATAACGGAGGACTTTTCTGCGTTTATAACATAGAAAATTTCCTCTTTTGTTGGGTGAAGGCCGGTGAAACTGTATATTTCTAGAAATTTACCTAGAAATAGCGACATCTTGAGGCGAACACCAAGGATGAGAAAACAACCCATTATCCTTTATTGAAATATCCACAAAATTAATTCCAAACCCTATTGGATGTACACAAGATGATCCGGATGGGCAGGTTGAAAGTTTGTAGTCACAGCGGATCCGGACCCCTTAAATCATCATAAAATAACTTCCATTGGATTAGTGTTAGTCTGGTAAAATCATTAGTTCACCTTGTACTAAGACACTAAGGAAAATGCTTGACTTATTAACCAGTTGATTCAGTCCCTTTGGTTGACATCGATTGCCTGTAAACTTTGTAACCATACATATTACCATATTGTCCTTTTTTATGTTAGTTAGAAAACCTAATTCCAATTCTTATCGAATGTACGCACTGATCTGGGTGTCAGGTCAACAATTTGTAGTGACTGTGCATCCGGATGCCTAAAATTAATGTAAGCTCATTCAAATTGTCTCATTGTTGGTTTTATAAACCCGTTCACTCAACCTTGTTATTGGGGTATGAACAAAATTTGGGGTTTTTAAAACATTCGTAATTTGTGTAACACATTTTAATTAATAAAGTTTATTGTTGAAAGATATTCATTTGAATAGAATTTCTAAATGAGTATTGCTTAGATGTAATGGAAAGAGCATTGGAGAATGAAATGTTCATCTTGAGATTTGCTAAAAATATGCCAATATAGATGGAGAAAAAAAAACTTAATAATGAATGATTTGAAAAATGCTTTACCAATGTTATGCGAAGTAAACTGATTTATTTTCAGAAAGTGAATAAACTTCCGCTTTCACAGTTGTGCAACACTCATGTTCACAAATAGGCAAAGAATTTGTTTAAACATGAGCCCCACTTTCTTATATTTTGGTCACATAATATCAAGAGTATGTGAAAGCAGAAGAAAATATATTTTTTTACATTTTAGTACATTTATGTAAATAAAAACATTTCTCTAATTTTTTCCTCTAGTTTTACAAAAAAGTTTAGATACAACTTCATATCACTAGATACTGAATCCTATATAAAATTAAAAATTTAAATTCTTCGCTATTTAAATTATTTGCAAAGTTTAAAAATATATATTGTCATCGGAAATATGTATGCAAAGCTCCAATTAGAGCGGAAATTTAGAAGTGGATCAAAATTGAATTACAAAATTTCTCAGACAGATAGACTAAAAAATAGTTATATAAAAGCATATAAAAAGTGAAATATTCAAATCCTTCATTGAAGATTTAGAAATAGTGAGTTTATGAATGAGATGAAAAAAAAAAAGATTTCAATGGAACAGATAAGTTATAACAGTAGCAACTCTACTGCAAGCCATAGTAATTTCGTGTTTGGAGAGCTGCTGTTTTAACAGATTGTGTAAGAACAAGAAATGGCGGTCATGATGTTTTAGTGATTTAAGTTATTTTTCTTAGATTTTTATTAGCTTTAATATAATATAGCTACAAAAATTAAGAGGTGTTTCAGCATCATTTAAAGTAGCATATATATGTAGATAAACTATATAAAAGATTCACCATTTACAAGGTTTAATCATATAACATCACTATCATTCAACATATGCTTTTAAGAGCTATAATTCATTGTTTACTTCAGAGTCAAGTATTGTAAGCTTGAGTAATCGATGAACACTAAACAGACTTCCATAACCAGAAATGAGTTCGAGATATGGATGCAGTAGCAATGAGTATATCCTAAAATTTCACTAAGTTTGTCTGCTGTTATGTAAAATGTGAATGATTACTATTAGAAAATTAAACAATAAGGCCATGTAAAAGGTAGCTGAGTGTGGTTTTCATAAGTCACAATTTAACTCCATTCTGCTATTAAGTAATTCAATTCGTTGCAGTCTGACAGCAAACAAACTGCTCCAACATAGATCGTAAAATTTATAAAAGTCTGAATTAATTGTCACAGACAAACATCAAGAGAACATACAAATAATTATTTGTTGTTGACAAGTATATATGGATTGTATGCAACAAAGTCAATAAAAAAGACATTAAAGAAATGCTTTTATTCACATTAATGTGTTAAAAAGTAAAAAATAAATTTTGTCAGCTTTCACTGTATTATGTTTGGAAATAGACTTAGTTACATGGAATATTTCTAAACATGAACACGCAACGCTTTTATTTTTGGTCCATAATGCCTAAAATACTGTGACAGATGAAGAAAATGTATTGTTTTGCTTTTTATTGCCTTTATGTGAATAAAACATTTCTTTAAATTTTTTTATGCACTTTTTTTATGTTTTACTTTTTAATTTCATGTAGTTCCAAAAATTATGAATAAAATTGTTTAGATGTAATTTATTGTAACTAGATGGCAATGATGTAAAGATTATTGAATCTCATATAAAATTAATTTAAATTTTTCACTAATTTATTGCTATTGCTTTAGACTAGTAAACTATTAACTGTGCAGCCTTTGGTGGCGCTGTTTCTAGTTAAAAACAGAGCGTTATAACATTACCGGGCCGCTAGATTTTTTTTTATCTAATAGATCGTATTTTGACATACGGCTGTAATTTTTTTTTTTTAATATTTAATATATTGTTGTTGTTTGTTTTGGACATAATTATTTTTTTGGTTTTCATTTGATAAATTTAAAACTATAAAGGAGACTTTGACCTGTTTTTTGGATCTCAAAAGTATATAATTTTTGACATACGCCTTTATTTGGGGGGGATTTCCATTCTAAATCTACTGTTTCTTTTTTACAGACGTCTTTTATTTTTTTGTTTTGGATTCGATACATTTCAAAGTAATAATGGGCAGAGTTTTAACTTTTTTTTGGAATATCTCAAATACACACAATTTGCGTTACATACGACTTTCTTTTTTTGTTGTTGTTGTTATTTAAAATTAGAATCGACACTTTCTTTTTGAATTATGTTAAAAATGAGGGGGTTTGCTGTTGATTGATTTAGCAACAAAAAATTCAAACCTGTCCGACAAACTCCGCCTCAGATGTCCGTATTTGCTTATAAACGAAAAGAATTGTTTGGTATAAAATACGGGGTTTTTTTTTTTTGGACGGCGTGTTTTGATTTTTTTGTTTTTTTTAATAATAACAAAACGGGGTTTTGATTTTTTTTTTTTAATAATAATAAATAAAACGGGACTTCTTTTTTCTCTTAGATTTATAAACACGTGTTTTTTTGTGGCGGCGGGTTTTGATTTTGTAATTTTTTTTAATAATAACAAATATAAACGTCCAAAACAAAAACCAAAAAGTCAATCGCGGTATTGTTTTTTTAACACAAAAAATATGTATGTTAACCGGTTTTGTTACATTCTGTAGGATTTATTTATTTATCTTTTTTAAGAGTCGTACAAGTTTGTTAAAGATTTTTTGTTTTCATAACAAATAAAACGTCCGGTATTTTGATTCTTTTTTAACAACAAAAATTAAGCTCGGGTTCATTTTTAAAATCTACTTAACGTGCTGTTTATTGATTTAAAACAACAACAACAAAAAACCTCTTTTTGCTTCTAAACGGAACGAATAGGTATGTCAAAAGAAGTATTTTTTTTTTTAAAAAAATCAATCAATCAAGAGATGTCCAACAAACTACGCCGCCCCTTTTTAACACTGTCATTCTGGTTGTTAATTACATGATTTACAGATAAAAATAATCGCAAACAATACACAAATTCTTTCCAGAAAATAAATTTATTAACCACATATGACTGAACTAAATCAACTGTAACGAATGGCAGGATGTTTTGGGCTTGCAAAAATGCAACTGCCTCACTTTCTCTGTTTGGGACGTCCCACAAATATAATAACGTGGTAGACATTTTGTTCTTCTTTTTCAACTCTCGTCCGAGTCACGACAGAAACGGTATTTTTCCGCAAACAACTCCAATCGTCTGCCAGAGAGCTTGTGAAATTTTATATTGTCTTTTTTGACCCCCCCAAAAAGCCAAAATTAGCCCCAAAAAAAAAAATTTGACAAATATCAATAATACGCTGAAAATTACTAGTACGCAAAAATCTTTCAGTTGGGAAATACAGAAAATCATAAACATCAACAAATAAACACTTGAAAAAGATGACAATGCTCACACTCTCATCTTAAATTCTAGCGACAATACAAATTCTGTCAATATGCATAGGAATTCAACCCGCAATGAAATCAACGGCATACTATATGATCATAGTATTGTTAGTAGACGTAGTGTTATTGATACGCGGAAGAATTGGCAGCGTATTATAACCACTACATACGATCTACTCGTATATTAATGATCACTCGTATATTAGCCGTGGGTTCGGCCGCGAAAGCGGTATAATTCTGTGTTTTTACGCAAACAGCGCCACCAAAGGTTGCACAGTTAATAGTTTACTAGAACCGACTTTTTTTACTTTTAAGTCGTATTTAAAGTTGATTCACAGACTACTTAAATCTGAATATGTTAATATAATTCACCAGCCAAATTTCTAAAGAATCATTTCTACAAATCTATAAATAGCAGACCCTTTCTCATGCTAAAATCACATTAAAAAAATGGTGGCATTTATCTAAACCCCAAATCACACCAGTACTTCATAAATGAAACCTTTAGATTTTCAAAATATTGCTGCTCAATAAATTTGTTACCATTTAGGAACCTAGCCACCAAATAAAAGTGGCCATTTTTTAAAATATCTGACCAATGAAATGGCATTAATATATGCTAGTAAGCATTATTTGCAAGTTTGTTAATATGATTCCTTAGAAATCTGACTTGTAAATTTTCTTAATGTATTCCCACTTAATTGGTCCACCAATAAAATTTATGTTCACAATGTTACATAATAAAAGCCGTGATTTATTTATAGATTTATTAAAATTATTAGAAGTCATATTGAATATCCCTCTCAAATAGAAAGATTCAGAGAGTAGTCACATCATTATTTCATCTATTTTTCCATTCCCTTCTCTTCATTGCCCAGCTTTTCAATTCCACTAACTCTTCCCATCTCTTATATCATCCAACAATGTCAATCTCTTCCATCCTTTTTTATTACTTCCACTCATATTCCATCCACAACATCTTTCATTAAACTATAATTTCTTCTTAATATATGTCCAATTCAGTTTCTCTTTCTCCGATTTCCTCAATCAATCTTCTTTTTTCACTTACACTTTTCAAAACCTTATTTGTTATTTTATTCATCCAACTGATTTTTCCCATTGTTCCCCCATGTCCACATCTCAAAGGTTTCCAATCTGTTCCTAATTTTGTTATTTATTGTCTCTGTTTCACAACCATACATTAGTATATTCCACACATAGCATTTAATTTATATTTTTTTTAATTCTCTCTTCAAAGTTTTCCCAAAATATTTTCGGTACCTACGTAGTTTGCCTGCTGAAAAGCTTGCCACCTATTTTATTCTAAATTATCCATTTTCAGGGACTTCCAACACATGGTATAAACAATATGGCTTTCTCTAAGTTATCATATTTAATATTTACATTTTTTTTTATTTATTAAAATGATAAAGAAACAGAAGTCCAAAGGATTGTAATTAAAAACTTTTTTAATGTAAATGCAGTTAAGAAAATAAAAATAAAACATGAATAAGCAAACAAATGATGTTTTGGAGCCTTTTAACCATGTTTCTTTCCAACAGATAGGTTCTTCTGTTTACACATAGTGTAATATCAGCCCATGTCACAAATATCAGCCCATATCACATACTTTTCAGGTGCACACTATCCTGTAATTTTGAAAATAGTCCACTCCATCTTGTTTTGTTAATGAAAGATTCCAAATTTTAATCATATTTCAAAAAATGATAAGGCAAAAAAGAAATTTAAAAAAATTACATGTTAACGAATGTCAACAAAAAAAATAATGTTAATTTTAATCATGTGTTATCTGTTTGCCTTGTGTTAACATTTATTTCCTGAACATGTATAGCTTGTTAGCTTTAAAAAATAATAACAAATATAAATTAAATGTTAATTTTGAAAAATTTGAATACATTTTTAAATAAATTTCATTCACAATATCCAAATGTTAACACGAGCCGAACAGATAACACATGGTTAAAATTAACGTTATTTTTTTTTGTTGACACTCGTTAACACATGATTTTTTTAGCATTTCTTTTTTGATATTTTTGAAAATATGATTAAAATTTGGAATCTTTCATCGACAGAACAAAATGCAGTGGACTATTTTCAATATTGCAGGATAGTGCCCACCTGAAGAGTCTGTGATGAGTCAGATATTACACTCACCTTATGTGCGAACAGAGATGTAATGGCGGTATTATGTGTGAACATGTTCTGAATGCCTATCTGTTTGGGAATGAAAGTGCCCTTAGAAGGCTATAGTTTGTTTAATCATGTTTTATTTTCTTTACTGCATTTACATTAAAAAAGTTTTTAATTATAACCCTTTGGACTTTTGTGTTTATTTATCATTTTAATAAATAAAAAATATATAAATATTGAATACCATAACTTAGAGTCAGCCATATTGTTTATACCATGTATTGGAAACCCCTGAAAATGGATAATTTAAAATAAAATGGGTAGCAAGCTTCCCGGCAGGCAAACTACATAAGTACCATATTTTCTTTCTCTTAAGTGCCTCCTTTGCCAACGCCATTCTTTTAATTTCATCTTCACCTCTTCCACCCTCACTCGATCAACTACCCAAATATCTAAATCCCTTTACCTGTTGAACTATGTTATGGATTTCAGTTTGCAGTCTTTTTGCCTTTCTTCTTATCCATAAACACTTTTGTCTTCTCCACATTAATCTTCATTCCATATTCTATACATCCTTCCAATTTATTCAAAAAATTCTGAAGACACTTTTTATCCTGTTATAAGAGCCATATTATCTGCAAATCTTATTACAGTATTGGTTCTCTCTCCAAACTTCCTGGAGCATTATCTCTGAATCAATACATGTATTATGGAATGACATTTTAAATGTCACCACAATTTTAAGCCACTAGTATGTTTGTATCATGACTTATAAAATATAGCACTATCTTTCATATCTTAACCCTCACTGGAATAATTCGTGATATGAATTCTATATGACAGTAAATTCATGACTTGCAAGAACATTTAGAAGTGTTTTGCAAGAATTTATGATTTCAATGAGAGTATTGAAGATGATCCATGAAGATAAAAAACAGACTGGCACATATGTTATATTGTGATCCAGTCATGCATGCATGGATTCAATGATGAATTGTCAGAAGATTGGAGAAATTGGGATACACTTGTGTGAAAAAAAATAACCAAAGGCAAGAATTAAAACCATATTCAAATTAATTCCAGACTTTATTTTATAATGTTTAAAAGTAATTCAGATTTATAAACACACTTAAAAAGCAACCAATGAAATGTTATTTTACTTGATGCTTATAAGCTAGCATAAGCTGTTCCTATGCATTTTTTGTTACCACAATTTATTGTATAGGTCTGAATGGGAATTGGTATTGTGTCAACTATAATATTACATTTTTCATTTGGTTTAAAAAAGATGCATATGGTGCTAATTGCCATTGTATATTCTGGAGAAGTTCCAAATATCACAGAAGTTACTGGCTTCAAATGATCATTCCAAGCAAAACGATATTTCAACAGGTAAGATCCCTAAAAGAAGATAATAGTTTTAAATTAATATATAGCTATTTTTTCATATTCGTATTAATTATAAATTTATTTAACGCACATTGATTACATAAGTAATATTTACTAAGGCAATAAACTTCAAGCTATGTGCGCTTGAAAATGCGAAGCTAAGGACCTCTACGGGTTTTAACCACAAGCTTACCCTCTTTTCTTCCAAAGCGTAATAGCTTCGCCTTTTCAAGCGCACATAGCTTAAGGTTTATTGCTTTAGTAAATATATTCATATTAAATAAAAATGAAAAAAAAAAACAAATTTTTATGTTTATAATTTATCAATTCAAAAAAAACTATCTTACCTTATGTAATAAGTGACCATAATAATTGCTAGAATTAACTGCCTCTTCTTCACAGAAAGTTGCCCAGAAGTGTCCACCCAGAACTGTTTTGTTTTTGTATTCCATTGAAAATACATGTTCGAAACCACAGGAAGTGCCATTTTTTTTACATCGAGGATATTTCATGAACCATAAATCATACAGCTGTTGCTTAAAAAGAATTGGGTCAGCTGAAGATTTACCTGCAATAGCCAAAGACAGGAGTTTTATATATATGCACAATATACTTTTGAATTATAATAATTATATGAAATTGAACTTAGTAATCAAGCTGTGCATATATATATATATACAATTATATATTATAACGATCGAAATGCAAGTGAAGATCGAATCTAGCCGCAAACTACGATATCTGCTCTACAGAGCGCCATCTAGGCATTTAAACCTAGAAAAATTTATAGAGTAGGCAGATACGCGCTGTTAAGATTCCACTTTATTTAAATATTCAGATCGTTAGCCCAAGTCACTAGCTCAGTGGAGATGCAGAGATAAAAATCTATATCTTAATTTATATCTTAAATATCAATAAATAAAAGCCACTGCCAGAAATTAACACATAAAAATATTTATTTACGCACATATAAAATAACATTTAAATTTTGAGGAATAAATTCAACATTTTAGATTTTTCTATTAATCTTTTAATTTTACATTTAACTAAGTTTCAATGAGTTTAATATTTTATTTAGATAGTCAAGTATGAATAGACTACATAGATCTGCATTTAAAAAAAAAATATTCCTCCCTTATTTACCTTAGGCAACAAATTTCGCAATCAAACTGGCGCCAATCCATCTGATACATTCATGTATTCAATGTAGCATGAAAATACGACAACACAAAATACTATACTGTCAGGAATGGACATCTGATCAGTAAGTAGAATTAGAGAAGACATTGTCTCTCCACCAACAGGAATGTGACATCTGTTGGCGAGTAGAACAATAAACAAAACTCCATAGGAATGGACTGCGGTCCTTTGCCGTCTTACAAATCCATCCATAGGCAAACAGAGGTGTGTGGCGTATATCTATAATCCTGCCCGTAGCGGACCTCGTACTACATCTACAATTACACAAATATATCCAATCCATTGAACCAATTCAACTACGAAATTAACAACCTAAGATTACCCTCCCTTAATATAACTTTACAAAACTATATAGCCATTCACGCCCGACTTAAATTTAACATTTAAATACATTCGCACAGTGTAACGGTCAGAATCATCTATCTCGCTAACACACTGCATAATTCAAACCCCAGACACTAAACTGAACATTCTAGGAGGGGTTGCCTTCTAGATATACTAAGTTCGAATCTAAAGTCCAAATTTCACAGTGCCACCTACGTGATAACGCATCTGATGCTACAACTAGTATAACCTTTTACCGGTGCCTGGTGGTCAGGGAGAAACAAAAGACTCTATACTAAGATAAGTTTGGGTGGCTAATTAACGTCTATGGATTTACAAAAGAAATGCAGAAAATATATATATCTAGACCGAGACAGTGATAGGAATCAAATAAAATAAGAGATAAAATTTAGTTTTAAATAATTGCACACAATTTATTTATATAAATATATATATAAAACGCCACTGTCTGCTTATATGAGACAGGGACGCGTATTGAATAATTATTGGCATTTATATTTCAGTAATGACAAAAGGGTTTTAAAACAGAGTGATATATTCTATTCCTCGGGCTAATAGCATTACGATAATGTGCTTGACGAGATAGGAATATGTGCGAGGTGCTTTGAGTAAATAGACAAGTTTAAGACAATATTTGAAATTAAATGTTCTAAAATATTTATTGATTTCGAGAATAGTGCGGACTAAAGCTTACTAAGCAAACGTGGGAATGGGATCAAAGCATTTATTTGAGAAGAATAATAATAAATTTGTATTGGGAGGTCAGTATTGCTGATAGTGAATTTATAAAGTTGGAGGGTGTGACTCGTTTAAGTCACGGATGCTTTGTAAAATAAATATAAAATGAAACAATATGAAGATCCGGAATAATTACGGAGGGCATCTCGCCGCTAACCCGTAGGAAAGTATTTTGACGAAACAGCCGAAACTTAGCGACTGTGTAACGATTGCGTTTAATTCCCAGGGGTGTCATTTGTGAACACCCTCTGCCTGGAAACTTGCAATAAGCGAAAGAACGGACTTTGCCGTGTAAAGAATCCTTGGAAAATAAAAACAAAGCGGTCTCAACAACCAATTCATGTACCAGCAATACGAGACTAGTGTATATAAAAACATACTAAATGGGTTTTACTTGGATTAATAGAAATGCCCAATCAAGTTCCCTGAAATTCATTTAAAAGGGTCCGCACATTCTCGATATCAATGATGAACTTTATAATTAAAGTAGAACACGGTAATTAAAATAAGAAAATGCATGCTTGCGGGTTTGAAAAGTAAGTATAGATTTATATACGCAATCATGCATTTGGGGACACATTTAATCATTGACTTCGCACATACTCTTATATTAGATTAAAATCAATAACACGTAGATTTTAAACTATGTGATTATGTTACATTAAAGAAAAGAATCGCCCTCGAACGAGTGATTTGCAAGACAATAAAATTGGAAAATTATAAATTTAAAATTATGCCTTAATAGCGGCGTCTTATTTTCAATAGAGGGAATAATTCACTCGGTCAAAGACGATTCTGACACATTATCATAATAAAATAAAAGAAAGCTTTATAAATAGAAAATATTAACCCAAGGATAGAGCAAAATGTTGAGTATATTTAAATACATGAAAGAAATACATAATGAAGTTGTGAAATATAAGAAAACAATGTTAAATAGCTATAGCATGTTAGTTAGTGATCACAAGAGCTCTTGGGTTAATTTAGGTTACCTCTGGAGAAGCATTTGCAGGTAGATGTTCGGCAGGTTTTATAATTCAGCAGCAAAATCTGGAATGTTCATATTTGGCAGCGGCAGCAGCAGTTCCGGGATCCGTGTGATAAATTTTTGATGGTATGGAGCAGCGGCTGGCTATTCCGAGGGGACATAGCCATCTTAAACGCCTCTACTCGGACATGTCAAGGTTAGCAAATTATTAGAATTTTAGAACAACTCAGAAACCTTTAGACAACTCAGAATTCTTTAAAAGCTTAGAAACCTTTAAGAGCTTAGAATAGCTTAGAATGGAGAACAAAAGAAAAACATCCTTTTTATAGTAAAATTTAACAATAGATTTGTCCTGGGGCGTACAAAATTATTGGACTTATCTGCTGTAATTAAATCTATCCGAATGTCTAAAGGAATTCAACATTAATTAATTTCTTTTGTTAACTTCCCCGTCGACATTCGAATTACAAACTAGATTTAATTAAAATTACTGCTACTAATTAAAGAAAACTTAAGTGGACAGCTGCTGTTTTTAGATAAACTTATATAATTAAACTATTGTCCCTCATTTATTTTAACAGAAATATTTGGGATGATTTTTATTAAATAAAACGAAAATTATTTTATTTTAAATTGTAATATTTGAATCTATCTACTAAACTAATATTTACTAAATGAATTTTATTTTAAATCAAAATATATTACGACGGTAATATATTTGTAAATAGATCCAAACAAAATAACTAACAATTTATAATTTTGATATGTTTTAAAATGGATATCATAGTGTGTGCGCAATTACGACTTATATAACTTACTTTTTAATAAATGTAAATTATGTGAACAAATACATAATTCATAATATTTTATTTTATTTGGGAATAAGTTATATATATAATACGAGCATTGTGCTCGTGGTTTAAAATTAGGCGGGATTTTTGGTATATAAGTGTATTGCAGACACACTACGATAGATTGGGGTTCAAACTAAGGTATGAGGGTAGGCAGTAGGTGAGAAAAGGTGAAACGAAGATCTGCAAAGCAGACCTTACTGTTTCAACAGATTATTTTTATACAATTTGTTTTATAATGTCGAGTATAGATCGGCTGCACAGATTCCACAGTCAAAAACATTCCAAATTAAACACAACCGATCAAAATACAAAGTCAATCGATAACGTCAATTGCTGAGGGAATACAGGTGTTCATCATAAGACACCCTATGACATCGTTAACTTATATATTTCTAATCGACTGTGAAAACCACAAAATCAACCGCTAACGAATCTCTGCAACGTCTATACCCAACTTAAATGTAATGCATTTAATAATTTCTACAATAAATATTACTACAAATAAAAATAATAAAATGGAAATGATTTTAGCAAAACTTAACTATATAAATTTAAACAATCAATTATTAATTTGAAAATCAAATAAGAGTTCATTTTAAAATTTAAATTAGCTGAATCTTTAAAAAAAATCAATGACGAAAGTTCTTAATTACTTTTTTTTTGGTTGATGTTAATTTGTAAAGTTCATAGCTCACGGTAGAAGAGTCCAGGTTTCTGCTTTTAATTCCCGCGATGCCTCTATTGGAAGATAATGTTCTGGAGATGGCAATAGCTGGTTCAAGGTATCACAGTCTTTTCATTTTTCCTTTTTAAATAGAGAGTGTGGTATGTTCGTCCTACCACCTCTCAAACACACAACGCTGGAACTCCTAGAAAAAACTGTATTTCCCTTTTTATATTATCCACACGGATTCAATCAACAAAATGTCACTAATCCATCACTTTCGTTAGGGTCCGAGCCAAGGCTTAGTGCTTCCATTGGTCAAGCTAATTTCTCTTTATTTTCTTATCTATCTTTCATCAGATCATTTTAATTATAATAGAGCCCAAGGGCCAGTTTGGTTTTCGATAATTCATAAACAATCATTTCCATTTACAGATTACATTAATTAATACCTGTTTTTATTTTTAAATCTTGTACTTTTTTTTATTATAAAAAAGTACGTTCAAATACTTATTTATTTGTTTTTTTTTTAAAAATATTTTTAAAGTTTGGCATCTGTGCGAATGTATATACGTTTAACAAACATTTTAATTTTAGCGTTTAGTTTTTTACTTTTATTTGCGAACTTTTAAGTTTTTATTTTAAATTAATGTAACAACATATTTATATATCGTTACATATCAGTAAACTTCCTCAAAAAACAAAAACATTAAAAAAAAAGAATTTACTTAGTGTTAGTAATTACATTACACAAATTGATTATATATGAAAATTTCAAAAGGACAAAACTTTTTTTTACAAGACAAAACAGTAATTACACACAAATATAATGATTTTAAAAAAAATGTTGACTGTTAATTCCCTATTACCAGCTAAATTTCTGCCCCCTCCCAAGTTTCTTTCTCCTACTTTTTACTATTACTTAGGCAAGTTGAACGATTAGATTTTAATTTAACAAGACTTTTTTTTAAAAAAAAAATAATTATGATTTATATTTATTATTACGTTTTATTTATTAGTTTTTATTCCTTGAATTTATCTCTACATATGCGCAATTTTTCTTACTGGCAGCACTTTTTAAACAAAACTTCAAACTGCAACTCCACATCAATACAACAAATATATTTATACTAATTTCAGAAAAAATATTACGGGCATGATTTATTTTCAAAAGTACTAGTGGTTTATTAAACATCTGGCTATAACTTTACGTTAGTACAAGAATGTACTTATTTCAGAAAAAACATGTTATTTGCATGATTCACTTTTAAAATTCTCATGCTCTCGTGATTTATTAAAGATAGAAAATTTCATCATCATCAATTCCCCTTCTCAGGGTCAATCTCTGAGGTAAGGCCACACTTGGGATGCCAATTATAACGATCGAAATGAAAGTGAAGATCGAATCTAACCGCAAACTACGATATCTGCTCTACAGAGCGCCATCTAGGCATTTAAACCTAGAAAAATTTATAGAGTAGGCAGATACGCGCTGTTAAGATTCCACTTTATTTAAATATTCAGATCATTAGCCCAAGTCACTAGCTCAGTGGAGATGCAGAGATAAAAATCTATATCTTAATTTATATCTTAAATATCAATAAATAAAAGCCACTGCCAGAAATTAACACATAAAAATATTTATTTATGCACATATAAAATAACATTTAAATTTTGAGGAATAAATTCAACATTTTAGATTTTTCTATTAATCTTTTAATTTTACATTTAACTAAGTTTCAATGAGTTTAATATTTTATTTAGATAATCAAGTATGAATAGACTACATAGATCTGCATTCGAAAAGAAAATATTCTTCCCTGATTTAACCTTAGGCAACAAATTTCGCAATCAAACTGGCGCCAATCCATCTGATACATTCATGTATTCAATGTAGCATGAAAATACGACAACACAAAATACTATACTGTCAGGAATGGACATCTGATCAGTAAGTAGAATTAGGGAAGACATTGTCTCTCCACCAACAGGAATGTGACATCTGTTGGCGAGTAGAACAATAAACATAAAACTCCATAGGAATGGACTGTGGTCCTTTGCTGTCTTACAAATCCATCCATAGGCAAACAGAAGGTGTGTGGCGTATATCTATAATCCTGCCCATAGCAGACCTCATACTACATCTACAATTACACAAATATATCCAATCCATTGAACCAATTCAACTACGAAATTAACAACCTAAGATTACTTTCCCTTAATATAACTTTACAAAACTATATAGCCATTCACGCCTGACTTAAATTTAACATTTAAATATGTTCGCACAGATTATTTTTATACAATTTGTTTTATAATGTCGAGTATAGATCGGCTGCACAGATTCCACGGTCAAAAACATTCCAAATTAAACACAACCAATCAAAATACAAAGTCAATCGATAACGTCAATTGCTGAGGGAATACAGGTGTTCATCATAAGACACTATGACATTGTTAACTTATATATTTCTAATCGACTGTGAAAACCACAACATAATCAACCGCTAACGAATCTCTGCAACATCTATACCCAACTTAAATGTAATGCATTTAATAATTTCTACAATAAATATTACTACAAATAAAAATAATAAAATGGAAATGATTTTAGCAAAACTTAACTATATAAATTTAAACAATCAATTATTAATTTGAAAATCAAATGAGTTCATTTTAAAATTTAAATTAGCTGAATCTTTAAAAAGAATCAATGACAAAAGTTCTTAATTACTTTTTTTTTGGTTGTTGTTAATTTGTAAAGTTCATAGCTCACGGTAGAAGAGTCCAGGTTTCTGCTTTTAATTCCCGCGACGCCTCCATTGGAAGATAATGTTCTGGAGATGGCAATAGCTGGTTCAAGGTATCACAGTCTTTTCATTTTTCCTTTTTAAATAGAGAGTGTGGTATGTGCGTCCTACCACCTCTCAAACACACAATGCTGGAACTCCTAGAAAAAACTGTATTTCCCTTTTTATATTATCCACACGGATTCAATCAACAAAACGTCACTAATCCATCACTTTCGTTAGGGTCCGAGCCAAGACTTAGTGCTTCCATTGGTCAAGCTAATTTCTCTTTATTTTCTTATCTATCTTTCATCAGATCATTTTAATTATAATAGAGCCCAAGGGCCAGTTTGGTTTTCGATAATTCATAAACAATCATTTCCATTTACAGATTACATTAATTAATACCTGTTTTTATTTTTAAATCTTGTACTTTTTTTTTTTTATAAAAAAGTACGTTCAAATACTTATTTATTTGTTTTTTTTTTAAAAATATTTTTAAAGTTTGGCATCTGTGCGAATGTATATACGTTTAACAAACATTTTAATTTTAGCGTTTAGTTTTTTACTTTTATTTGCGAACTTTTAAGTTTTTATTTTAAATTAATGTAACGACATATTTATATATCGTTACAATATATATATGCTGGCTTCACTATTCACTGTGGATTAGCTAAGACCCTAAGTACAACCACAGTGAATGTATGTTCTTTTTCTTAAAATAAATAATGACCTGCACAAATAGTTATAAGTTGAAGAAGGAAATTATTTTAAAAAGTTAATGAAATGAATATAGAAAGTTTAAATTTTTATTTGTAACTATTTTTAAAATCTATGATGGCAGAAATATATAAGATAAATTTCTTAATTAAATAGAATCCATTAAGAAAAGTAATTTAGTCAAGCGTTGTTAGCCGAGAAGTCAGTGCAGCTGCCTTGCAAGCAAGCAGTTGTTGCGGGTTCGCCTCCCAGCCAATACTATGACATGGAAGAAAAAAAGGAATTTAATTTATAAAATATTTTTTTAATTAGATAAAATAATAGATAACGGAAAATTTCAAACAATGGGCATTTTTCGCTACTAATGAGTAGATTAAAATATAATTGAAAAAAGGGTATAAATAAATAATTTTTCTTTTGTTCTTCCTCTTATGCCTGCTGTTGCTCTTACTGAAGAATTGATTTTATATTAAGAATTTTTGCTGAAAAATTTTACAACATTGGGAAATCTTGCTTGCTGGACTTACTTCAAGCCATAGTCTATTTGTTCAGCATATATATATAAAATCCAGTAATGTGTTCTGCAAAAATGCGTGAGTAATCTCTTTGCCTTTGCTCTCCCGTCCATTCCTGAGACCGGAGTCATATCCATGTGAGCCAGCCAGAGAACTAAAGTGCCTATCCTGTATTAATGACTGATACCTGCCCTGTATCAATGAATATCTGCCATCAAAATATGAAACCAATTTGAAGAACCGAGAAGACCTGCTAGAACATCAAATGAACACATCTTGACCCACCCCCTCTAGTTACCGGTGTGCCGGTCAAAATCGTGTATTCATTCAACAAGACCAATAATCCAAGCAAAAGTACCTTGAATCCAACCATGCACAAGATACATATGTCAGGACAAGGATGAATCCTAATCTATTTGCCTAAACTATTGCCTCTCTGACTAATGGAAATGCAGCCTCTGTGCCGGTCAAAATCGTGTATTCATTCAACAAGACCAATAATCCAAGCAAAAGTACCTTGAATCCAACCATGCACAAGATACATATGTCAGGACAAAGATGAATCCTAACCTATTTGCCTAAACTATTGCCTCTCTGACTAATGGATAACGTTTGTGATGACACTAGCAATGCTTGGTTTTATTCCGTCCCAGCTGAAGGTCATGGTTCACATAGAGACTCAAAATAATAAAGGTTTTATATGAAAAATTAATGATTTAATGGATTCTGACGATTGCAGAACGGTACAGATATGATTTGATCGATTAGTAATGGTTTGAACCGTAATAATAATAATTCTTTATGGCAACATTACACAGAAGTGAATTTAAATCAAATAAATATTTAAATAAGTAGAGTAATTAACCTTAGAGATTGGGAGTGATGACAAACTAAGCTTATTTAAGATAACAATATTATAGGAATTTATTAAAGAATTTAGTACAAAATAAGTAGTCTTTGTTTATACAACTTGGTGATTTTATTTAATTCGTTTTGATGCGGCTTTGACAAACAATATAAAAGTTTGTTAATTGGTCGGCCAAAACCAATCAGCCATAAAATATATTACAAATAAATCTGTTTTATATATATATATTACAAAATATGAAAGATGGGCATTTAAAACACTATTACATTTAAAGTCATTTGTATATAATGAGTGTGGGAAGCAAAATAGTTCTTAAATAAATAATTGACAATTATACAGTCAGATTTAATTAATTACAAAATTTGTTTGTGACGGACGTGCCATCATGGCAGAGAGCATTTCAGGATTGCTACATAAAGCTATAGAATGATGACGAGGGCAGTATGCTATTACAAATTACAACAAAAGAAATGAAGTCTGCTATGAACCTCTGGGTCGCTTTGCTAAAGAAGTTCCTGATATGTACAGGAGATAAGAGAAATGTTAGCCCTCCAGCCAAAGCATGTCTCTAAATAATCATAATAATATTTTGATGTGCATACACATCTTAATGGCAATGCTCGAAAAGATCCCTTGGTATGAACTATGTCTACTTTGAGGGAGTGTAAAAGGTTGGACTGGTCAGATTCCGAAGGTCCTAAGAGGTTGGTAGCAAAGCAAAATAGCAATAATAAAGAAATGGTTGTAACTATAAATACACAATGCCTTAAACGTATATAGATAGATAGTGTATCATTAACAAAATAATAAATCCTGATTAAAATCATTGGCTCCCTGATATAATGTAAAGTCCCAGAAACGTTAGGTCATTAATGAATGAATAGTAAATTATATTACAAAAAAGAAAGGCAAGAATTAAAACTAAAATATAAAATTGTTTTCCCCACTCATCACGGAAGATTACAAAATAGGACTCGTCTTTAATTAATTATAGACGGGCATTAAATATCAAACTAATAAATTGTAAATCATAATTTTAATATTTTCTGACAAATAAAATATATGTATGAAATATATATATATACTGATAAAATTCTATGATAAATTTTACTTAATTGATTCACTAAAATTATTTATTCTTTCAGAAATAATTACAGGGCTATTTTAAATTGGAGGTAATAGTAAGATACTTTTAAAATAATTTCAATCATTCAAATAAATATAAATATGAGGTACAAAACTAAATGAGCTTTCTATTAATTAATTTACGAAGGAAGTCTTCTTGTAATGATTTTTAAATTAAAAAAAAATAACTGGGGGAGGATTTAAAGTTAATAGCTCATTGAATTTTGTAGTTGGCCATTTCAGTAATCAAATAATCTAAACAAACCGACAAAAATTAATTTAATTTGCCGCATTAAAATAATGTAAAATTTTATAAGAATTGATATTTTAAATTGAATAAAATTAAAAGACGCATTTAAACCAAGCCATATAAACATCACACAGATATATAAAATATACATTAGTATTGATTTGGAAAACAAATAAAATAAAATCAATGGCTTGCAGCGAATTGGACGTTACCTCAGAATCAATCAGTTAATACAGGCAGTTAATACAGTCAGATCATTTCAGGCTTCCTCGACACAGACAGTCTGTGGCTAGATGTTTAAGCACTGGAAAGGCATGGATGAGTTGGTGGAACAGACCTCTGGGAAGCAAACGACCGATCTTTTCACCCCGTCATTTCTTTAGGCACGATATATATAGATTAATCATTTCTCTTCAGTAAACTCAATAATAAATCCCTAATCAAATTTTCCAATATTTATGTGTTCTGGTCTTATCTAAAGGATTAAATCTACACTGACCTCCACCAATTGTAACTGCTCTCAGCAGTTCTGTGAGGTTGGTGCCACTTTGGAGGGAAAATCTCTAACTCTGCATGAACATGCCCCAAGGGTTGATTTGCTAATTAAAAAAACAACAACAACAAGCATATTAAGTTTATCAGTCATTGTACTAACAAAATCTATTTAATTATGGTTTAGATTAACAAAATGTAGATTTTATTCAGAAAAATTTGGTACAATGACTTTCAAACATATTTGGTATAAACTTTTACAAAATATTTCTTAAAAATATTACATTGTTTAAATAATTGATTCTCAAGTGTACATTGATTAAAAGATAAATATAAAATGTTACCAACTGATTTATTGAAGAAAATGAACTTTAATAAAGAATTTGAAATATTTGTAACATTTTATAGATATCTAGGATTCAATTCAATTTGATAAAATAAACACAATATACATTTTTACAAATATAAAATAAATAAACTAATATAAAAAGGTTAGTTTTAATTATAAAATAAGATTAATGAAATATAAAAGATTATAATATTGATTAAAATATACTACCTCCTATTATGAGATGGGTGTCAGTTAATAAAGATTGGGTTCAAACCCAGACTAGTGCTGATGACATTGGCACTAGGTGAAGCAGGAATATGTACTATATTTCCAGTTCACCAGTAATTATCACATAAATTAAAAACCTCTTCGTAATTGCAAATTAAATCTAGATTTATGTTGTTGTTTTTATATATATTGGAAATTGTATACATATGTTAAGTCAATAATATTCTATAACTTTTTATTTAAATTGGTGTTGGTTTAATTCTTATAATGGCAATGATGAAGTTTCTTAATTTAAGTGAAAAATGCCTCACTAAACTTGATCGCCATTATACACCTATAATTAAGTATTTCATTTTTTATATATGTTTTATTTTTAAAGAAAGAAAAGAGAGAAAGCAAATCACAGAAAGCACAAATCCCATCTTTTTTAGAAATCATTTTTTAACTACTAAAGATTGTACTTTTAGTTATTAAAGATTCTACTTAGTTTTTTTTTTTTATAAAAAGGAAAAAGAAGATCCCTAGCAATGTTTCTTTTATTATACGTTTCTTTTTTTTTTTAGTCAATGGAAGGATTACGAATGTATATTTCTATTTTTGAAGAACATAAAATAAAATAAGCGTTCGTATTTATAAGTGTACAGTTGTCTATATATATTAAAGCAATGGTCTTCAACCCTTGGTCTGTGGACTGGCGCTGGGCCGCAGAAGTTTTCTGGCGGTCCGCGCTAGACTGGCAGGAAAGTTTGTAATAATAATAAGATTTTAAACTTTTATTTTCATCTCATTTTTACCCAATTAAAAGAAAAGAAAGAACGAAAACAAAATCTAATCAGTCGTACATAAATTAAATTATTTTTCTAGTTATCACAGATGTTTATGAGAGGAGGGAGGGTAGAATTAAATTTTTTATTATTCTAAAAAAATTCAAAATTTAAAAAAAAAGTTTTTTATTATACTAACTCCATATATATATAACTTCATCTTGTATATTTAACATTAAATACAAATATTACATTTATCATAATCATTGTCATGTAATTACACTAGCTGTGATATTTCCCAACATTCAGGTGAATAACATTTTATTTTTGCATGTTATAACAATGAAATAATAAACATAGCAATGCAGGCACATTAATGAGAACGATTGTTATTATACTGTTTTCTGTAGCAGTATGATCGCAACTTGAGAAAGAGTGTTCAACATGTGAAGGTAAGCAACACCATTACAATACACAGTAACTATTGTGTTATTTTGGTCAGTTATGACAATTATGCTCATCTAAGGCTAAGCAGTTTACATCTTTAAGAAAATTTATCTGTAGACTTGGTCTGCAAAATCTTATCCTTATTTTTGCCGGTCCACAGGTGTGAAAAGGTTGAAGACCACTGTATTAAAGGTTTTTGAATTACATATTGGCTCTGTGAATAGACAGGTTAAACAATAACTAATTAAAATATCCACCCTTTTTGTATAAGTGATCTCAAGTTTATAAAGGGAAAGTAAGAATTATTTTATAATGGATTTTCTGCTTGGTTAGACTTTCATAATGTTATATATATATATATTTGTAAATTTATTTTTTTTTAAATTTAAAGGGCGTTTGACCGTATTTGTATTATATTGTTTTCTGGGGTGATCTATGGGCTTCTCGGCATGTGTTCAGCACACTCTTTTACCAAGTCTACAGGCTAATATACCTGCCTCAGGATCATAATGAAGATGAGTAAAATTGGATCTCATTTCTTTCAGATATTTATACGTATATGAATACATAACTGGATATAAGCAACAAAACTCCGTTCCTGAATTCGGATCATGTGGTTAGTGAATGAATTCCATTTTCTCTAACTCAGTTTAGAGATGGAGAGCTATCCAGATCACATGTTAGTCTCTTGGTTTTTGCCATCATGTCTCGTGACCCATAGTAGCTCACAATATTCAATAACCTTAGGATGCAATATTTTATATTTATTTTAAAAACCTTCTTTAAAATATTATTGAAATTAAGATTTAACTAAATAACGATCCATAGTTCCTTTATACATACATTAACAATTAGTCCTTGTTTTAAAGTTTAAATCTTCAATGCTATAATCACTGCCAAACAAACAAATACTACCACTACAATAGTGGTGGACCTAAGTGAATATTAAATGTTTACACTCACAGTGCTTAAAATGCAATCCTAATTTGGGCCTTCTCAGCATACCCAAAATAGTAAAAGACCGGTGAGGTCTATAAACATTTTCCCTATCAGGATTTCTTTCACCTTCAGAGGCACAGGCTCTGAGACACTTCCATCATTGCAGAAAAGTCTAGGGCACTTTTCCCTCAGCTTTTCTCAAAAGTCCTTATGACAGCAACAACAACAGCATGCAATGAATGGAGAAAAGCTGATGACCCCACTCTTTTTGTTGGGTGCACTATTTATACTGTTTTCACCTTGCTTGAATTCATTGACAAATTCCTATCATTCCAATATAAAAGTAAATCCATTTGACTAATGCATTTTTACAATGACGATAAGGCTACGGCTTCTAATTATGTCCATTTGCATTCCTCAGTAATTAGCTTCAAATATTTATACCATTTGTTTTCTACTAAAATAGTTTAATAATTCGATTTTAACAATACACATTTTTCTTGGTATTTTAAATCCATGAGTTATATCTGGCCTTGAAAATAATCATTTGTATTAGACTTAAACTAAAATTATCAAAATAAAATTTCCTTTGTTTTAAAAAAATTATTTTTCATTACTTTTTTAAAACTTACATATCTATTTACATTTCATTTCCCTTAATTATTAGTGATCTTTTCATTGCTTTTTAGACATGATATGTATTTACATTTTATTACTGATTTTCTTTGAAGTATAAAGTTTGTGTTATAATTTATAGCTCTCTCGAATTACTAAAGCCAAATATATTTTCTACAAAATATAGCAGTAACTAAAAAATAAAATATTTCAAAAATGATTTATTTTAAATAATGCTTTTATAGAGTTGTAATTATATTTTATTGAGTGCACAGGAAGTATATCTAAATACTTAAACAGTCTTTAACCTGTAACGAATGCGCCTTAAAATTTCTAATAGTCAAGCAATATTATTTTGCCGATAGAGGGATCTCACAAACCTCTTCACAAGAAAGAGAATTTTTATAAAGGTCAGTGGCAGTCTTATCTTTAACTTAATTTTCTACTTATATAGGCCAATCTGAAGCATCTTGATTTGGGAGCATGTAGTTGGTGTTCTCTTCACTGTTTAAGTCCACTATAGCCCACTAAAAAGTAAAAAAATAAAGTAATAATCCATATCATAAATGTTTAAAATATTTTAATTTGTGTAGTGTTATGGTGATTTCACATAAAAGATTGTAAATAAAGTGTGAATCATTCACCAATTCACCTGATCCACTAGGAGATGTTACAACAAAATATAGTGGATGTGGAAGTTATAGTGTATATGTAATTATATGGTTTAGTTGTTCAGGAGATCACGAAATGTTCAAGCATTTAAGTAACAAACTTCAGTCAACAATTCCATTTGGTTGACCATCTGACAATCCATGATTCTTTAGTTTCTGTCCACTACTATGCTGATTCACATGATATGGTAAGAAAGTCTACTGCTTACAAAAATAATTCAAGCTGCTCTTGATTTCATTGAATAATGAATTCAAAATAAAATGTCTAGATATAAACAGGAGTGGATATGAAAATCCTGAAGCTATTTGGCACCAAATATAGAATTAAATCAAGGTGATGGCATAACTTTGAAATTAAAGCTATTGAACAAGGAGTAAAAGTTTGCCTTAATAAGAATAAACAAAAGGTGTACCCCACACCTGAAAACATTATTTAAATAACAGATCAAAATGTTAAGAAGTTACAAGGTATAAAAATGGTTCATTTTTTTACACTTAACAAATCAATATGCAATTTTAAAGATGAAGTCCAGTAAAGGTTAAGACTATGGTAAAATTGGTAGAATAAACATGACACAGCGTAAAAAAAGATAATTATGAATATTTATTTTAAAAATTTAGTATATCTGCCTCATAAATAATTTAACAATATTTATATCACAATGTTTTCTTTAACTACACACTTCTAATTTTTGTAATTCACCTCCAGCGTCGTATTCACTATTCCCATTAAACAATTGTAAGAATCTGTGGCATCATTCTATTCCATTGTTTTTTAGACAAATTGGAATCTGCTTGCCAACTAGATATGCTACTACTGAGCTGTAACATCATCAGGAAACAATCTGAGGTACTGTTCTATTAGCTCATGTCAGCTGCTTGATGGCATTGATGCTATGCAAAAACACAGGCTTATTTATGTGTTTTCACATATAAATAATGCCATAAGTGGCTGACACGAGCTAATAGAAAAGTCCCCAAACTAATTTTCAAAATATAAATTATATTCTGACATTTAATATTGTCTACTGGATGTAGCAATATAAAGTAATGAAAGATAAGAAGTGAGAAAGTCAGAAATAAATGCAATGGTTCACATTGACTTCAAAATCAAATTCTAGTGTATATATAATTTTATGGGTTTCTTGGGAGATCATAGGAGAGGCAAGCATCTAAGTAACAAATTAAGCCCAAAAGTAATGGTTCAAGACACTGACAATAATGCTATCCTTTTTTAATATATCTTATTTTAATGATTTCAATCCAAAGATTTGGACATGACCTGGTAATGGACTGTGAACATGTAATAAAAAAACTTAAGAAGAGGCAAATAACATTCCATCTTCATTAATGTTATATGATAATGATCAATATTTAAGCTATCAACAATCTCAACCTGTAGTCAAGGCAACCTCTTTTAACAATAAAAGTGGGACCATTTTTATTTCTAGTCTTATATGTTTATATAAACACTAAAGATTGCAATTTCACGAAGGTGTGTGAGATTAATAATACAAAGAAGTTTAAACAAATTCTCATTAATCAGGCAAATATAACCTGTTCTATAAACAGAATAATAAATAATCAATTACAACTTCTGAAATGTTTTCTTAGATTATAGGAATTTGAATAAGTTATTAAATGTGATCGTATGCTTTTTTGTGTGACTGGATAAAGTCTCCTTAACTGTTGTAAATGAGAATTTATACAAGTTCAGTTTTAAAAAATAAATTTCACTCAATAATATTCATGTATGTTGCAAAACATATTTTAAACTATATACATCTTTTTAATCAGCATCATAAAACTGTAATGAATTTCAAATATGATAACAAAATATGTTTTAAAAAATTTATTTGTAAAATACAAATATATCGGACTATTTCCAACACTAGTTTTTTTTAACTGTTAAATGTCTAGAAAAAAAATAAAACTATTTAAACTTTTAATATCATTTATGTTCTTTATTATTTTTTACAATGCTTTTTTACAACACACTATTGGAAGTTAAGATTTGAAAATATAAGTAGAAGTTCTGAAGAAGATTGCTGGGACAATCAAAAACATCAATAGTGGGTTGTAAAAAAGCATTTAAAAAGTAATAAAGAATATAAATGATATTAATATTATATGGATTTGGCAATGCGATAAGAAAGATAAAGTTATGTTTAAACTTTTCAAATGCATTCAACTGTTAATAATAGCTCATAGGTTGCTCTAACTGACTGCCATTTTGAAAATTGAAACAGTTAGTAGAAATTTCAAGTATTTGTCTCTGAGGTCACTTGATGTTTCCATTTTTTCCTGAAGCCATATTAACAAATGGTTTTCAAACGAAGTATCATCACTCTAGTAATATTTGTTATTGATATGAGCAATTTTTTATATATATTTTTCTCTCTGTCAATATTCTTTACACAATTGAGCATATGTTTATCAGCGCATACATGGTTAGTTATGTTAGACATTTGGTTTTTTTTTATCTAAAATACTTTTCAGTTATTGGACATTAGACCAATGCTTTGTTTATCTATAGTGTAATGAATAGCAGTAACTCTAATATCCATTGCCACTAGTCTAACAAGGAAGTGAAGTTTTAGGGAGTTTGATTTATAAAGAATATAATTCATGAAACTTATAAAGGAGGGTGGATTTTATGGACAGGGTGTGAGTAATAATTAAATGTAGATGTGGAGAGGGAATGGGTCTCTAAAATTAATGGTAAGCAAGTTATTTATAAATGAAATGGAGAGGAAAAAGTCAAAAGAATTTATAAAAGAGTAGTTAGGAAAGAAGAAATTATTACAATTGGGTATTTGAATATGCAAGGTGATAGGAGACCAGAAAAGTTACTGGAATTAACAAAGCAATCAAAAATGAAGAGCTTGAGGTATTGGCAGTAGTGGAAACACATCTAAGAGAAGAAGAACCTATTCTGGAAGACTTGGTAAGGCAGGGTATAAATAGAAAAGAAAAAAGGGGTGGTAATATAGGAGTTGTGCAAAAAAAATATTTAAATACTGTTAAATGTCAAGAACATTTGTGATTTGAGATAAGGTTAGGAAGACAAGAATGGAAGGTGGCTGTAGTATATATAGCCACTGAAGATAGTCAAACTATAATGGAGTGGAACAGTAGTATATATGAATGCTTAGTTAAGGATATACAGAGTTTCAAAGAAAAGAGAATAATGTTTATAAGGGATATGAATAGGAATATTGAAGAAAGTGATGTAGGTAATAAGAACGGACAGCTTTTGAAGAGTTTTGTCAGAGAGTGAATTTGAGCATTAGAAATTTATCGAATATTTATTAGGGACAATACACATGGTCTAGAAATAATATATTCCACACAATAGATTATGTATTAGTAAAGAAAGAGGGAATAAATAAAGTACAGAAAATTAAGGTGTTTGATAATGAAGAGAGAATATGTAATGATGATCATAACTTCTTTATAATAGAAATGATTAGTAATGTGATGAAAAATAGTAATAAAAGTAGAAAGAATAGTGAAAGATGTGGATGGAGAATGAATGATAAGAATAAGTTAGAAGAGTGTAAAATAAAATTTAAAGAAATCATGGAAGAGTTAGTTGGGGATGAGTATAAGGACTTGGGTGATGAAATAGAAAAAGTGACAAATAGGGTTTTAGATGAGAATATTCAAAAGAATAAAAGTAATAAGAAAGTGAGAGTTAGTAATAGCGTAAAAGAGAGGGGAAAAGCATGCACAGAATATAAGTGTGCTATTAAGAATAAAGTGAAAAAGATGGTAATGTTAAATGGAAAATATACTTAGAAAAAAAGAAGTTGGCTAAAATAGATAATTATAGAGAGAAAATGAAATTGACTAGGAGACTGTTAGAAAATAATAAAAGTGGAAGAGATGGGAGTAAAAAATTTTGGAAATACATTAAAAGAAGGAATGTAGGGGAGAGAAAAATAGTATTACTAGATGATGAGCGAATAGAGTGTAGGTCCAGACAGGAAATAGAGATAATCTTAAACAATTACATAGTGGATATAGAAAAGCTGTTAGATGTGAAGGGCAAAGTGATAGAAAACATAAGAGCATATAGTAATGAGAATGTACAATTTACAGAAAATGAACTGAATGGACAGTTAAGAAATTGAAAGGTGGAAAGGCAAGAGGTTTGGGGGGATAGGCAGTAGAGATGGTAATGAATTTAGAGCATAGGGCAAAATTAGAACTTGATGTTTTAATAAGATGACACAGAAGAGATTTTCTGGGTAATTGGAGTAATACAGGAGCAAAGCTATTATTTAAAAGGAAGGGTAAGGGTCATAGAAAGCTAAACAATTATAGACCAATAGGGGTAACATCAGTGCTATATAAAGTTCTCATATATGGTGACTGGAAGGATTGCAAAATGGATGGAAGAAAATAATATAGTGGGAGAAAGGCAAGGAGGTTTTCGATCAGATAGATAATAGACTGGATTAATTAACCAATGAAATAGAATAGATTTTGTTTGATATGACTATATTGTTTTATTTATATTAATTTGTTTTAGATGAAATTTTAAACTGAATGAAAATTATGTGAAAATTGTTGTCGTAAGCAAAATAAAAACATTAAAAAAAGATTATGTAGTGTGCTTCCATTCCTAAAGAAGTCACACTTCATCACTGATATATATATATCCTCCTGAATTGAATATGACACATAAACAATTTAATCAACAACTATAATATTTAAATCAAATTTATTTCTGCCTAATGGACTTTCATTCAAAATTGAACCATGTCAAGATGTTACATTACTCACATGATTTACATATCTTAGCATTCCCTCTATTGACCAATCCTAACCCCAAAAAATGTTTCATACTTTCCAATATTTATTTAATGCCCATTTTCCTCCGAACTTTAATTGAACCTTGTATATACATTGTCTCATACCCTTCCCTTATAATTTCTACAATATTTGATCACTTCAACACTTTCTTCACATTTCATAACATGCCCTGTTTCTACAAAATGGTCTTGACAATATCTTTTTTTATTGCTTTATCATGCTCCTTCACTCTTTCTATCTTACTTTTTGCTGACTAACCTATATATACCATCATACATCACATATAATTTTATAAACTACTCCTATCTTATCACTTCTATTATGTCTCATTTTTGCATTACTCACTTTTTTAATGATTTACTCTTTTTCTATTCTATACCTATATTCTCATTCATTTTTTCTTTTCTATCATTCAGAATTTTATATACCTTCTTTGAATATGGAATAGAAATCCATTTTTTATTTCTTTCATTTTTATTACTAATTTTCTTATATCCTCTTCTATCTCCCAATATATTACTTATAACCCTACCATTATTTCCATATTCAATGTATTTCTTCTGGATCTGCAACTTTTGCTCCTGATAGGAGTGATAAGATAGGAATAGTTTATAAAATTATGTGTAAGGAATATATGATGGTATATATAAGTCAGTCACCAAAAGTAAGATAGAAAAGGGTAAGGAGCATGACAGAGCAATAAATAGGAGAGATATTAATTAAGTCTGGATCATTTTGCCATTTTGTAGAAACAGGACATGTTATGAAATGCGCAGAAAGTATTGAGGTGATATAATATTGTAGAAATTATAAGGAAAGGGAAGTGTATAAGACAATGTATGTACAAAAAAATAAAGAGAAATGTATGAATTTAGTACAAGGTTCAATAAAGTTGGGAGGAAAATGGGTATTAAATAAAAATTGGAAAGTATGAAAACATTTTTTAGGGTTGGGATTGGTCAATAGAGGATGTGCTAAGATAATATGTAAATCACATGACAATTTTGAATTAATGTAACATCTTGACAAGGATCAATTTTGAATGAAAGTCGATTAGGTAGAAATAAATTTATGATTTAAATATATCATTGTCGATTAAATTGTTTATGTGTCATATTCAATACAGGAGAAAATTTTCATATATATTGCTTATAATATCTCCTCTCACATACACTTTAATACAAATTTTTTTAAAATAAAACTTCTTTATTTTCCTGACAGTTTCGACTGTCCAGCAGTCTTCATCAGAGCATTCTCAATTTCCTTTACCTTGATGAAGATTGCTGGACAGTCAAAACTGTCAAGAAAATAAAGAAGTTTTATTTAAAAAATTTTTTGCATTAAAGTGTATATGAGAGGAGTTATTATAAGCAATATATATAAATATATGAAGAAATGCAAAGAAAGTAAAGGAGAAGAATAGAATATATACTTCTAATCAGGAGAAAGTATATAAGAAAGACAACATAATGGATTTAAAAGAATTACCATCAAGTGAATTATGTTTACATGCAATTAAATTATGGCTTACATACATATACATCTATTATATTCAATAGAAATAAATAAGTAAATCCATGCATAATTAGATAAAAATATCCAGCATATGAGCTGTCCACAAATAGCTGATCTAAATTTGTATTATTTGGCAAAAGATGGACATTTATCTTGATATATATGATGCTTTATATTCATTAAAAATCCATAGCTTCTATTTTTACTGTATATAAAACAGTTTACACACCAAAGTAAAAGTGGTGTGTATTTTTTCTCTTAGAAAAAATTCAGATAAAAGCTATTAAATCATGAATAGCTTAATAGCTAGCAATTTAAATTGGTGATTCACCAGTAACATCATTTGCTGAATTTTTTTTTTTTTCATACATTAACTGGGAAGTGAACCCAGGCCAGCTCCACTAGGTCACCAACGCTTGACTTTTTTTCTAATTATATACAGATTTACTAATTTGTTTCTATTGTGCAACATCTTATTATTCATAAAAACTATTTAACATACAATCTATTTTGCATACTTTACATTTTGATACCAGAAATCTATGAGTATTTTTAATAACTTCAGTCTTCATGATAGAATCGAGAAATATTGAAATCTGTCTCTCTTCTTCGGCGCTTTCCACTTCTTTGACGCAGGCATTTGGATTATAAAATTTAAGCAATTCTCTCAAATTTTTATATGTTTCTTTATTTTTTAACAGATCTTGATTATAACCTTTACAAAGCCTGAAATAGATGTATTGCAGTACATTAAACAAGGCAAAACAAAGAGAGAAAAAGACTAATAAAACAATTCTTTTATTCTGTTCACCATTCAGACTTTTAAAAACAATAGTTTGAATTCTTTAAAGAGTAGGGTGAAATCAATGAAATTTTATATAATATTTCATGCTTTATCATTTTATCAGAAACGGGTAAATTTGAAGAATGGTTTTGCAATCATCCATTCAAGATGTAACATAAATATATATAGTGACCACACAACATTTATTTAAGAGAATCTTCCTTTATTTTACTACTTTATTCTTTAGTTCAGTGTTTCCCAAAATTTTTTTTGGTCATATCCAACCCAAGCATCTTTAAAATCCTGACCCCCCCCTTCATGACCTATAATTCACATAGAGGAATCCTAAAAGGCAATTAACAAAAGGACTTGAAATGCTATGGAGTTTCTCAATGACATAGGTCCCTGTGATGGAAAAGAGGAGTATATATAAAAGGTTAATACTTTAATCATATTAGTTCCTCATGAAATGCATTAAAAAAATGACTGTTTTTGAAATGGAATATTCCTTAATGACCAATGGCATTATGTTATTCATGTGGTGAAAAGATAGAATCTTTTCAAAATTCTGTGCAGTTGGAGATTTGGATCTTAGCATCATCATATATTATGGGAATGTAAGTCAGCTTCATGAAGGAATCATTGTAAAACATCAGTTCATAAGTTTATAAAACTCAGGCTGCTACATGGGGTAAGCAAGAGACAAGCATACGAATGTGTGATATTATTCTCACAGTGTAAATTTTTCTCTTTATGTAATGGATACACATCCACAAAAACATATTCAATGTTAAAATTTCTTAGATAGTTTAATGCTTTATTTCAATTTCTTTAATATTTAGTAATCATTTTAATAAAAGTTCGATGATTGTAAAATAAGTCTTCTAGACATGTCATTAAGAAAATAACCTATGGAGTGATAATAAGATAAACCTTAATTATTTTCTTAGCCCTTGTTATCTTTAGTGTTTACGTGGTTTATTTTGGTTTATTATCTTTACTTTTTTGTAAATAAATTTATTTATTTAATTTGTGTATATCTAGCCCAATAGTTCCCAACATGGGAACATGCCTTACAGGGGAACAATTTAACATTTAATGGGGCAATTTGAGAATGAATTATTAACAGTGAATTTCTTTGAAATTTTTTTGAATTATGAATAGAATTTGAAAGCCCACTGTCATATCTCGCCTTGCCTTCAGAAGTAGACCAGTCCAGATCCCGTCCTTATCTGATCAGATTGAGCACTCATTGCCACTCATGCGTAAGCACGTGGATAACTAATGTGTAAACATATAACCAAAGTATAAACATATGGCCAATGTGTAAACATGTGGAGAAATATCAACCATTGATTAGTACCATCCAATAGGCAATGATGCTCTCTAAATCTGATTGTTGCCGGCAAGTTCGGGGCTCTGACATTAAATAGACAGCCTTTTTGAAGACAAGGGAGAGATTGTCTAACCTAAGTGACAGAACACATTCTCAATCGAAATCACTGCTAACAGTGAATATTTATATTACTGTCATTACCTTATCTATGTGGTGAGGCAAGTCCACAACAGGACTGGAAGCTGCAATGACCAGAGCTGACTCAAGGCAAACTGTCTAGTACAGCTGGAAGTCATTGGACAAACTCATGAGGCAAGCTATTATACAGAACTAGAAATGAATCCAGTCATTCAGGCACTACCTGCTCGGCATTAATGAAGTTCAGATATGTGGAAATATATTTATGAATTCATATTATGTAAATATATCTAATACTAATAAATCAGATTAAGTGAACTTTGAGTATTCGTATTTTTATTACTGTTGGTTGGAATCTGCAATCCAGACCAAATACAATGCCCACTAATTGTTATGTCTTATTATTCGTAAATTAAGCTAAGAATATTTTTTAAATGTCCTTTCTGTGACAACTTCTCAATGTCTTTTCTGTTTAGATAACCTTTACTCATCTCTTTATTGTTACTTGAATCAAATTACATGGTTTAAAACTTTGTTGTACTTCAACTGTCCTTTCGTTCTTTTATTTTTCTCTTTCATGGATGCCATGTTTCTTGGAAGCTTGTTTAAATCAAGGTAATAGCCTTTTAGATTTCCTCCATGTGAATAGAAGTTCACTTTTTGAATAATAAGAATTATATGCCATGGTGAGAGGGGCATCAGAATTTTAGAGATGCTTTGGTAAGGCATGGGTAAAAAAAGATTGAGGACGACTGCTCTAATCCTAAACAAAACTCAAATATCCTGTAAAGCTGATTTAACAAAGTAAATGTTGGTGAAAAGTGGATAGAATGAGAAAGAGAGTATATATATATTGTACCGGATGAACGATCCTTGATTCGCATATACTGACCACATGGGCACCACTAATCCGAACATCGGAACTAAACATTTATTTTAAGGGTGGACAGGATATGCAAACCTGAATGTGCTGGACTAAACTCAGGGAGAAACAAGAGATCTTATGGATTGTTTAGACAATTGAGAAATACCAAGACAAACGTCAGCTAAGTAAATTTAAACGATTTATTTAATTTTATTAAAAGTTGGACAATCGAGTAAAGAAATCTAGCCACGAATACAAAAGTGACTTATATTAACATATGCATAATTATCAGAGAGTGCACATGAGTATGGCAAACACAAAAACATTAAACATTTTGACAGCAAAATTCTCTCACCTAAAAATATAAGAAATGGGTAGAATAATAGCTTCCTGCTGGCAATTTATAAAACTGCAAAAAAAACAAACAACAATTCTAGCTTCCTGATTCAGAGATATTAAAACAGTTACAATCTTGTAGGAAATCAATGAAACCAGCATGGACAATAGATCAGTAGCATTCTAACTACTGACGTTATAATGCCGCAGGACTGCTGTGCGTAATACTACTTTTAAAGCAAATGTGGTTGATTTCACATACAAGACAGCAAAAAGATATTTGATCATGATCTTACATAATCCAGAAAGAAATGACTACTTTTAGAAAACTTGAAGAAATAATTTGATAAATAACCAGCAAAAAGATTTTGTTGTTTGCAAAAAGTGCGAATCAAACATGTTTAAAAATTCATTCTTTTACAACAACTAAGAGCCGGTGAGTAAATAAAAACTACGAAAACTGCCAAAGCATTTTGCAATAGTTAATGAAATCATTAGGCATATATTAAACATATAAAATACAATCTCTTAATGCACCCCCTGATAAATGAAAATTGAAAACAAACTTGGAATCTTAAAACTAAGATTCCAAGACACACTTTAATTCTAGAAAAGAGTACAAACAGATAATAAATAATTAAAACAACTTTAAAACATACTTATCATTAGATTGAACGGAGATTTAATTGAACACAATTTATTTACCCTGGCTAGAATAAGAAAAAGTTTATCTTACGATAAGGCAGAGTTCTAGTAATTTTCTAACGAGTGTGCACTTTTAATAATAGTTCATCTTTCGGGTGACTTCTCTTTATGACAAAGGCAAGTGTCGAAGCAAATTGGGGATCCGGCTTAGGTTAGAGTTTTATGGCATCACAAAAGAACAGCTTAGAGCCCAAGGCTCATCTTTATTTGAATTAGCAATGCATCTTATGGTCTCCAATACATATAGCAGTGTTTGTTGACATCATGAAGGCAAATTTAAAAATCTCTTAAATGTTCAAACTGCGATTAATATGAAGTTCCACAGATTAATCAGAATGCCTCTTAGAAATCAGAAGCTGAACCAAGCACTTCTAAAAACCTTGTTAATCTAGAATAATAGCAACCACCTCTTTCTTCTGGCGGGCTATAGTTACCTCGCTACATTTCCCGCGAAAAACTTTCCTTATTGTCAAATTCTATACCACAGGCAGGGCAAATATTAATTTCCCGCTCAATCTAATTTAAGAATTCCAACCAGGGATTATTGTAACCAAAATAACAAATACAAAACTAAATCTCCGCTTTTAGAATTAACTTTAAAAATGATTAAAATAAAAGCAACAGGAATATAATTAGCAAATTTGCCTGTTTTTAATCAAATTGATTAAAAACAAGCGGTGAAAGTAAACTATTTTAAAATAAATCAATTCTATAAACAAAAATTAAAATGCCCTATTTAAATATAACCGAGTATATGTTTTATGTTTTTTTTTTGTTTTGTTTTTTTAAATAATAATAAAAAATTTAACATTAGATAAGATTTAACAAAATTAAGTTTTTAATTTTGGCAATAAAATCATTGAATCGGATATCAATCCAGTTCAATATATATATATAGTTATTTGATTTTTGTGCTTGTGTGCAGAGTATGAAAAAGTCATTGTCCATGCATTATGAATTTAACTTTGAGACTAAATAAGAACTCGGAAGCATTTATTATATTAAATACTGGATGCGCCCATAACACTATTTTTAATGAGTAAAACATCTAGTTAAAAAATATTTCAATCAAAGAGATTAATATAATTTTATTTTGAACTGAAAATAATATTTTTAAATATCAACAGAAAATTGGAAAAGAAAGATTCATAGACACATGGACATATATTCAAAAGGCTCTGGCTAAGAACTTTAACCAGATTATTTATATGCATGCTAATCAAGTTGTGTAAACAAACAGTTGTAACCTGCAGTTTATTTAGATATGTAGATTAATTTACACAAAAGCATTACTCATTAATCTTTTGTATAATTATTTATTAGGTGAACGTGAATTCCAAGATGACATTTGATGTTCATAACATTTGCCATTTCCCATACAGAGTTTCATAAAAATAATTCTTGTAAATCTATAATTAAGCACTGAATATATAAGTAATGATACAGAAGGAAATTAACCTTTCTGACATGTGCTGTTCAATAATTTATAAATCTCCATGCATTCACCCATCGATAAGAACTTTTAAAACACAAGTGAATGAGTCTGACTCTTACTGACCATGCTTATCTCAGGGTTTGAACCTGTTGTTTTCCTGATATTATAATTGACAAATGAACTGTACAAACTTAATTCATACGTGATAGGAAAGAGATGGTATCTCATTTTGAAAATCCGTATAATTGCAGGTAATTAAAAATGAGATATCATCTCTTCCCTTTGATATACAAACTAAATCAGGCCCAAAATAAATTCTTCTTATGCATCAGTAAATAGCTTTAGTCATTCAATAACTGTGCTATAATCTCATATCTTTACAGTGTTTTCCTGACGTTTTGTGATGATGATGTTTTGGTTGTATTTATATATTGAACTATTATCATCTAATATAAGTATTGGATGTCTTTAGAAAAATTTAATTTTTTTTAAAATATTCCAAATACATTCAACTGCTAGTAATAGCACATCAAACCGGTTAGTATATGCACAACATTTCAAGAGGTATTATTCTCCTCTCTTCTTCGGGTGTTGCCGGCCTGACCAGTGACAGTGTTAGTATGAGAATCAAACCTGGACCTTTAGATTCTTGAGTATTGAATTTTAAGTAACTGACTGCTGCCTTTGGCAGAATGGCTCAGTTGGTTAGAGCGTTACTTTAAAATTCAATACTCAAGAATCTAAGGGTCCAGGTTCAATTCCCATGCTAGTACTGTCATTGGTCAGGCCAGCAACACCTGAAGAAAATGGGAGAATAATATCTCTTGAAAAGTTGTGCATATATTAACCTGTGTGCTGAAATAGTTAAAAAAAAAAGTTAGATTTTTCTGAAGACATTCAATACTCATATTACAATATGGAAATAGTCCAATATATAAATATATCTAAGATCTTTACAGTTTGTATTCTCTTACAACCAAAATTAGAACTTGGCATTGTTTGGTATTCTGTAAGAATAGTAGACAATTGTTTAAGATTTATAAATTGCATCAAACTTTATTACTCCCAGTGCTCAAAATTCTTATTAATCTTAAACTAATAATGCTATTTGATTGTTTATTTACCAAAAATGTAATATAAGGGATTTGACCACAGACTTTCAAGCTCCTTTCATCCACCCACTCTACCTCAAAACAATCAATACATATGACCATATACCTGTGAAAAAGATAAATAATCTCCAATATATGTATTTTGTGCTGAACTAGCACTCATCAGTTGGTCCAGATCATCTCCCACATGCATATATAATCAGTGCTCAGTTTACATTAAGATAGAAAATCTTCAAACTTTAATGGATAGGCTTCAATCTACTCCATCCTCCAACTCTTCAGCTGTCCATAACATATATTGGAGATCATTTATCTTTTTTGCATGTGTTGTCATGTGTATCAGTTATACGAGATAGAAGAGATGACTTAAAGGAGCTTAAAAGTCTGTCTTCAAATCATCTATATTACATTAAAAGTCCAAGTATAAGAATTATACTTGTATTTCAAAAATATTACCAAGAATGTGTAAAAAATTGCATTGAAAATTGAACTTTAAACATATAATGGAAGCAATACTAGCCTATTCTTTCCTAATGTTGAGATGTATAATTTTTTAAATGCTTAAGTTTAAGTATGTATATAAATTAAATACTGCCTAACACTATACTAGCAATTAAAAATAAAATAGAAATTCAAATAACACTACAATATTAGTTAAAATAACAAACTTTTACTAAAATACTTACACAACCACGCTTTCATCTATTAAAAAATAGACCTTCTCAAATGAAATTCAACTAATCATGCACCATATTGTAATGATCTGCAAGGCAAAATAACCAATCACCAAGCAGTGACCGCCTAACTATTAGCTTAACCTTTCAAAAACAATAATAAGAATAAGTAAAAATACTTGTCACATGAATAGTTTCCATTACTATACTACTACATACTAACATTAATATTAATAATAAATCTCAGGGATTATCCAGCATTTAAATATTGTATATGCTAATAAATCTATATTCAATATCAATAAAACATGATACATGTGGCTAGCATAACATCATGAATGTCAAAGTAATATTTTCATCTACATATTGTTTCTCCTACTCTTCTAATAATATAAAGACGCTTAGACATCTATATGATACAGTTTCTCAAGAATGATGGAATATAAATGGATATTTTGAGATTGTATCCAGCGCATATCTTATAGCATATAAACAAACTGGGAAAGTAGTGCAAATGAGTTCTAACATAATTTTAATATAAATAATATTCACTTGATGAACTGTAATAAAGTATAAAGAAAATTTAATACTAAGATGATCACATTAATAAATTTAATGTGAGAGTGATGGTGATAAGTAAAATGCAAACCTTTATTTTAAAATGATGATTAAATAATTTATAAAATAAAATGCATAAGATAGAATAATTATAAAATATATAAGACTAGGTTGATATTCCCACAACATTCTTACATAACAGAGTTTTTTGTATAAGCACTATTCTAAAAAAAAAATCTCAGGTAGATGCATCGATGTGTAATGAGAAGTCTCTAATATATCATTAGTTTAAACTTCATTAAACCCAAATAAGAGATTACTCTGTGTCTTATAGATCCTCAATATTTCCTATATTAGGAACACACAGATTATTGGTATCATCTTATTAATCGTCTTATTTAGGAAATATTTATCTTTCTTTAACAATATCTACATGGCCCATTTATACAACATTAAGGTCTCAGACAAAACATTCTAATTAACTTGTAGCCATGGAATAGTTATTATTTATAAAATTTAGCATTATTATTATAAGTATTCATTCATTTATATTAACATGTACACATTGCGGTACCATGGGACATATGGCAATAAAATATTAGATATATAGAATTGGTAATTTGAGAATATTATTTAACACCTATAATAATAAAAGGAAGAACCTATCTTTAATACAATACATTCAAATATCACAATAAGTTGAATAAAAGCAAAACATACTACTTGAACTTATTGTTAAATTTATTAAACCTCTAAACATCACATGATCACCATTCTTTATGGTGGTTTAACCTTTTACCTTATTAGTTAATTATAAAGCTTTGGGTCCAAAATGAAAACACCATAATGTTTTCAATTCAAGCTCATCAGCTTGTATATTTAGCTAATAAGGTAAAAGGTGGTTGCTAGAGGGCATTTAGATACTAAAATCTAGGTGCAGAGCTCTCAAATCCAAGGTTCCTCACTGATGAAAGCCACAAGCTAGAAACTAGTCTGGGGATATTGGATAAGTAGGTACTAGATAGGGATTTATGCAAAAACCTTCCTGCATCCACTGATTACGAACGCTTGCATTGAGTGGTTCTACTATATGGAAGTTTGTCTCTTTGTACATTTATTATATATTTAAAATAAGAACAACAAATCATTTATATAATTGTCATTATGCATGAAAGTTTATGAATAATTTTATCCCAAGTCGATGTGCACATTTCATTCTCTCCAATGGGTTTCGTGTTAGTAAAATTCTTTCATATAAATTTAATTCTTATTTATTAAGTTTAAAATTTTGCATTATAGTAAATGGCAAATTGTTTGTTATCCATTTATAAAGACTTTATTTCACAGGTCAGATTAAAAAAAAATTCATTAATCACATCCATCCATTCATGACATTGTGTTTCTCCTTTTTATTTAGAGATAATGACAATGTTGTTTTACCAGAAATTCTTTTAAAATAATTCAATAAGAGAGTAATTAAGAAGGGAATTTCTCAGAAGATTACATTTCCTTCTGTCTTGCATTAAAGAAGCAAGGATGTATAGCATCATTTTAATATTTACACGATTTCGTTTTCTTTCATAGATTGGAAAAACATAGCTGTTAGATTACATCAGAAATTTCACAGTTGAGCTTAATTAAGGATTTGCATAAAATTAACAAACATAATAACGTCTGGTCTATTAATTATCATAGACTAACCATCCTGTAGTTTTAAAAGACTGAAATCCTCAACTATAAATTCAAATAATTCCCAGGATAAAAAAAAAAAAATTCTGATGGTAAAAATTTTTGAATTGGATTATTCCAGATTCCTTGTCTGATTGGCTAGCACCTGGTTGCTATCCAATGGCGATAAATCCTTTGTTGGTAGGGGATCTGCCATTAAATAGTCAGCCTTGTTGGAAGCAAGGCAGAGAGAGCAATTACTTCTGTCAATCTGAATGACTAAACATGCTCTCCAATAAAACCTCTGCCATTAGCAAAGATATTTTCTCTAGTCATTATTGCAAGGTTCATGCAGTGAGGCAAGTCCACCTATGACCAGAAACTGCTATATCCACAGTTGACTCAAGGCAAGCTGTCCTGCTCAGCCGGAGGAGTCTGAACTAGAGCCAACTCGAAGTAAGTTTTACTGCACAGGCAGAAGAGTCTTACTTGAGCTCACAAGACAGGCTACTTATATAGCTGAAAGTGAGATCCATTACTCAGCATGACTACATCAGCATTAATTTGCATAAACCATATTTATATGTTTGATTAACTAATACACGTGTATATTTTTGGTAACTAATAAATTTTACATATTAATTGTTGAATAGTTTGTCATCATTTGTCTATTGATTTGGTACCAAACCTGTAAGCCAAGCCAAACACAACAGATCTTATCAACTCCAGCTATTAAATATTTAATTATGTTTCTATTAGTAAATGATTTTAATGAAAATGATGATCATAAGTCCAATATTCACCAAGGAAGGTGAATATCTGATGATTTCCTTTTTAGTCGGCCATGGTGGTTTTCAGCTACATAATTAAAATGATGAGATTAAATTAAAGTCTTTCAAACAAAAGAACACTGAATTTCATTTACACTTTATAGTGTGAAGTACGTGATTGAAAGTGATGTAACGTCAAACACCTCTTTCACTCAATTGTACTTTGTACATGAAATTTTCATTAGGTAGACATGGCAACAGACTCCTTCCAGATGATACTGTCCTCCAGGTTATTTTCTACATGATAAAATCCGCCATATTTATAATACAATTTATACAGAAAAATTATTTTAAATAAAATTATTATCATGACAAATATACAATAATTTAAGTTTATTTTTATACCAAATGATAGCTTCCTACCTGATTTTATTAAAATCAACAGGATTAAAATTTCTAAATCAACAGTTCTTCTATTCTATACATTTATGTTTTATTCCTATGGTTTTATATTGAATATATTCTTAATTTCTAGAAAACATCGTTTTATTATATCTATGCACAGAAACAAATACATACATACACATTTAAATGTTTGGGTCAAAGTAAAGTTTGTTTATACATATTTTTAAACCGAATATAATTCATCCAAATTATAGTTTTGTTCCAATTGATTTATTTATTTTATTATGGTTTATTCAACCATACCTGTGCGTAATGTGGGATTGATGACCTAAATTTTTTATTGAATGTTTTTTATCAAAATTTAACTTTAACCATGATTTTTAAAATTTAGGAACATGTTTTGTCCTTGTCTTAAGCTATGATCAACATTTTGGTACACCTTAGCAATGCTATATTCATACTCATAATATAAATTGAAAATTTGTATTCTCATAAAAAAAATTTAAGTGGTTATTTTAACACTCTTTAACTAATGGAGTTACTATCATAATATATATATATAAAATAAAATAGTCTTCCCATCATTTATTTCAACAACCAACTTCTTTTAACATCAAAGGATGTCTTCATGAGATTGATGATGATAAAAATTTTTGAATCTGAGGCCATCATTCTTTTACTCTTGTTTTCGATTCACTTTTTTCATAAAAGATAACCTCTGCATTGTCAAATACTATTTTAGACCCATATTCAGTTCATAAATATACAAAGCTGAGTTTTGAGATCTATTTTTAACTCTACTCTTATGAACGTTAATTCTTTCATTAAGACTTAATTTACTCTGACCTATATAAATTTTATGACATTACCCCAGGAATAGATTTGCAATCAATTGACTGTTTTGAACTATTTAGTAATGAATTTAAATTCAGGCCTTCCAGACAATTTTAATACCACCCAATAAAAAAAACTATTCTTATAAATCAATTTACTAAGTGATGCCTTATAGAACAAAGAAATTATTTCTTTATTCACACTATGAATTAAATCTTTTTTATTAACTGATTTATAGATATTTTTATTAAATATAATATTCCTAATAAATTCATGCTTATATCCTAATTCAATATAGTCCGAAGCAAATTGACTCCTCCGAATATAAGTATTCTTTTCAAAATTATTAAGTCTGCTATTCCTACAACAAAAATTCAATAAAGAAAGTTTCTTATGAGTAAAAGATTGATAACTGTCTGGTCTTACCATATTTCTTAAATTTTTTTGCTTTAATAAAATGACTAGAAAATAAAACATTATCAACTTTATCAAAACGTAAATCTAAAAATTTTAATTTATCAAATTCAAATGTACCCCCCCCCCTCAATAGCAAATTTAATATATCAAAAGCATTCAATCTATCCAAAAAATTCTTCAATTTATCTTCCTATATAATAAATAAATAATCATCAATATACCTAACAAATAATTTTAAAAATAAAAAAAATTATTAATAACACTATTCTCTAAAAAATCAACATAAATAGAGCACCTTAAAGGAGAAATAACATAGTCAATAATCCAATCCTTCTTTAAATTTATAAAAGGGATCATTACAATGCTCTAATAATAATAACAAATCATGAATAAGCTTAATCTTATCTGCAAAAAAATATTCAAATTTCTTTAAAACAGTAAGAAACATATAAGTGCTTTTTCCCCCTATCAACTGATTGATATATGTTTTCAATATCTAAACTACCAAAAACACATTTATTTTCTAAAACAAATCCATTAATTTTTTCATATGTGTTAAACAAAGGAAGATACAACAAAATTGACCTAAATCTATATAATTCTTAAAAAACTTAAGAAATTTTGAAATTTTATCAACAAATCCCCCCTGTATATCAAAAATACGTCTTAAAAGAAAATTATCTTTATACGATTTAAAATTGAAGAAAACCTTAGATGCCAAAAAATCACTAGGATAGCAATTTAAATAAGTAGATCTATTCAAAAAAAAAAATATTTATTTTTTAATTTACCATAATTTTCATAATAATTTTTTTTTAAAGATAGATCTACTTATTTAAATTGTTATCCTAGTGATTTTTTGGTTTCTAAGGTTTTCTTCAATTTGAAATCTCATAAAGATAATTTTCCTTTAAGATGTATTTTTGATTTTACAGGGATTGTTGGTAAAATTTCTTATATTTTTTAAGAATTATATAAATTTAAGTCAATTTTGTGTATCTTTTTCATTTGAGGTATATGAAAAAAATTAATGGATTTGCTTTAAAATAGAAATGTGTTTTTTGGTAGTTTAGATATCAAAACATGCATCAATCAGTTGATAGAGGAAAAAGCATTAATGTGTTTCTTACTGTTTTAAAGAAATTTGAATATGTTTCTACAGATAAGATTAAGCTTATTCATGATTTGCTATAGTTATTACAAGATTTTATGTATTTTGTGTGTAATGATTTATAAATTTAAAGGCTGATGGGTTATTAGTTATGTTATTTCTCCTTTAATGTGTTTTATCTATAATGATTCTTTAAAGAATAGTGTTATTAATTATTTTTCTGTTTCTTTACAATTATTTGTTAGCTATGTTGTTGATTGTTTGTTTGTTATACAGGAAGATAAATTGAAGGATTTTTTTGATAGATTGAATGCATTTGAATCTAATATTAAATTTATTATTGGACGGGGGGTACATTTGAATATGATAAGTTCAATTTTTTAGATTTAAGTGTTAATAAAGTTGATGTTTTATTTTGTAGTCATTTTATTAAACAAAAAATTTAAGAAATATGATAAGGCCAGACAGTTATCAACCTTTTACTCATAAGAAACTTTCTTTATTGAATTTTTATTATAGGAATAGAAGACTTAATAATTTTAAAAATAATAGTTATAGTCAGGAGTCAATTTGCTTCTGGCTATATTGAGTTAGGATATAATTATGAATTTATTAGGAATATTATATTTACTAAGAATATCTCCAAATCAATTAATAATAAAGACTTAATTGATAGTGTGAATATATAGTTTGTTTCTTTGTCCTATAAGGCATCAATTAGTAAATTGATTTATAAGAATGTTTTTTATTGGATGGTATTAAAATTGCCTGGAAGAAAGGCCTAAATTTAAATTCATTATTAAATAGTTCAAAACAGTCAATTGATTGCAAATCTATTCCTGGAATAGTGTATAAGATATGTTGTAATTGTCATAAAATTTATATAGGTCAGAGTAAATTAAGTCTTAATAAAAGAGTTAAAGTTCATAAAAGTAGAGTTAAAAATAGATATCAAAACTCAGCTTTGTATATTCACGAACTGAATACAGGTCATAAAATATTATTTGACTATGCAGAGATTATCTTTTATAAAAAAAAAAAATTAATTGAAAACAAGAGTAAAAGGAATTTTCATGATAAAATTTTTTGAATCTGAGGCTATCAATCTCATAAAGACAGTCTTGTTGTTGAAGTAAATAATGGGAAGACAATTATGTTTTGTATATATGTTGTATGTTTAGTTGAATTTCACTTGAGAAGGTCTATTGGTTAATAGATGAACCCAATTTTGTTGTTTTGGCTAGTATTATATTCATTTCTATTTTATTTTATATATAAAAATGGTATTTTTAATTTTAAAAAAATTGCTAAAAATTGCTACCCTTAAATACTCATCCTGTAAAGATTATCTTTATCATCACATACTATTTATAGATCAATTCAATAATCTTTCTTAAAATTATTTTTCTCAATTTGTGAATTGTTATGTTCTATGTCCATGTATAGAACTTGTGCACATGTTCATCAAATCTACAATAAACATATAGACAGATGGATAAATAGAAGATTATTAAATAGATAGACAGAATTTTTAACTGATAGATATAAGGAGGCATCCAGACAAATATGTAAGTAAGATAGATATGTAACATAAAATCCAGGTAAGATAAGCATCCTTCGTCAAGTTATAAATAAATAATTCTCAGTACATGATAAAATTCTTTTGAACTTTTGTTTACATATAAAGAGTTATTTATTTATATCCTGAGGGAGGTTTGTTTACTCATCTTAATTATATACACCTTAAGATTCACAAATTTCATGTTTATAACATAAAATAATTAAATTTCTTACTTATCTGGTGCCTTATCTTGCTTTTCATTTTTACTTGTGAGTTTTCCACCAAAATTTAATTCAAAGGATGCAATTTTATTTACATCACAATTTCTCAAAACTACTGATATGTTTAGTAACTCGTCATCAGATATGGAGTCGGTGCACGTTTTAGCAACTGAAACAATTTTTTTTTCAATCTTAACTATAATTGTTTGGTGTTTTATATATATATCTAACATTTCAAATATATCAATTATGTCATTTTCTAGACACCACTAAAAACAATCATAAATAACTTCTGGTTTATCATGAGCATATTGATGTAGTTTTTACAATTTTGAATACATAATATCAAACAACATATAGAAACTATATTCTATGGAAGTAATATAATTTTCTTCTTGCTTTTCCTATATATTGATTTTTACTTTAACATATCATACCATTTAACCTTTCTTAAACACTTTATCAATACTCTTTATTTATATCAAAACTAAGTTTCAACTGTCCTGCATTCATCATCAGAGCTCTTCACAATCCTATTTTTATTTCTTTTGTGAAGAGCTCTGATGAAAACTGCAGGACAGTCAAAACTGTTGGTTTTGATATAAATAAAGAGTAATAATAAAGTGTTTAAGAAAGTTGTAAATGGTAAACTATATTCTACTGAAGCAATGATTCTCTCTTCAAGATGTCTGCAGTGCCATCTTCAAATCAATACATGACATAATTCAGCTATTTGCTATAGAATTGTTAAGATGCTGTGTTTGGACCATGACTTCTGTACCTTAACTGATAATGAAACAATGGGCTAAAACGGAATTTTGTGTTAAATTGGGCAAAACTGTTATTAAAACATTTGAAATGATTCAAACAATGTATGGTCATGAGTTAAGAATGTTTTCCTGTGGTGTGAAAGATTTCTCGGTGTGTAGAGTATTGAAAACCATCTATGAACTTAATAAACACGCTGTCACATTTTCATGTTGTACTTCAGGTCCAGACTTGTTAGCATCTTAATTTTTTTATAGCAAATAGCTAAATTATAATTCTATATAATTGATACATTGATTCACAGATGGCGCTGCAAGCAGTTTGAATAACAACTAATTAAACAACTAATTAAATAAAGTTACATTAAAAAAATACAGGTAGGCTCAGCCATATTGGATTATGTACAATAAACAATAAACGTGACAGCATGTTTTACTATCCCAGCATTATTGTTTTTATTGTTATATAATCTGATGGATGTGAACTTAAGTTGATGTGTGCAAATTAATGTTTAAATAATTGCCTCAAGTTGGAAAGGGCTAAATAGTTAGCCTGTCTACAATAGACCCATCTCAAATCCAGACACCAGATTGATTGTTGATTTATTATATTATTGATCATTTATGATGATGAATAAATTATACTTATTTATAGTTCTGGAGAACTTATAGCTAATTATGCTTATGCTTAAAATAGTTATCTGTGCTGATCTCTCAGAGTGATCTTACGGCGTGATTACATGCTCAGTTTTTTTATATGGATTTTATATTCATTACTTTATATTTTAACCGACAACCCCGTTCTTCCATCCTACCCAATGCTTGTCAACAAGAATTAAATAAAATAGATCTTCAAAAATGGACATATGGGCCACACAGTAGACTAGATGGAAATACTATGGCTGTCTAGTCACCATAACACCTGCAGATAATATCTAAATACTATCTACCAAATAAGAATTTGAATACAAATTAATTGTATAAGTATTATTTCATAGATGCAATTTTTAAATATTGTGTGTATATGATTTACGAAAAATGAATTGAAAGTTTTCCAGTGGCCATTGTCCCTTGACTAAGATCTATAAAAAAAATATACGGGAAAAATATATTTATGAGCGTCAGTTGATAGCTGACCTCAAGCACCAGACTCACTGTTATGGTGAGAATTATATTTTCCTTACTTTTCCTATCTTACAAGGTGCCTGACCCAAGCTAGCTCATTCTCAGGGTTGGGAGGAAAACCTATCGGATGAACAGAGATAAAAAAATATGTGGATTTGAATGTGACATATACTGAACCCATAAACGTGTCTATTCACATCGGACATATTTGAATAATTTGCACCTTATTTGGCAGGTGAAGCCATAGGAGAATATAAATGATAAACAATAGGTAACTTCAACGGCAAGGTAAATATATATAAAATTTTATTATTGATATTTTAACATAATATTTATAAAATCAAATTATATCATTCCCCAGCTAAAATATAATAAACCCCGAACCATAAATGAAACAAAAAAAACTTAATATATAACGAATAAATATTAATTTATAAAAATTTTTTTTACATAGTTATATGCAATAATTTAATACCATAGACTAATCAAATAAAATTATTATGAGGGCAACTAAAAGCAATTCTGAGTTATATAAAAAAAAACAGAGTTCATATTACCTGACGAACCCTGGGGTTTGGATTATGATATAGTCAATCACGTAGTGTAACTGGTTGAATTCCATGGTCCTGAAGTACTCAAAGTTTGCTTTATGAAAGTGTGATATTGTTTCTTTTTGTAGAGTCCGGCATTACGGTGTATTTGGATTATGGATAAGACACGATTTAAGTTCTCAATGATGTAGTCTTCCAAAATGAATTTGAATTTAGTCATACTTTTTGAGACACGATTCTCCCATTTTGTTCTATGTTAGGTAGTACAGATTATTGACGAAGTTCCCAGGTTCTTCTGTGGGCAGGCAGTGTGTAGAGTCAGCTTCGTATCAGTGGCGGATGGTGAAGCCCTTCACGTATTGGCGATTACCCCGTCATTATAAACATTGGCATTAATATATCTATAGTTATCTCCTGCTCAGCTGTTTCAATCTAACTATCCTTAACTGCCTTGTCCCCTATCCAAGCAAAGAATTTTATCGGATCTCCAATCTATTTCCTTTCTTGAATACTTTTTCTTTTTAAAAATATTTCTTTTTTTTTCTTTCTTTAACATTTCCTTTGTCTTTTGGTGCCATCATTCCTGGTCTTTTTAGTTCACAATACATTTCTTGACTTTCTCAGAATTTTCTTTTTTTAAAGTAATTAATGATTGCTATACAACCCAGAATTGCTTGGAGGCATATACAATATTTCTTTTCGCTACCCTCATTAATTTGCGATATGATTGAAACAAAAATCTATATTTGAGACAATCTTAAACAATATATATAAAAAAATGTTTGCGCATAACTGTATTTTTCAAATTTATAATATTTTAAAAATAAAACATTTTAAAATAAATAATTACGCCTAATTAATTCCTTCCCCATTTGTTTTCTTTTAAAAAAAAAAGATTCCAAATTGATTCACATACATATATATGTCTAATCCCTTATACATTTTTAACCTCTTAATGACAGCTTAAATGAGTATATGTATTAAGGGTAATATGTTTGTGTTATTTAACTTTCTTGTAACAGGGTTTGAACCCAGCTACTGTTACAATGCCCCCTGTTGGAAAGACTTCAAAATGAGGTATACTTATTTTGAGGTCTAAAATAATACTCATAACACAGAAACAGAAAAAAAATCCTTGCAATACATTACTCTCTTCTCTTTCTTTTTTCTATATATATATTCCCCTATCAGTGTCTACATTTATCTTACATCAGCTGCAGATGTGCATTGGATAATATGTTAATTTAAAACCGTAGCAAAGTGAAAACAAAAAAAAAACTTGTGCACACTTCTTTACTTTAATCATTCTCTACCTCTCAACTTTGGTGATGGGGACAGGACCCTTTTCCCTGTCCACCATATGACTTCAGTAATGGCCGACGGTCTTCCCCTTCATACTGTGGATGCTGTGATATTCCTTTATCTTCTCTTTGGTAGCCTTTTTGGATATCTCTCGGATGCCTATCTTCTTCGTACCTTGTCGTTTGAGCATTTTCAACCTTCCTCCTATCCAGCGGTTCATCCTGGTCTTGCGCGCTCATGTCTATAGCATTTAGTAATTCAGCTGCTTCCTCAATGGAGGCCTTTCCATTTCCTAAGGGCATCTGTTCAATTTTGATTGGCAAGTTACGCTTGATCACCCTAATAATATTGTTTTCCGTCATGTTACTCGCATCCAAGGTGCATAACTTAGCTACCTGACAATGGAAAAACTGCAATAACTTTCCTGACTAGTCATCGTATATTTTTCCTGCATGATATAATATCTCACCATTTCTTGACTTTCTTTGGACCAGAATGTGTCTCTCACCGCTTCTTTATACTCTTTGTAAGTCTCGGGTGGATGAAATAGTGAATCCCACCATGACTGCATGTCTTCCACCAAGTTGCTACAGGCGATAGCCAATTTGCTTTCTTCGTTCATCATGTTGAATGGCAAAATATCTTTTTAGGCTTTTTAAATGTTCAATTGGTGCATCTCCCATTTGCCCAGCAAACATTTTAATCTTTAGAAACTGGTTTACCTGCGATTGTGATATCGGACATCTCACTATAGCCTCCTTATCTTCTACTATACTATTTTGCTCTATTTGGTCTTTTTTTCTTACTCCCTCTTTCTTTTCTATCTTGGCTTTCATTTGCCCTTCTTCTAGGTCTTCTCTTTGAGTTGGGCTTTCTTCCCTTTTGCCTTCCCCTATCTGCTCGTCTAGCTTCTTTTCTATTGCTAATATTCTAATCTGCTTTTTTTGCATTTCGAACAACATATCCTGTTTTTCTCTCATTTCCTCAAATCTTAGTTCCATTCTTTCTTCCATCTCCTGCAACTTTCTCATAATAATAATATCCATCATACTGGTCTCTCCTGCTTTATCTGTGCTATCCTCATTCATTTTTCTTTCTTTCTTTCTTTCTTTCTTTCTCCTGAACAGGTTTTCATCTACTTTATTTCTACTATTTTTAGAAATATCCTTAAGAAAACGAATTTTTTTGTTTCTGAGTGAGATAATAACACAATTATATATTTATTATCATTTTTATATATATATATCATATAAAAGTGATTTACCCGCTGACGAAGAAGCTTCAAAAACCAAAAACAAAAGCACGTGTCGCGTCTATTGATGGAATTGTTGTCACTGATAATAAAATATGCCTCCTTGACTTTTCTTTTGCAGTCGTTGGCTTCAGAGCATACTATCTTGGGGTTGCCTGGTTCAAACACATGTCCAGCCTGCTTCTCATGTTCCAAGAATATTGAAAAGCTATCGTTGTTCTTTTTTGCTCTTCTGTAAAGTATAAATGTGTTGAGCAGCTCTGTTATGAACAGTGGCCTTGGTTTCCCCATAGTATGTGGCACTGCATCCAGCCTGAGGGATGAAATACTGTATACGACCTGGGGTGTCTGAGATGGATCTGTTCTATCCTTCGAATTATTAATAAGTCTGTTAGTATTAGAGGGAGTGCAGAAGCCAACCTTAAATTCACCAGCCAAAGTCTTTATCATCTGTTGTGATAATTTGGGAATATAAGGGAGGGTAATTTGTGGTTTATCTTTATTTATATGGTTAGTTATTGATTTTCTATAAAACTGATCTATTTTCTTTGTAATTAATCTGTAGCTGAATCCGACACTTAACAAATCTTTTATATAGCATGCAATATTAGTCTTCCTATTTCTAAATAAAAACGTGTTTAAACCTGCGAATTTATGTGCTGTAGGTGAAATGGATTTTGGGTGGGTAAAACCTCTGACCTCAAGAGGCTTAACAATCATGCAATAATGCAGAGCTCTGCCTTCTTTATGGACCAGCAAATCCAAATATTTTAACTTCTGCCATTCGTTTTCCCAAGTGGTGTTTATAATCAATTTAGTTTGCAGTTGTAATTCATTTTTAATATTGATGATTACATCTTTTGGAGCTGCCATAAACACATCATCTACATAACGCACATAAATTAATCCTGCAGTGTTAGAGATGTATTTAGCAATGATTTGTTTTTCAAAAAAGTTTAAAAATATGCTGGAAATTACTCCACTTAAGGGAAGACCCATCGGCCAACCATCTTTCATATCATACCATCCACCCTCATATATATATAATGTGCTGAGTTAACTAATAAGACAATTTATTTATTTCTTTACTTTTCTCTATACAACGTGCCGGGCTCACCACCCCAGCTCACAAAATACTATGCTGACCGTCACCTGTCCTACTGTTGAACTTCTAACTCTAACCCTCACTCCTATTTTTTCCTCTATCTGGTGCTTTATTTCCTAAAGCAATATTTGCTATACAAAATAATTAAAATCACACAAAATTTTTTTTATTAACCTGCCATTCTCCTATTTTCATAGCCCCATTCGTTGGAAAGCCATTTTAACCGACAACCCTGTTTTTCCGTCCTATTCAATGCTTGTCAACAAGAATTAAATAAAATAGATCTTCGAAAATGGACATATGAAAAATGAATGGAAAGTTTTCCAGTGGCCATTGTCCCTTGAATAAGATCTATAAAAAAAAATATACGGGAAAAATATATTTTTGAGCGTCAGTTGATAGCTGACCTCAAGCGCCAGACTCACTGTTATAGTGAGAATTATATTTTCCCTACTTTTCCTGTCTTACGAGGTGCCTGACCCAAGCTATCTCATTCTCAGGGTTGGGATGAAAACCTATCGGATGAACAAAGATAAAAAAAATGTGGATTTGAATGTAACATATACTGAACCCATAAACATGTCTATTCACATCGGACATATTTGAATAATTTGCACTTTATTTGGCAGGTAAAGCCATAGGAGAATATAAATGATAAACAATAGGTAACTTCAACGGCAAGGTAAATATATATAAAATTTTATTATTGATTTTTTAACATAATATTTATAAAATCAAATTATATCATTCCCCAGCTAAAAATATAATAAACCCCGACCCATAAATGAAATAATAAAAAAAAAACAATATATAATGTATAAATATTAAGTTATAAAAATTTTTTTTACATACAGTTATACGCAATAATTTAATACCATAGACTAATCAAATAAAATTATTATGAGGGCAACTAGAAGCAATTCCAAGTTATATTAAAAAAAATACAGAGTTCATATTACCTGACGAACCCCGGGGTTTGGATTATGATATAGTCAATCACGTAGTGTAACTGGTTGAATTCCATAGTCCTGAAGTACTCAAAGTTTGCTTTATGAAAGTGTGATATTGTTTCTTTTTGTAAAGTCTGGCATTACGGTGTATTTGGATTATGGATAAGACACGATTTAGGTTCTCAATGATGTAGTCTTCCAAAATGAATTTAGTCATACTTTTTGAGACACGATTCTCCCATTTTGTCCTATGTTAGGTAGTACAGATTATTGACAAGGTTCCCAGGTTCTTCTGTGGGCAGGCAGTGTGTAGAGTACCAGTGACAGATTGTGAAGCCCTTCACGTATCGGCGATTACCCTGTCATTATAAACGTTGGCATTAATATATCTATAGTTCTCTCCTGCTCAGCTGTTTCAATCTAACTGTCCTTAACTGCCTTGTCCCCTTTCCAAGCAAAGAATTTTATCGGATCTCCAATCTATTTCCTTTCTTGAATATTTTTTATTTTTAAAAATATTTCTTTTTTTTTCTTTCTTTAACCTTTCCTTACATTTCCTTTGTCTTTTGGTGCCATTATTCCTGGTCTTTTTAGATCACAATACATTCCTTGACTTTCTTGGAATTTTCTTTTTTTTAAGTAAATAATGATTAGTATACAACCCAGAATTGCTTGGAGGCATATACAATATTTCTTTTCGCTACCCTCATTAATTTGTGATATGATTGAAACAAAAATCTATATTTGAGACAATCTTAAACAATATATATAAAAAAATAATTGCGCATAACTGTATTTTTCAAATTTATAATATTTTAAAAATAAAACATTCTAAAATAATAATTACGCCTAATTAATCCCTTCCTCATTTGTTTTCTTTTTTAAAAAAAAGATTCCAAATTGATTCACATACATATATATGTCTAATCCCTTATACATTTTTAACCTCTTAATGACAGCTTAAATGAGTATATGTATTAAGGGTAATATGTTTGTGTTATTTAACTTTCTTGTAACAGGGTTTGAACCCAGCTACTGTTACAATATATAACATTACTTATATTTTATATTATTTTATTTTGGGTTACTGATGATGATTGTCATCACTCTGGGTACACCCAAAACCTCACTACCTCCATACTGTTACAATATTAATATTATATGATCAATTCAAATATAATATTTTATATTAAAAAATCCAATAGAATTACTTTCTTCCTTTTTCTTTTCAAAAACTTTATTTACATGAACCCATATATATTCCAATACATTATGCATGTTTCCAACATTTCAACTACCACTTTGTTATTATCAAGGATCTACAAATATATATATATATTACAAATAAATCAAGTCAGATGTCACATGACCTAATTCAAACAAGCTTGTAGTCCAAATATTTATAAAAAGCTTGCAAATAAGCTCTTAACAATGTTTGCAGAATATCCTCAACCCCAGACAAAGCCATAGCAGAAACCGATCTGGGATTGAGGATATTCTGCAAAGTTTATTAACAGCTTATTTGCAAGCTCTTTATAATATATATATATTATTGTTATAAATATATATTTTTAACTCATAATATATAACAAAATTACAAGTGAGGTGCTGGCAGGAGAAATAAATTTTACTATTATAATTAATTATTTCCCACGTTCTTTATTTTTTAAACCAATTTTTTATTACATGTTATGAAATACATATATTGGTGATTATGTATCTTTTCTTCATGTGTGTGGTCATGTGTATCAGTTGTCTGAGATAGTATGGATAGTTGGTGGGTGCTTGAAAGTCTGAGTTCAAATCCCTATATTTATTACATGTTATGCAAATGTGCAAAACAGTTACGAACTCAGCAAGACTAACAATTTCTTATGTATTCCTATTTATATACCATTATAAATTACTTATAATTACAATCATTGTTTAACAATTTGTTCTACTTAATGCTGCTTTTTTTTCCATCAATATTGTGTTTGGCTGAATTGCAGGTTTCAGACTCAAACCAACAGTAATATTAAAAATTATAAACACTCACTATTTAATATGTATAATTTATTAGAACAAATATACATACCGAAGCTGTAAATATTGTTATACATATTTGTGCTACACCTGTTGCTAATTACATAACCACTAACATGGGTTTGAACCCAACCTATATAGGCTATAATATCTATATGTATGTGGATACACAAATCTGGATGAATCTCTACTAAAATTTAAATATTTTATGGGATATTAAATATACATTTAATTTTAATAAATTATCAAGAAAATTTGGTTTCGTTTGCCCATTTAATTCGTGTATATGTATGGAACAAATCAATAATCTCATGTATATTTTAAATAATTTTTACTAGTAATTTATATGAGGCAAAATAGATATTTCCGAGTCACAATATAATCGTTAAATCTGGAGGTTTTGGCAAGTCAATGTCTCATTGTAAAAAAAAGGTATAGGAACAAAAGATTATTTCATTAAATTTCACTTGGTTAATTGATCGGTCTTTCCATTACCATATGGAAATGTGGATCAATTTGAAATCTACAACCAAGTGTACTGAGTTTGAGGTAATGGCTGGTGAAAATTTAATCAGATTTAACATCTAAAAAAATGTAATGGAAACAAATGATCAGGTCCTGTTTTCTAGATATGAAGTGAGGTAAATAAAATATTTTGCCTCAAGGTACCAATAACAGCATTCTTTAGATATTCACATTATGTATAATAGCTGAAGTTTTGGCTATTATTATATTTTTTTAAAAATTTTACTTGGAGTGCTAACATAATCCACACTAATTTAATTTATGAATTAAATTACGTTGGAGTAAAGGAAATGACTGTTTGCTTCCCTATGCCTCTGGGACTCTCATCTTCCCACGCATGATGCCAAAGCCTGAAACAACTGGGCCCAATTAAGTGAACCGTTCAAAGAGAATGCTTGCCTGAACGTGAACTTTGATTATCGACCGATTCCTGTTTCCAGCAAAATCAGTATGTATATGTTCTTGATCCACTGAACACCTGTTTTATGACAACAAGTTGGTCAATGTAAATGTCTGCATTTCTGTCAACCAGTGAACTCTTTATTAGCATTTTATTTTAAAAAACTATATTTGTAAGCTTTCTATTCTTATTTCTTCAAAGCTATTCTGTAAAATGTTAACTAATGTCTACACAATTGAATTTAAAGCTGTATTAATTTCATGTTATCTTTAGGGTGGCAATCTAGATTGAAATTTATTTCTCTTTAATTATTATTTTGATCTATTCTTAATATGCCAAATTGGTTTCCAACCTAGCGAATGTTTAACCTCTACTGCTCATAGTTTTCTCCTATTGATTTGTTGGATATGTAAATTTTGCTTGAATGTTAATTATCCTAAAACTCGCTTGGTTTGATACCAATTATTTCATATAATACTGTTTACTTTTTAAATGGCAGGTAAAGCTTTAATGCCTGTACTCAGATACCCTTGCTAACTATAATTTAAATCCTTATATAATCATTGAAATATGTTTTGATAAATTTATTTAAGTAAAATCTACCAGAAATGTGTAATATTCAAGGTATTATCAGCATGTCTGTGGTCTGTAATTTTATATAATTAATATGTCAATTTGTATGTATATTGACCATTATCGAAAAGTAGGGAGATATTGTAGAAGTGTGGGAGAAAGCCATCCCTGACCCATTTTATATTTTACTAGGCATTGGTTAAATGCCCATGGATGGTTTGTGTTTATGCCTTCCATTGTATCGGATATTGTACTATTTCAAACAGGTATTAATTAGTTTGTTGCAGTCATTAGTGACATGAATTATCTATACATTACGGCGTTATGATCATTACAATCGTTTATTTCATTGATTTTTTTGCTTTGCTAAGCACCTGGAACCTTTGGAATGCCCTGACCCATTCCTCATTCTCCCTCAAGGTAGATGCTTTTTCTACTGGAGATATATTTCAGGCACTTCCAATGGATATATGAATGGGAAAATATTGATAAACTGTCCCAACATGCTACTTTGTGACACTACTTTTCAGAGATATCTTCTTGGCCATCGTGCAGGCATATTCTCACTCTTGTGCCAATCTGAAAAACTGACCCAGAATGTCTTAAGTAACCTTATTCACACAGGCAATTGTAAATTATAATGTAATACCACCTTTATTGTTTTATTGATAAACCTGCAATGCTATCTGTAAGACGGAATTGTTTGCCTTTTACCAATCATTCTATTTAGTTATTTAGGTCCGATTATATAATTACAGTTTTGTTTAGACTGAACCATCTTGCTTCTGCCATTCAGGATGATCTCCCAAATCTACTGGAAATGTGATCACACACACGCTTACAACCACACATCATCAACCATTACTTATATGTATAATGTCATAATAAAATCATTATATGTAAATTCATGATATTTTGTTTTAAGCTATAATTTATTGTTTATCTGATTCATTTATTCTATAACTTTGCCATATTAACCACATCAACCAAATTTCATGTACTAACCATGCAATTATTTATTAAACCCAATAATTATATTCATTTATGTAACTTCCAAATAATCTATTTAAGTAATCTGCCAAGATGCACGGACTTGTAATAATGATTGTGTAGACATTTCACCACACACATATATTTTGTTTCATTTATAATTATCAAACTATGTATTTAGTTATTTAATAAATGTATGTTACCTCATTTATCTGTTATAGTAGTTTGCTATTTATTGCCCAAGTCTCTAGCATTAATTATTTGATTTAATTATATTACACCCCCACCCCACCCCAATTAATAAAATCTCATTAATTATTATCAATTAGACTCTCATTTATTTCATATTGCCCTGGATATTGTTATAGCTATGATTATTAATTAACATTAGACAATAATCTGTATCATTGTTTAATTCGTTGATAAGTGAGGAATTATTATTATTGAAGTGAATGGGGAAGAATTTATTTATTAATCATTATCCAATTAGTGTTCAATAATCTGTCCTTTGTAATGGCCAAACCATAGTTATAGTCGGAGCATTCTGTAATTGTTATATTTCTTTGTGATTATTGGTCAATCACCTTAGTATCGTTGATTTTAAGTTTCTTTGCACTTCCTGTTCTCATTTCCAGGACTGGAGTAATGGAAAGCTTGTCAGTATCCTGAAAAGTGTTGTTCATATAGTCATAGACCTTGGAACACAGGTAAATAGGTTAGCATTTAGTATTGTTCTAGACCCGTGTATCTCACTTATGCTAGATTGCTGTATTTTTGCTTGGATTCTAGGTCTTGTTGAATGAATACACAATTTTGACAGGTACAATACATATTATACAATCAATAAATACAATGTGATGTATAACTTTGTCAATAATGACTGGACTCACTTCCAGCTGTATAATTAGCTTGCCTCACGAGTTCTAGTCTAAACTCTTCCAGCTGTACTGGACAGCTTGTCTCGAGTTTGTTAAATGAATCTTCCGGCTGTAGTAGACAGCTTGCCTTGAGTCTGCCAAAGTCGTAGCAGCTTCCAGTCTTATATGGACTTGCCTAAACTGCATTGATGTATCAGTAGTGAATATAGTAGAACACTTTCACTGTAGGAAGTGATTTCAATGAAGAGTACATTCAGTTGTTCCAGTAGACAGATGTTCTCTGCCTTAAGAGTGTGTACTGTCATTTAGGTTAGACAGAGATTCTCTGCCTTGCCTCCAAAAAGACTGACTATTTATTGGCAGATCCCCTCCTTGGCAGCATTCAAATTCAGAGAGCCTAACCAATGGTAGGATTTTATACACATGTTTACACATTGGCCATACTTGTTTTTACCATTTGACCATGTTTATACATTGGTTGTCCACATGTTTACACATTGGTTAGTAGCAACAAGTGCTCAATTCTGATCTGATAAGGAATCTGTACTAGTCCACTTCTGAAGGTAACCAGATATAACATCCCTACCCCTGTCTAAATTTAGCCCTGGAGAATGTAGTCATCAAGATGAGCTGAATGATGTGTTGTCTACTTTATTGTTTTCTCATGTTTATTACTGTTCTTGTCTTCATCTTCCTAGTTTGATGGACTTGTCCCTGGTTGTTTGCTGCTGTCTTCAATTTGGTGGTCATCATTTTTCTTGATGTACTTTTCCAGGTTTTTTGTTGCACTTAGTGTGGAGTGATGTGCTAGTAGTGTTCTGGTAATCCTGGTTTTCCAGCTTACCATATCCAATTTTGTTATCAGCTTTTTGTTGACTTCTGAGTAATCAGGTTTTAATTCAGTAAATGTTATGATTTGGTTCACCTTTGTCACTGCAAACCTAAGTGAATGAACCAGTCATGGCCTAATAGGTTGCTAAAATCACCTGAAGCCATCACCAGTGGTAGGTTTATCATCTGGTTAGGCATAGTAATTTTAACTGCTGTTTGGCCCAACAGTTTTACTTTATTGCCCTGATAGTCTGAGATTGACCTTTTGCTAGGATGCAGTTTATATTTATTATTCTTATTAATGATAGCCCAGATTTTTTTTTGAAAATATAGACACTGCAGTCCCTGTGTCCAGTTCCATTCTAACTGGTGTATCATTAATTATAATAATGTTTATAAACTGATCATCTTTAATATGATTTACACAGGCAACTTATTTTTCTTATAATTGCCTTTGCGTTTTTTTTGGAATGGATTTTTCCATCCTCATATTGGCTGTCTTTTTAATTTCAGACATGCAGCCTTTATGTGTCCGACTCACTTGCAAAACCTACATGTTGTATAGCGGTGCATGGATTCTGCATGTGTGTGCATTTGTTTATCACATCTATAGCAATGCCTTAGACTATTTGATGCTGGATTATCAGAGCTGACTGAGTATCTGACCGAACCAGTGTTATGCTCGATTTTTTGCACATCATACTTAGTAATTTTTTGTAAAGGGTTTGTTTGACTAGCTATTGATTCTGCTAATACTACTTGGGCCACAGCTGTTTCAAAATCTAAATCTGGCATCATTAACAATTTAAATCGTAAATTCTGATCATTTATGCCACAAATAAAACGATCACAAAGTGCTTTTTTCATGAAATATTTTAATTTTTACTTTAATGTTTGTAGTGTTTTGTAAAATGACAGACATTTTTGTGCACTCCAGAAAAAACTAAAATATATTCGTAAGGCTGTTTTAGATCATGCTCTGATAGCTGAGGAATTTAATTAGTGCATTGATGTAATGGCGATCGACAATTCCTAGAAATATTTGCAAATTACAAATGTTTCTAGATAAGAGACGTTACGTTATTGGTCAGTGCATTGATTGATCATTGCAGTTGTCAGAGAGTGATAAGAAGACTAGGTAACATCTAGCAGTGTAACATAGAGAGCAGTAGAGAGCAGTCAAGCAGTATTGAGTAAGCAGTATTTAAGTAGAGATATCTCGCATCAGTGCTGGCGGTTAATGATCAGCGCCCAGTGGAAATGTAGTTCACAGGTGTAGCTGAAAGAGAATGCAACGGACATATTGAGATCATTCATTGGAGAGCTTCGTTGCAGACCAATTCGTTTGGAGAGCTTCGTGGCAGACCAATTCATTGGAGAGCATTCATTGCAGACCAATTCAGCAGAGAGATTGCAGACCAATTCGTTGGAGAGCTTCGTTGCAGACCAATTCATTGGAGAGCATTCATTGCAGACCAATTCGTCGTCATTGCAGACCGATTCATTGGAGAGCACTCGTTGAAAAAGAACAGCGTGGGAATTGTATAACGTTATTTGCTGACCGCACAGTATGACTTGCAGTTATAACATTGGCACAGTTGTAAGTGCGGATATAACATTGGCGCAGTCACATTGGAAACCTGTAAATAGTGAATAAGTTTTGAAATACATGTTTAGCCGTTTACGTGATGAAACATCAAGGAATTGCAACAAGGGTTTTTCTGGAGTGGAGGGAGGTGTGTAGTGTTTTGTAAAATGGCAGACATGTTTGTGCACTCCAGAAAAAACTAGAATTTATTCGTAAGGCTGTTTTAGATCGCGCTCTGATAGCTGAGGAATTTAATTAGTGCATTGACGTAATGGCGATTGACAATTCCTAGAAATATTTGCTAATTACAAATGTTTCTAGATGAGACGTTACCTTATTGGTCACTGCATTGATTTATCATTGCAGTTGTCAGAGAGCGATAAGAAGACTGGGTAACATCTAGCAGTGTAACATAGAGAGCAGTCAAGCAGTATTGAGTAAGCAGTATTTAAGTAGAGATATCTCGCATCAGTGCTGGCGGTTAATGATCAGCACCCAGTGGAAATGTAGTTCACAGGTGTAGCTGAAAGAGACCACAGCGGAGATATTGAGAGCATTCATTGGAGAGCTTCGTTGCAGACCAATTCATTGGAGACCTTCGTTGCAGACCAATTCGTTTGAAGAGCTTTGTGGCAGACCAATTCGTTGGAGAGCATTCGTTGCAGACCAATTCAGTGGAGAGATTGCAGACCAATTCATTGGAGAGCTTCATTGCAGACCAATTTGTTGGAGAGCTTCATTGCAGACTGATTCGTTGGAGAGCACTCGTTGGAAAAGAACAGCATGGGAATTGTATAACGTTATTGGCTGACCGCACAGTATGACTTGCAGTTATAACATTGGCACAGTTGTAAGTGCGGATATAACAATGTTAATGTTCAAATACTTGTTGATAATTCTCTAGGTTTCCCTCCCTGTTCTTAAACACTGAGATTGAAGAAATATCTCTGCATTATTGTCAAAGATTTGGGGGGGGGGGAATAATCTTAAGAATTGTTAATGTTTTGTCAAAATTTAGTTCAGCTGGTTTTTCTGCGGTAGAATGAGACTTGAGTATTTCATAAGTGTTAATAGGTCTAATTTTATCTCAGACTTCTTGGTCTGATTAGCCTGTAGGTAAAATATTAATCGCTCTTAATAGCTTCTCCAGCCCTCAGAATGAGCTGAGTCAAAAGTTTCCATAGAGCCAATAAAATTAGCCATTTTTTAATTTTCCCTCATTTCTTCAAATGAGAAACAGTGCTGATTTTTATTTATGTGAGTTACCATAATTACTTTTACAACTACATTTTGTAGCTGTTCAAATTGATTTTTGTTTTTCGAGTTACCACTTGTAATTTTAATTTTACAGCTACATTTTGTAACTGTCTAAAAAAATGATCGATAATGACAAAGCTAACAATCCACTAGAGAGAGCTTTTGTCGCTTTGTTGTAAGTAAAGCTCTTGTGATTGGTTGAAGCTTTTATTGACATACCTATACATTTGCAATTTTTTTTATTTGAACAGATTAAGTGATTTTAATAATCACCGTAATGTAAATACAGTGAAGGTCTTTAGCCACATTCATGTATTTCCTTTATTTTTCCAGCCAATTCTGTTGGAACTAACTTGTTTTACACTATTTTTCCAGTCAATGGTGAAAAATAAATCCATTTGTCTGATTGTGCAAAATCTCTTGAATTTGGGATATATTTAATATTATGTTTCCAGTCATGGAAAAATTTTCCTGTTGTCTGACTGTGCCAAATCTGTATGATTCACCCTGGAGTTAGTTTAGATGGTGTTGATGTTCATAACCATCTGCTGCTTGAACTACTACAATGTAGTTCTTTCAGTTATGTAAGAACTTCTGGTATCCATTTTGTGGATCCATTGTACATTCTAAATAGCACCTGAGTGCCTATTTGCATTTTTATATTGTGTCTTCCTTTTTGCCACAGTTTGCATTAGACTTCAGGGCTGACAGGTAATTTTGCAGAGGTATGTTGAATTGCAGTTCTTCTGGAGTCTTAGCAGCTTCCAATCCTATCAGGACTTGCCTCGCTGCACAGACATATCAGTAGTGAATATAGTAGAGAAACACCTTTGCTGTAGGAAGTGGTTTAATGGAGAGCGCATTCAGTTCTGGTAGAGAGATGTTCTATGCCTTAAAAGTGTGTACTATCATTTATGTTAGATGTTCTCTGACTTGCCTCCAAAGAAACTAACTATTTATTGTCAGATACCCTCTCTTAATAGCAGCAGTCGGATTCAGATAGCCTAACCAATGGTATGATTTTATACACATGTTTACACATGAACCATATTTGTTTTTACCCTTTGGCCATGTTTATACATTGGTTGCCCTATGCTTACACATTGGTTAGTAGCAACGAGTGCTCACTCTGATCAGATAAGGAATCTGGACTAGTCCGCTTCTGAAGGCAAGGTCAGATATGATAGACAATATATAAACTTTCTTCTAGCATTCTTCCCTTATATAATTTATCTTTTTCTCGCATGTTTATATCAAAATTTCTATGTTTAAATTCCTTACTATGTATATAAATATTTGAATTCTTCTCATTTAAATGCTACTTCAATCTTGCTTTAGTTTATTTTTTATTGTACCAATATATGATACATTATTGTTATCTTTCTTCCAATCTAAGCATCTAATTATAAATTCCATTCATATTTTTATCATTTTCATTTTTTGTTTTATTAATCAAATTACATAGATTAATTTTTTTTTGACTACTGATTTCATAATTAATTTGCTTTCCTTTTTATGTTTTTTGTTAATATCCTTCATTATCTCTTTTATATCAAAGAAAGTATTTTTTGATAAATTGTAATTACTATACATTACCTCATAGATATCTTTCTTTTTATTTAAATTTCTTTTTATTTTTGCAATATTTAACTACATGGTTATTAAAATGGTACTTGTAACTTTATCTCCATGTGGCCACAAGAGGTGCTGTTTCCGTGTCAACCATAGAAATATTCAGAGTAGGGGCCAAAAGCAGCGATGTTGTGGTTGACATGGAGACAGCGCCTCTTGCAGCCACATGGAGATAAATTTACAAATACCTTAAAATTTACTAATAATTTTTATTGTATAATTATTTTTCATTGCTTCATTCTTTATATTATTCATTTCTTCTTCAAATAATTTTTCCTCCAAACATAAATTAGTTGTCCTAATTACTCCATTATTAAAAATATTTATTTTATGTACATATTCTATATCAGATTCCCAATTTCTTAATAATCCATGAAATATATTTTTTCTACATACATTTGTCTCTCTAATTATTTTTTAATTTTAATAACCATATAATTAATTGAATTCGTTCTTTCTTTTTTTTATTGTAAATTGAATCTTTTTATGCATTAAATTAATATATCATGTATACATAATTGTCACTGTAAACATTGTACTTGTTTAATAAATATTTTTGAAAGAAATTAATATATTTAATTTTTTTTTTAGACTTCTTATTATTACCATTAAACACCAAAAAATAGTCATTACATATCTGACATGGAATATTAGTTTGTATTTAATTTTATAAAAATATGTTTATTCAAAATGATTCATATATAATGATACTGTGCCGAGTACAGTGTTTGTTGTCACACATGTATGTACTTATTATTCGAGTAATATTAAAAATGCTGAAGTAAACATACAGTGAGAGGGCAGGAAAATTCGGCATAATAATTAGCTAAAATTTTGTTAAAAGGTAAAGGGTGAAATGCAAAGTGAAATTAAAAGGAGTGGGTTACTGATATTTTAAAAGAAAAAAAGGGGAAATTAAATTCATAAAGGGATTAATGTTTAGTTAAATCGTAGAAAGTTACAATGACTTTAAATAGTTAAAATAAGAGTCATCGATCACATGACTCTATTCTCTTAAGCTTGTAAGTTATACACAATGAGGATTGCCAATTCCTCAACAAGCTTTGTGTTAAATGCTTAGCCAGAGAAAACATTTAAAATATCTCTGTCAGGAACTCCTCCCCAAACCCCTGACCATGGTTTCGTGCTTTGGCACTCCTCAGAGAGGTGTCAGGGTAGGTTCAGACACTAGATCTAAAAATACCAACCCAAAGCCAGCATTTAACTAAAAGTTATCTATTGAGTGGAAAATCTGAAATTTTCAGACACCTACATGTCTTCAAACCCAGCTATCCAACTCAAATAGCTATATGGGGCTGATAGATCTTCAGCCACACCATATATTAGTCTTAACAATATAACATTGCATAAGACTTAAGGCAGAGACTATAAATAGTCAAAATAAGAGTCATAGATCACACGACCCTATTCTCTTAGAAATAAAAGAGGGGGAGGGGTATATAACAAATATAATACAAATTTGTAATTGTGTTAGCATATTTAAATCTATCTATCTATCTATCTATCTATCTATCTATCTATCTATCTATCTATCTATCTATCTATCTATCTATCTATCTATCTATCTATCTATTTGTCTATCTATTTATCTGTCTGTCTGCCTATCTATCTATCTACCTATCTATCTGTTTCTCTCTCTCTCTATATATATATATATATGAGTGCTGTCTATAGTAAATTCATTTTCTTGGAACATAAAAGTCTAATTGAAAAACGGAACAAAAATGAACAAATTTTATTTGCATCCCAAGATTGTATATAGGAAGCAAATTTAGAAAGGAATTTGTTGTTAATAAAAGGGGATCCATTGATGCCATTTAAAGGTCTTAAAGGAACTAATCAGAATAAATTTTTAATGTCTACTTTATACCTTCTGTTGTTGCAGCTGTTATTACTATGTGATTATTCATATCGTATATGAAAATGGATGGGCTGCTTGTCAATCATTAGTTTTTTGGCATCTGAGTTTAAGAATAAAAAACACTGTGGTCTTTTTTTCAACTGCTTGGTAGCTCTTAACTGAAATATCAGTTGAGTTTACTTGAAGGCAGAATAAATGTATGTGTGAATGTAAGATAATTGTTAGATCCTAATAGATATTTATATTTATGGCAGACAAAAATTAATCATGGCCCTTATTTCCAAGAGACTGTAAAGTCATCAACCAAGGCAGTAGTCCATGACTGAAGGCAGAGGTTGTGGGCCTAGGCTGCCATTTGATGACAATCTTTTAACTGCTGATCATTTTCAAATAAAAAACCATTGCAAGAATCTGAAGAATATCTATCTAATATTAAATGGGACATTATTGGACTTTGTGGGGTTTGGAGGAAAGGTGGAGGGGGGATTGTTTTAAAGAGGGAAGTCCCAAAGGAATTTTGGGGGAGGGGGGGGAGGTTTTAAAATGTGATGGGGGAGATGGTGGGGGGGGGGGGTGGGAGGAGATTTTTTTTATGGTTGTTTTTTTTTTTGGTGAGGTTTTTGGTATTAAACTTGTTATGGAAATTTTAATGCTAGAATTGATAATCAGTTGAAAGATGAATGTACTGTAGGTAAATTTGGTTATGGTGATAGAAATGAAAGAGTACATAGACTTGTGGAGTTTGAAAAAAGCAACAACGTTATATTATGTTTTTTTTTTGAGAAAAATATTAAATGGAAATGGACATAGAAACACCCAAATGAAGGTATAGCAGAATTGGATTATATTTTAACTAACAGAAAATACGTATTTCAAGATTGTAATGTTCTTAATAAATTTAACACAGGAAGTGATCATAGATTAGTAAGATGTAAGATACATAAATATTAGCAAAATCACACTTTTGTTTATTTTTCCGTAATATCCTATAAATACAATTTATCCAAAACACTTCAAATACTTTTTAGCAAAACTCTTTATTTGTACATATACATACATCTATGTTTCGACTGATCTGCAGCCTTTTTCAGAGCCAGTTCATTTTAGTTTTGCTAAAAAGTGTTTGAAGTGGTTTGGATAAATTGTATTTAAGATACATGTTAATGCAAAACTAGAGAGACAAAATATATTAAGAAAAACAATATTCCCAGTGAATATTCTGAACCTTCAGGAACATTCTAATGATTTTAAATTAGAACTTGCAAATCGTTTTCAAATATTAACAGATTTTGAACAGTATTTAGATTTGAATGAAATCAATAAGAAGAAATTGATACACTTTTAAAACTGTAACAAAAGAAGGCTGGTATAAAAAAAACGGAGCAAACGACTATATTAATTAATTACCAGATATTATGGTGGTGCAGAAAAGAAGAAAATTAGTAATAATTGGAGAACAATCTTTGCATATTAATTAATTTTGGATTTTTTTTTCAACTCTTGTTAAAATTTTTTATATATATAATTACTATTTCTTCAATTTTTTAAAAATATTAATGTATTTATTATTTTCAATTTTTAGTATTTATATATATATTTAAAACAAATTTTGGAGAATATTCTGTAGAAATTAATTTTGTGCAGTTTATAAAAAATGTTTCAAGTTTTGATTTTTTTTTTTTTTTTTTAAAAAGCTGTAATCCATAAACAGAAATATTTTCCACAGAAGTTTTTATAGTTCTCCTTTTCCTCAGAAGTGGACTATTCCAGATTCCTTCTTTATCTGATCAGATTAAGCATTGTTTGCTGCTGGCCAATAGGTTGATGTACAGCTAAACACATAGCCAATGATTAGTACAGGCCAATAATAAGTATGATGGCTAAATCTGATTGTTTCCAGTAAGATCAGAGATCTGTCTATAAAAAGTTAGCCTTTTGGGAGAAAAGAGAGAGAAACCCCCTGTCTGACCTACAAAGATGGTATGCATTCACAAAGAGAAGCCCTGCTAACCTGAACAGCAGTAAGCATTCCTAGAATAGCAATACACTAGTTGTCCACACAGCTAGGCAAGTCCACAAAGGGATTGGACATTGCTAAAACTACTGTTGACTCAAAACAAGCTGTCTTGTACAGACGGAAGTCATTCTCCCTACTCATGAGGCAAGGTATCAGGTGTAGCGGGAAGCGGTAGAACTATAAGACCTGGATCCAAGAGTTTACATTATAACTATATTATTATGTATTGTATATATTTGTAGATATAATAAATATTATATTAATTGCAATACTGGTGTTGGTATTATTTTCTGCAGGTTGGGTCTGTAATCCAGACCAAACACAACAGAAGTTATTAGTTAGTGTTTAATTGAATAATGTTTTATTAAAACGAGGGTTGATTTCTTCAGTAGATTTAAAAGCTTGCAACAATTTTAATGTATAATAAACATTTAACATTCTACTGCATTATCACTTACCTTCATTTAAATCTTCACTTATACTGAGATGAATCAGATGAACAAAGAAAATTAGAAACTTCATCTCTAAATAGTAATTTACAATATATATATATGTTAATTCTAATATTCTCATAGATAAATGATGAATTCATTGTATTATTTCTGGGAACTTCCGTGTAGTAATAATATAATAACTAACATTTCATAACAATAGTATTTTCATCAGAGCTTTGAGGAAAGTACTTGTTATTGCAGTAAAACGCTAGCCATTTAATTATTATATTTTGGAAGCTCCTGAAAATAATATACATAATTTAATTAAATATGTAATCTACTAATGTTATTTATTTACACTCACTATAAATTTTTTTTAGAAATTTATCTTTCATGTGGCAATATTTGATAAAAAATTCAACTACCTCTTGAAAGCCATATTTACAATCAAACTTGATATCAGCTTCTCAAGAGATCTGATGAGATCAAAATTTCATATTGAGCATTGCAAGTCTCTCTCTATATATATTTTGTATCTGATCCTGTTGTGACTAACGGTGAAATAAATAACTTTTGTAAATATTACTCCAGAAGTAGATATATATGTTAAACTTAAATTTATATAAATAGAAATATTTAGAAATTCAAACTTTGTGTAAATAAAATATTTAGAAATTCAAACTTTAATATGTAGAATGGAAATAATTATAACATTGTGAAAGACAATAATACGGTAATTGAAAAAAATAAGAAGCAGAGATTAATAGGAACTGATAAGAAATCAGGCGGGACTATTAAACTGTGTAAGAGAGGAGGATGGGTCTTTTGCTATTTTTTCCTGATTGAGATCAGAGCTAATAATTGTATTTTGATGATCAGAACCTATGAGGGAGAAAAACCCTGATTATCGGATCTGAAGGTTCAAAAGTCCGACTAGGGTAAATATAACAGATCCTCCCGATCTTTTATTATTTAGTACGTCTTCAGGGCTCTATGTAGGGTTAAGTTAAATTGATGCAAACAGTTAATTGACTAAATAAATCTTAATTGTTAGTAATTTTCGTATTGGTTGTTATTTGCGAAACTCAGCTAATTCACTTTAGCAATTTATTGTATGTTGTTTGTTCCTGTTGTTTCTCTCACTGGGCGGATACATTACAAAGTTGGCGCAGACGACATTACAGATCCCCACATACATGAAGAACATCATCACTTGGGGGTGTCACTAGGCCACTTAAAGAGCCTAGAAAATTTATTTGAAGTGACTTAATATTCACTAATGATGATGAGCATCCTGACATAAAATAAATTACCTGCTTCTGGCAGTAGCTTAGCTCGGAGTATTAAACTCATAATTATTAAATTTAAAAAATTGATAGACATAGTAAAACAAATGTCAGCCAAATTAAAATTAATAATAATGAAAATGTTTATTATAATTAAATGAACATAATGAAATCATAAGATTAATTAACACTGCATCTATGAATGTCTTAAGAGAGTAGTTTATTATTGACAGCCCTTACTCAATTATTTAACTAAAATAATCTTTTAACAGCAATTTATAAAATAGAATGCATAATCTATGTGTAAATGACTTTTAATAAGAAAGAAAGATCCAATATATCTCATTGGATGCTTACGCATATATGCATCAACAATAAAGACGTGTGTGTAACAATATCTAAACCACCAAATAATTATAGATAAAATAAGATGGGATACAATATAAGAGAGGCACGACAAGCTCTTTCTAAGTTTACCATGCAAAAAAAAAAAAAAACATGCGAGTCTACTATTCAATGATTGGAAGTCCAGATTTAAAAGAATATGAGTTTGACCGAAACATCATGGTCAGAGGCTCTGATAAAATTTGCCAATATGTGACAATCATAATAAACAAAATAGGTATACTGATTATACCAAATTCAGGCTACATTAAGGTAAGTAGATGGCGAGGAAGGCAGTAGATGATCTGGGCCACCAGAGGAAATACAATAATATTAACCAAGTTAAAGAAGAGCCCTATAAAATAACTATGATATTAGTATGAATGAGTTTTAATTCCACACACACAAACAGATAAATACTTTTTATATAATAGCATATTGTATACAAATGTTAAAGTGTTTTAGCCAGTCTAAATTCAAATCACACATATGAAAAAATTGATTAACACTAATTAAAAGAAACGGTTAATTCAAAACATTATTACAATCTTCTTTAAAAGATTTTATTGAAGGATTAAACTTCTAACTTATTTTCTTTAAGAAAAACCTTGAGTTTTAAATATTGTAAGAGAGGAGAGAGGAATCAAATTATTGTACAATAACAATACTTATTCTAAAATTAAGATCTCATGTAAAACTTAAAATTACCAATGCAAAAAAAAGAATTTCAGAGAAATAAGTTTTAAATTCAAGTGTACTCTAAAAGAAAAATAAAACATTCATACATAACATATATATGATATTAATTAATAGATGCATAAAATAAAGAAAAAACCATTTAAATCTTATATTAAGATTAAAAAAGGGCATATATGTGAGGAAAACACTTATAACAACCTGGCTTATTATGTTATATAAAAGTTTATATTATCATTAAGTCCATCAAGGTGGTTGCTTTCACTTTCTGGCAATTGATCGAAGAAGTAGCTACTTTGGTCTATTTGGTATTTGTACTTTTCCAGGTGGTCAGTTGAGAGTCTTCTTTGTAGGTTGGCATTAGAAAGTCAGCTTTCTAAAGATTTATGATTTCATGACATGTTGGAAGATGAAGTTTGACGTATGGTGAGAGCCTAGCCCAGCATATTTTGAAGATCACAGGTATCTATGATTTTGAGGTGAGAGCTGGTAAGAAATGTAGTTTGTCACATAGAATGAAGTCCCAATATCTGGAATGATTTTGATTTATAGCATAGAAAACTCAGACAAATGTTCAAGGAATGCTTCTAATAAATGAATAGTTTCTGTCTATCTTGGGAAGAAACAATAGATTTTAGGGAGCTTTTATACCCATTCAGTCTATTGTTCACCTACAAATTTTCCTAGAACTTTTAAAGCTTCTCAAAATAGCAGGTTTTTAATCAATTAATAAGTCAGGTTATTAATTATTTAAAATCAAACATTTTACATTCTATGCTAATTACTTTTATTATGTATCTTATCTTAACAATCTTAACTCTTTAATTTTGTTATCACAACAGATTAAAATTTTGTTTTGAGGTTAAGCATTATCCTACAAAGTTTTAAAATAATCTTATACAAAAGTTAACAGATTTATTTAAAAAGTTTATTTTTTTTAAAAAAAAATATTTCTTTTAGTAAACAAAATTATTTTAGTAATTTGTGTGTGTGCATATATGTGTACATTCATAGCACTTTTATAATACATGTTAAAAATTAAATTAGCAAAATTTTTAAATTAATTTACAAATAGATTTTATTTAACTGAAACCCCTAGTCTTTTATGTATATAGATTTGAGATATGGCAAAACATGTCTCAATATATATAAAAGCTCTGAGTAATGTATAAAAACAAATAAAGTTGTGTGTGAGTGTATAAATTGTTAGAAAATAAAAAAGCATTCTAGAAAATTTAGTATGCATAACAATAAAATTAATTTGCAAAGAATGAAGAATAAGGCTTAGTTATGCAAATTAAGCAATGCCAAATAAAGACACACAACCAGCAGCATGTGTATACATCATTGTGTGGGCCATATTACATGGCAAGTACAATACCAATTGCATATTACCCTGTGCAACAATCAAATGCAGTGAAGCAATATATCACCACATTATGTGAATTATGCATGCATAGATTAATGCAGAAAACCATAGTAGAAAAATAATAAGAAAATGCAAGAATTTTTCTATTTTATCAGCAAGTCATTAGTTGAAGTTATTAACATTTCTACTAATTCATTATACATTCATATTTCCAGTAAATAAACTCTTGTTATTAAATATAAACTTTTGATTTGTTTATTTATTTTCTAAATATAAATTAATGTGTGTACAATTGGCTAAAGTCAATCTTGTTCCTGTATACATCAGCTAATGTAATCTCAATGAGTTTCTTAAACAGCTGATGATTTCACATTTTTGAGAGAAATACATGGGGTTAGTTAATTGCTGTAAATAAGACTAAACATTTCTATAAACTTCTATACATGCTATAAATAAATATATATAATTAAAACACACTTACAAAATAAGAATACTTATATAAGGCTAAAATCTTAGTATATGTGTCTTGAGTGCTTAATGTTAGCAAGAGAGACCTCTACAAATTATAATGCAAGATTCGACTTACTAAGGTTTTAGCCTTATATAAGTATTACATGCTGATATCGCACTTAATAAGAATTAAAACAAAGAATAATAAATTTGTTATTATGAAGTCAAAAATGAAAACAATATGTGACTTTAGGCAAAACAAGATGACTTATTTTCAATGGCATCTAAAGAAGGAATGAATATCAACAATAAAAATAGATGTTGAGGTTCATAATCACTATATGTATTCAAGTTGGATACTTTCCCCATACATTTCTAACATACTTTTAGTTACAATAACATTACATTAAACTATTTGAAATATGATAATACCAAGAATAGCTCTACACTCCAGTGCCACCTAATATAAGCCTGAGTTATCAGTGATTATCAAATGCATATAAAATCTCTATCACTAGTAACTGAACCCCCATGTTAAGACTGGTTTTTGGCTTTAACTTTTATTATTGAAGCCTGTAGACATGTGATCAGACAGCACCTTTAACTTCATTTTATCTGCCAAGGGTCAGTCTAACATTCTGAACCCAAGTCAAGATTATTCTAGATACCAGGAAAATGGAGGGTTGTCTTATTATTTATGATTAAAAGAGGAATAAAATTAAAGATGAGCAATAAATATCAACAAATAAATTTGTTAAATTTTAACTATTAAATAAAAATTACTACCATATTAATAATTTCACCAATTATTATATTAAAGAGCTCATTTTTATCGAGTCACACTAGAGTGAATATTATTTCAGATAAACTTATACTATTTGTCCAAAAAAATAAATTCCACTGCCTTAATGGCTCTTTTATATCTTATAATGAAATAATATTTCTGTAGTTTTCACTATATCTTCTTAACACCTTGTGAAAAGATGAATCATAAACATAGGACCAAAGATGTGGGGAAAAATCTATGATCCCCAAAATGTACACTTTATGCTGAACCAGCACTCATCAGATGGTCCACATTACAATCTCTTATACATATCTTCATCATTGTTCAGTATATATAGATAACAAATTGCTAGTTTAATTGATGTGTCAAACATGCTGCATTCACAACTGTAACATGAATCATTAATCATTTTTATTAGTCATTCATTAGACTAGAGATAATCCAATAATATTTTTGTAATTTTCACTATACCATGCTTATGCAAGGTAGCAAATGGGTTACATCCTCTTTTAACCCCTTGTGGATGGTGACCATGTGATGTTTTGGTGGTTTTAAACCTTGTGGAGGAATGTAATTATGACCAAAACATGTGAAAAAGATCTAATTTTTTTTTTTTTTTTTTACAAAAAACATTATTTATTATAATTAAGATTTTAGATAACTTTTTTTTACCGATTTTTATTAAATAATTTAAATCTTATTTCAATATCCTAATCATCATCATCACTTTTAATTAATGAAGGTTGCTCTAAGTCTAATCCATTTTTTCTGATCCATCTCAGTACACTTCCTTATTTCATCCATCCATCTCCCATGTGGTCACTTTCTAATTCCTTTAAAATCTCTTGGAATACAATTTAAAATTTCTATTGTTATCCATCTATTATCATCCCTTCCAGCAATATGTCTAGCCCAATTTGATTTCAGTCTCATAATTCTTTTAATGATGTGAACATCTGTTTGTTTTCTCATCCAATTATTTGAGTTTCAGTTCCTTGACTCACAACATAATAGCATGTGCACAGATATACATATAAAGTTTGAAAGATAAAGTAGAAATGAACACATACAAAAGTTTTGTAGGTATTTATTTAACATTCGTTGGAATAACATTTTAATAGTTAAATAGTAAGTTATTTATGTATTAGACATGATCACCACTTCTTATGCTTGCTTATAAGTGTTATTATCCAAGGCTCCTCACTGATGAAGACCACAAGCCAGAATCTAGTCTGGGGATATTGGATGAGTAGGCACTAGATGGGGATTTTATGCACAAGCCTTCTGGCATCCATTGATTACTCTGTTTGGCACAGGGTGGCACTACTGTATGGAGAGTTTTGCCTGTTTTAATAATGTATGACATGCTGGGTGGTGGTGTTTGAGATGGCAGAATGCCATATTAAAAAGTCACAACTATGGTCTTCTACCACTAAAAAATGCCCCCCTCTTCCCAGGAGAAAGGTATGGCATTCAGTCATCACAAACACAGGCAGCAGGTCTAATACATAAGTACCAATAATAATTTTGATATTTAATAAGTATTATAAATTATTTAAAATCAAACAAAAAAAGATGTATTTAATGTTTTATTTAATTCTGATTTTGATTTAAGAAAACAAACAAATTTCTTTACAAAATTTTATTATTTATTTTTACTGCATTGAGTAAGAAACTTTTTTTAATTAGAGTTAATTAGTTTTGATAAATGTAAAATATTTTGAAAGCATTGGTGGTACTGCTTGATTAGATACACATGCCGCTTGATGGTGTTATTTGTGATAAAATACATAAAAATGCTGTTTACATGGCCGACCATATTTTCACAGCCGTGTTTACATGTAATACAACAGTTCTGTTATATTACACATTGCAGGCTGCCTTGTCGCATCACACTAAATTATTTCTGCAAGTTTGCATACTTCACACTTTTTTACGGTGTCATCTGAGGGTGTGTGTTGATCAAGTATCCAAAAATTGTTATTTGTAAATACATTTTTCTATTTTTTTTATTGAAATCACATGATTTGACTAACCAATAATTATCTGAGGGTTTACACACTTCTGTAATCAAGTTTTAAGGTGCAAAATCTTGTCAAAGAGTAGGTCTGAACCTACTGTGAAGTAAGTAATGTGACAACGTATTCTAGATAACCTACATGAGACAAACAAAATGGCACAGGAAAACCAAAACTTCATTTGATTCTCACATTTACCAGCAACAGAAGCAGATGCTGTGGCATTGTTTGCAGGGGGAGAATGTGCATCCAGATTCAAAGACATGTGAGTGTGAAGCATCAATGAAGCTTTTTATCAGAAAATGTATAAGTCAATTTCGATGTTCGTCCCACTCATGCAACCGAACGGATTCGGATAGAAAGTGTTGTTTTTTTTGTTTTTTTTTAAAAAGCGGAACCGAAAAAAAAGTGTAATAATTTTTAACTTTGTTGATGTTATTTTTTTTAAAAAAGCGGAACCCCAAAAAAAAGTATAATAAGTTTTAAATTTGTTGATGTTATTTTTTTTTTTTAAAAAAAGCAAAACAAAAAAAGTGTAATAAATTGAAATTTGTTGCTGCTAAAAAAAAAAAAAGACCTTTAAAAACTACATATTCTGTGTTAGATTTTTTTTTATAAGACAAACAAACTAAATACGTATTTCAAAAAACAAAGAAAAAATTTTTTAAAACAATAAAGAAAATCCAAAATAAATACAGTTCATCTTTTATTGTTTTTGTGTAGCAACAATGCCATCAGGCAGTGTGTGTGTTTAATAAACCAGTACCACATTGGCTTTAATAATGTACTTTGATTGTAATTAATTCTATAATTTGTCTTTATTTGAAGAATTAAAAAATTTTTTTGATAAAAATTGGCTTTAATTAATATGAATTGGAAAACAGGGCAAGGTAATTATGGTTTTGTAATCAAGATTTAAAAAACCTCCTTTGTTATCCTGTTTTCAAATTTCACTAGAGACAATAAATAGTGGGCTCAAATTAAAGACTATAGATATTAACAAATTAGTAAACTATTGAAAATGCTGTAGTCATGGATATTGAAAGCCAGCTCCGAAGAACCATCCGTGTCTAAGTTGGTTGAATTTGAACCTCCATAGAAATAGGGATGACATCTCTGTAAATATATATCCCAGTATGTGACAGATTGACCACCTGGTTGTTGTGATCCAGCATGTTATAGAAATTAAATTGAGTTGAGAACTGTCAACCCTTATCTGATATTTACCTATCCTTAACATGACCAGAAGACACAATGCTATATATCATATATGTGTTTCTTTATATAATATGATTGGAAACAAGAATTGCACATAGATTGTGAAATATAATTCTGATGAATAATATTTATGTAATTGCAATCCTCTCATGCCAAGTAGGGACTGTTTTCTATCCATTTTTAACATATTGCGAAGAGGTGTAATCATAAACATAGGACCAAAGACATGTGAAAAAGATATATGATCTCCACATTTCATGTTGAACCAGCACTCATCAGTTGGCCCAGATCACATGCTCTTATATCTTTAACATTGTTCAGTGTTTAGAGATAGCCAATTTCTACAGTTTAACTGATAAGTGTCAAACTTACAGCCCTCAGAACTTTGACACAAACCAATTGATGGACGTATATTAATAATTTTTAGTAGTCATTAATTTGACTAGAGATTATTCTCTTAATGAATAATATTTCTGTAGTGTAATTTTCACTACATCACTCTCAAGCCTGATAAGGACTGATTCTATTAACTTTTAACACCTTGTGGAGGGGTATAATCAGACACATATAATCACAAGTTGTTAAAAGTGATAAAAATCAGTTCCTACCTAGCATGAGAGGAGTGTAGTGAAAATTACACTACAAAAATCAGGGTTGGAGGAAGGCAGTAAGCAAGGTAAGCAAGACATGAGGGTGCTAATAGAAGTGGGGCACAGGGATGTGGAAATGGTACAGAATTAAGAATATATTTATTTTTGTTCTGTTATGAATATTAATGTATGAATTTCTTCTTGAAGTTAAAGGAGTACTAAATTCATAGAGCATGTACTATAAAAATGTTATCGTAATGTACTTTTAATAACATAGTTGAATATTAAATAAACCTACACCACAGATATGTATGTATATATATCATTTAAAATTCAATACTATTTGTCACACAAATTTGCAACAATAAGTGATTCTACTACAATAAATAAATTGATATAAGAAATGAAGAGTAGAACTTTAAATATAATATTTTAATAAATAATTAATTTATCACTTCTTCCTTAGATATAATAATATGGAGGGGAAGAAAAAGAAAGACTGTAAAAGAAAAATTATTACAAAAACAAGCTGGAGCAATTTATGACTATATAAAAAAATCTAAACATTCAAATGAAGAGAATTCATGCAATGAACATGGACGAGATTCATCTGTTGCTGAAAATGAAGTTTTGGAAAAGGAACAACCAACTCAAGTTTTTAACATAGAACAGCCCAATGAAAATTCTGATGAAGAACAGCCAAATCGAAGGACAGCCAAATAAAGATTTCAATGAAGAACAACAACACTTTTCAATTGATCTGGAAAATCCAGCAAATTAGCCTAAAATTACTGATTGACTTTGACTTATTTTGATTGAATATGGACCTATCCTAAAGGAGGACATATTCTATCCCTGGAATCCTGAAGGAAAAAAAGTAATAATGTGTATTATTAAAAAATAAAGAAAATGGTAAATTAGTACAGAGGTAATGGCTAATTTATTCATATTCAAAAAAATAGTGTTTTCTGTTTTACTTGTAAATTATTTTGTCCAATGAATCTTAGACTTGCATCAAATTTTATATCCCATGGTTATAATCAATGGGGAAATCTATCTCATATGCTTCCAATACATGAAAAAAGTCTTCTTCACACAACACATATGTAAATATGATACGATTTAAAAACCCAACTGACAGACAATAAGACTATTGATACAAAAAATCAAAAACTTGTGGAATTGGAAAAAAAAACATTGGTCAAATGTATGTGTAAGAATAATTGAAATAATAAAATATCTTACTCCACAATGTTTACCTCTATGTGGTACTTCAGATAAACTGTATGAAAAAAATGATAATTTTTTGAAATTAAACTGAAGTATTTGCTAAATTTGATTTGTATCATTTACAACCTTCTTAAACACTTTATTAATACTGTTTATTTATATCAAAACTAACACTTTTGACTGTCCTGCAGTCATCATCAGAGCTCTTTACAATCCTATTTCTAAAGACCCAAATTTGATTCAGTTATGGAGACTCGTGTTAATAGAACACTAAAATCCAAATATAAGAGCTATTACTTGAATAAAGACATATACTCAATTTCTGAGTAATGCTATTACAGATAAAATTTTGCCATATATTAGATTGGCTAAGTATTTTTCTACTATATTAGATTATACTCCAGATAGAAGTCACACTGAATGATAGTTATCATTAGATATGTTTCCTGCAATGAAAAAGTATATATTGAAGAGCATTTTGGAGGGTTTCTGGCAATTGAGAATTCCACAGGTGAAAATTTATATAATGTAATAATTAACAAGCTGTAAATTTGGAATTTAGATATACAAAATATAAGAGGCCAAGGATATGACAATGAGGCTAATATGAAAGGGAAGAAAAGTGGCCTGCAAAAATTAATTTTAAATCAAAATCCCAGAGCTTTTTTTTGCACCATGCGCAGCTCATAGTTTAAATTTAGTAGTTAATGGAGCTGCAAAAGTAAATTCAGAAACCATAAGTTTTTTTGGAATCATACAAGCAAATTATAATTTTTTCATGCTATCAAGGTTGGCTATCTTAAAAAAAGACAACTTACTTCATTAATGTTAAAACCACTTTCGGATACTAGATCTAGATCGGAAAGTTGCATAAGGCTCTTCAACCACTGAGACATCAAGCAGAAGAAATATATGGTGCTTTGTTTGAAATATTTTCTGATGATAATTTTGATTAAGAAAGTTTGAAATATTTTCTGATGATAATTTTGATTAAGAAAGTAAACATGAAGCTTAGATATTATGTACAAAATTAAAATGTTATCAGTTTATACATTCTCTTGTTTAATGGTATAACTACATTGTATAAATCCTGTTAGCCAAATGTTGCAAATTCTTCCAACAAATATTCCACATGCTTTGATAGCCATTAAAAATCAAAAAATTTTTTTTAGTAATTACCTTACAGATGTTTGTTTCAATTCCTTACTTCAAACCTCTAAAAATCTATGTGACGATTTGGAAGGGGAGCCATACCTCAAAAGTAATAATGTAGAGGAAAACAAGAAAACAATTAGAATTTATTATTACGAACAGCAAGACAAAGGACCCCAAACACCTGAAATCTTTTTCACGGTATTGGATATAACAATTGGATTTCTTGATGAGATTTATGCAAATAGAAACAGTTTGGACTTTTGTCAACTATAAATAAACTTGATAAAGCTGGTTTTGAAAAACTGTAAAAAGAATGTTTCAATCGACATATTTATTTGCCAGATAATGATAATAATAAAGACGTAAATGGAGAGGAATTGTATGAAGAATTATGTCGATTTAAAAACTTATTTTCAAGTAAAATTGATGTTCTAAGTTACATTCATGAAAATGATTTGACCGTTTTATTCACATATTTGAGCATATCAATAAGAATTTTATTTACTCTTTCTACAAGTGTAGCTAGTGGAAAGAGATCGTTTTCTAAGTTAAAAATTATTTACATTCGACAATGACAAGATCAGTTGGTAAATTTGTCAATGATAGTTATAGAGAATGTCATATGCAATATTCTAAATGTTGATGATATTTAAACTAAATTCAATTCCGTAAAAACTCGGAAAGTAAATTTATTATTATATATATTATCTTTAATAAAACATTAAAATGTAAATAAAATCACGTAAGATTTCTTTTTTTGAAACGGAGGGCGCAAATTACTGTTTTGCATAAAGGCACTGATGACTCGTCTTCTGCCCCTGATAGAAATTGATATGTCTGCCAGTTATAATACCCGCTGACAGACAATCTATGCAAGGAGCTAAGCTTATCCTGTCTATATAGGTACACAATGTTTATAACCTAATAAGACTAACGCCGCTAGAATTAGTAAGTGCAAATTTAATTAGAATACATGTGCAAAAAGAAGCATTAAATATAATTACACAAACACATTCATATAATTATATGTTTATGCCATAAAGACAGAAGGCATACAAAAACTATAATAAAGATCGGTGTGACCTGCTTTACAATCCCGTTCGGATGCCAGCGGTCCGCTCTGAAGATACCGTGCTAAATAAAGCGACGTTCAGCATTTTTTAAAAATCCATCTGCAGCGGTAGAACTTCAAGTTGCTAGTGTGCCAAATTCTTTATATTGCATTCATTTTCCAATAGTCCTGATTCTCTGGAATTGATTGGTCACATCTTGTCCGTCCTGGTCGGATCAATCCCTCCCAGTTCACGTGCAGTAGAAGATTTAGACTTAAGTCTTAGTTGGATTAATTATCTTTGCAGCCCGAACACTTTTTAATTACACGCCTTGTTTATCTGCAAAGTTCCTTCGTCAACTAAACTTCTCATCTAAAGGGATTTGCTTTCTTACTGTTTTAAAATAACACAACTATTAAAGTTCGCTTTTCCATTTACAGTATTTAATTAACGAAGTATTTGTTATCCTTCACATAAATATAACTTATGTATGTATGTGCGATAAATTATACACGTAGATACGTTTAAATATTAAATTCATATTTACAACGTTTATTATTATTACTTTGCGTGTATGTGTATTTTAATTATACACACGCATAACAGAAATATTATTCATTACGTGTATAATCTCAAGTCTAATGAATGACTAAATATATATATAATTCAGCTGAAGGAAAAAAAAATCTGTTCCACATAAGTTATTTTACTTGAGTGGATTTTTTTTTTTTTTAAAAAAAAAAAAGATAATGGTACTTAAACAATTTAAAACAAATTAAATAATAAAAATGGACTTCAGAAAACTTTTTTAAAAGTTAAAGGACAAAAGTTAAAACAAAATTACTTTTGAATAGAATTAGATGGGATTTGAACTCAGGCTTTCAAGCTCCCTACATGTATCCACTCCATCTTATACAACCGATATACATAACCATATACATGTGAAAAAGATAAATGATCTCCAATATAGTATTTCGTGCTGAACCAGCACTCATCAGTTGGTCCAGATCATCATTTCCCATATATATATAATCAGTGCTCGGTTTATATTAACTTAGCAAATCTTCAAACTTCAATGGACAGACTTCAATTTTCTCCACCTTCTATCTCTTCAGCCATCCATATGTATATTGGTGATCGTTTATCTTTTTCACATGTATGTGGCCATGTGTATCGGTTGTATAAAATGATATTAATATCATCTACGTTCTTTATTATTTTTACAATCCTATTTTTACAACCTAATATTACAGTTTCTATTGCCCTCTTCTTCAGAACTTCTACTTATATTTCCAAATCTTATCAGTTTCGATTGCCCCAGCAATCTTCTTTAGAACTTCTATTTATATTTCCAAATCTTATATTTGGAGATATAAGTAAAAATTCTGAAGAATATTGCTGGGCAATCAAAACTGTCAATAGTGGGTGGTAAAAAAAGCATTGTAAAAGTAATAAAGAACATATTTGATATTAATATTATACGGATTTGGTAATGCAATAGGAAAGATAAAGTTGTATAAGATGAAGCGGATAGCTCTAGAGAGCTTGAAAGTCTGAGTTCAAATACCTTCTAATTACATTACATTCAGTATAGACAATATACTTGTATTTAAATATTTTGAATAGAAGTTAAGTATCAGATCAAGAAATTAATAGGTAGAAATGCAGAAAACAAAAATGAAAGTATTTGAAAATAACTATACCGCTGGGCTTTTAAAAGATAAGTAATATTTCTTAACTTGAAGAATTTATTTACCATTTAAAAGTGTTATTAAAAATAATAATAGTAATTATCCAGAGATTTTTAAAGATGTAAAGTAAGATTTTTTTAAAGACGAAAATATTTGTTTACGATTTGATTTGTAAGATGAAAATATTTAAAATTAGTACTAAATATTTTATATTAGAATATGTACGTATGTGTGCGATTGTTTTATATATACTTTCAATATTGAATTAATTGTAACTAGTGAAAATGTAATAATACTGGTATGTGGATTTAATAAATTTATTATTGACAAATAAAATGTCATTGGGAAAGAAACACCAGCGTATGCATATATTTATACGCTACCTATATAAGTAAAATCAGTCATTATGTTTATCTTATTAAAATAAAATAATTTTTATTGGGTTATTAATAATTAGAATATGTCGAATTTATCATACGGGAACATTGTAATTTTAATTAGCAACAAGGCAAACTTCTTTGCATGGTTCATTTCAACACTGCTTTACCGTATAACTTGCAGCTTGGAATTAGGAAATTAACACTGAAATGAAATTGACATCAGAATAAATGATTGCCTGCTGAGTGAATTTTGAATGACCTATTTTTATACATCTCTGTTATTCTTTCTATCCCCTCTACATTAATTGACATCACTCGTGCCATAATGTAGACTTTTGGCGTATGTTTTTGTCACCTGCCAGTACCAACCATAATGTAGACCATTTTAAAATTTCAGACTTCAGAGAACAAAATATTTCATTGTTCTCTTCAACAACATTTGGAGAAACAAGATTGACTCCAATATCATATTATTTATATCGAATGAAGAAAGAAATAGCTGTTTGTTTTCTTTCCAATGCAGAAAGATATAAAATTTATCTCCGACTTTTCTACTTTCGCTTTTAATTTCTGAAATATTGTTGATTCTTAATTTTTGAACTTATATTTGAATTCACCATTCTATTTTCTATAAGAATTGACAAGATTTTTATTTATTAATCGATTCAGAACAGGTGAAAACAAAAAGATCTCAAAATGCCTTTAAATTCATGAATTATGTATTTTAAACTTGATTCGCAAATTGACTCGTGATCAAAAGCACTTTGTTTTTCTCTTTCTTTACCGTCATTATTTATTAACAATAGTATCAAGCGTTGGTGGTCGAGTGGTAAGTACAGCAGCCTTACAAGCAGTTGTCCTTGGTTAGCGGGTTCGCTTCCCGGCCGATGCTATGACACATGAAAAAAACAACAAAACAATAATATTATCATCGCTGTTAAACAGCTTTTTAACAAACACGAAATATATATATGTCTTATATATGTTTTTAATGTTTATAACGCTGAGTGTTAAAGATGTGAATATTTATTTATATATGGTTGATAAGAAGAAATAAAGTTTTTTTTAAAAAGAAAAGAGAGTATATACTTCTTTATTTATAATTATATATTTTTCTACTCACGGTAAATGATTGATAACATTGTGCATAAATTGCCTTTATAAATATACAATCCGATTAAAATGTACATTAATATATATTTTTTCTTTTTAGTCTCATGGAGAATTTATTTACTTTACTGTATATTGTAACGGTAAGAAAAGTAGAGCTGCTTTAACCTAACATAGAGATGCAGATAGAAGGGGTTCGAACCTCACCTACTCCTCTAGATTGCTACTAAGCGACTTACTCCCCAAACCTCACTAGAATTTAATCTTAATGTATGCCCGGTGGTCAGGGAGAGAAGAGACCACGAAAAGGAATTTTTACATATATAATGATCAGATGTACATACCTATGTCACAAAAGAAAAACAATACTAAGTGGTTTTATTTATAGTGAATGAAAGATAACAGAAACTTTTATTATTTACATTAAAAGAATTCATACAATGTTCTATTAATAGTGTCACAGGCTATTTTCACTGCAACCGGATAGACATATTTGAAAGATCCATTGTTCGTAATGATAAGAACAGACAAAATTTTACATTATCATTTCTTTCTTTAAAATATTCCAGCCAATGGAAGTGTTACGTAAAAGAAATCAAGAGAGAGAGAGATGATTCATTAACTCTGTGGTTGGAGAACATAGAAATAAATAGGTGGTCAAACTCAACTAAACACTTTGGACAGGTTTAAATCACCGCCCTACTTATGATTTAAGAAGAATGATAAAGTGACCCCAACAGGAATTTCCAGCTATAATTGAAACATTTCGATATTTTGAGAAAGATTTCCTAATAAATATATAAGACCATGCACACAGGCGATAGCATATAGTGGGCTGTGAGGCTCGAGACATAACAGTTACCAAGAAATTAACACAAGACCGGATAGCTCTCCGTCTCTAAACTAGGTTAGAGAGAAAATGGAATCCGTTCGCTAAACGCGTGACCCGGATTCAGGATCGGAGTTTTTGTTGCTTATGTCCAGTTACCTACATTTAAGAAACTGAGATCGACATGAGATCCCGAACAATTTATTTATTTTTCAGAAGGTCCGAATGTAGGTATGTTAACCTAAGCAAACTTGGCAAAAGAAGCACTGTATTTTATGCTGAGCGGCCCAGTAGATCACCCGAGGCACGATACCATATAAATACGGTCAACGACCTTTAAATTTAAAAAAGAAACCCTCTGCAAAATATATATCTTAGGAAAGCTCAACTATCACTGAAAATCCACAGAAAAATAGTAACTTCACCTTTATAAAATTTGAATTAATAAAAAGAACAAGTGGGCGGATATTTTATTTATTTAGTTGAAATTTAACCCATTCACCACTAAGCCAATGCTATTTAATAATTTTTAATACATATTGTCAAAATGTACTCTCTCTTAGTACTAAAATATAAATGCGAACGTTTTATTTCACGCTCTTTAAAATATAACTTTAAATTTGTAACTCTTCATTGACTAAAATATACAGGCATTTGATAAGGATCTTTCTTTTATATTTATATAAAAAAAACTAAGTTAAAGTTTGGAAAGTTTTATAATTTAATATCTAGCAATTGAAATCTTGATTTTAAAATAGAGTTTTGCACTTTCTATGATTTGCTTCCTTTTCTTTCTAAATAAATATTTATATAAAATAAATAACTTGATTACGGGAGTATAATGGCGGAAAGTTAAACGAAGCATTTTTCAATTAAATTAATAAGAATTACCGCCGCCATTATATGTAATAACCCTACCACCCATTAAAGTATTTAAAGAAAAAAAAAAGCAATTAATGAAATATAATTTCACAAGACTCGAATACATAGATTTAAAAAAAAAACAGATATATATAGAAAAGCATAAATATACATTGAATTTGCAAATTGCAAAGATATTTTAATAATTTATGGGAACGTTACCAGTAACTAGATGGGTGGGTCAAAATGAGTTCATTTGATGTTTCCCCGCAGGTCTTCTCGGTTCTTCAAATTTGTTTTCCCATGTTTTTGAGGGCAGATTTTTTTCATGGATAGAGGGCAGATACTTCTGTTCTCTGGCTGGCTTACATGATTACGACTCTGACCTCAGGAACAGCTCAGGACAGCGAAGGCAAAAGAGGTTACTCCCACATTTTTGCAGAGCAACACATTTCTGGATTTTTATTTATATGCTTAAAAATAGAGTGCAGCATGAAGTAAGTACCGCAAGCAAGAGTTCGCTATATTGTCTAATTTTTCAGCAAAATTTCTTCCAACTAAATTCTTAAGATTTTCTCTCTGACCTTCAGCACTGGTTACCCGCAAGCATAAGACCAAGAACAAAAGAAAAGTTCTTTATTTATACCCCTTTTCCATTATGTTTTTAATCTGTTAATTAGTAGCGACTCATGCCCGTTGTTTCAAATTTTTCCTGTTATCTATTTTTATCTAATTCAGAAAATGTTTTACTAATTAAATTCCTTTTCTTAATGGATTCTATTTAATTAAGAAATTCATCGAATTCTACCAAATATATTTTAAAAATAATTGCAATTATAATTTTAACTTTCTATATTTTATTTTATTAAATCTTTTAATTTAGGCAACTATTTGAGAAAACGATAAATTTAGTTTGAAAAAGAAACATACATTCACTGTGGTTGGACTTAGGGTCTCAGTTAGTCCACTGTGAATGGTGAAGCCAGCATATATATTTTTATATATATATATGCACAGCTTCAATATACATATGCGTTGGTACACACACATACGCTCAAATCCAATTAACTGGGCTGGACTTGAGTTAATATGGTTAGAATATAAATAATGAAAATATATGTAAAAGGTTAAGACTTGAGGCAACTGATGAGTGCTGATTTAGCACAAAATTGGGATTATATGGCTTTTCTCTCCAGATTTTTTTATTTATGTGTTTCAAGAACGAGAGGTGGAGTGGAGGTTTTAAATATATCTTAAAAGGATATTACATATGAAAAAAAAATTTACTCCTTGTGTTTTTATATAATCAAAAAACAGATATATTAACCTTTGACTGGAATCTAAAGTTTATATTTAGTCTAGAGGTAATGTTTAATTTAATAAAATAAGAGAGTCTGCAGAGATGATGCAGAGAAGAGAAGCTACAGATCGGAGAAGATGGACTGAACTTGGAGAGACCTTCATCCTGCAGTGGATTGATAATGGTTGATGATGATGATACATATATAATATTAACTACAATCATTTTTTAAAAATAAATAATACTCTCACTTCAATATTTGACAGTACTTAAGAAGAAAATGGTTGCATATGATAAAAAAATCGTTATAGTATTGTCAAATATTAAAGTGGGAGTTTCTATTGTTTACTATAACAGCATTTAATTATACAGAAGAAATTAATTTCTGATCATGTTCTGCTTGGTTAGGTGATTCACTTAAGCTTTTAAAACTCTTGGCCCCAGATTTATAATAGTTATCAACCAGTGCATAATTGGACGTTAATTTCCTTCAGCATAATTACAGATTTTTCAGGGCTTAATAATAATAGATTTACATATAACAACATTTAGTATTTTTTTAAAAATGTTTTTAATGTTATATAGTTTAATACTTAATATATGTATTTTTTAATGGTATAATATATGGATATTTTATATCTCAAAAAAAAAAAAAAATAGGGGAGAAAAAACAATTACAACTTTTTTAATTTTTATATTTAAAAAAATAAAAATTTATTTAAAAACGTATCAAAAAAAAAAAAGAAATTTGATTACTGTATATACATTTTAAAAATATAAAGAAAATTAAATTTAACATAATATTATTTTTTCAACAAATTAAAAAATTCTCCATTTTCTTTTCAAAAACTTTATTTTCTATATCAATAGTGAACATATATATACATTTATATAATACCAACTCCAACGTTTCAACTGTTTTTATCTTCTTACAGTCATTTTCAAGGATCTGCAACAACAACACGAAATACATATTTATAAATAAACCTCAATTACTTATTTATTTGTCTGAAGATTTGTAGTGATGGTATATTATAAGATATGATATTTTGGTCTATTTCCATCATTTATGTGTGAATGTTTAATGTACAGAAAATTTTAAACTTTATTTAAACTTTCCAAATACAAACAACTTGTTAGTAATGACATATAAATAGATAATACAGGTTAGTAATTACACAACATTTCGAGTAGTATTATTCTCCACTCTTCTTCAGGTGTTGCTGGTCTATATGCACAGTGACACATTCGCCAGAAGTTGAACTCGCACCTTTAGATTCTTGAATATCGAATTTTAAGGCAAACGCTCTACCAGAATCTAAAGGTGCGAGTTCAACTTCTGAGAGAATATTGTCACTGTGCATATAGGCCAGCAACATCTGGAGAAGAGTGGAGAATAATACTACTCGAAATGTTGTGTAGTTACTAACTTGTATTGTCTATTTGTTTGTTATTACTAACAAGTTGTTTGTATTTGGAAAGTTTAAATAAAGTTTAAAATTTTCTGTACATTCAACATTCACTCATAAATGATGGAAATAATCCAACATATCACATCTTATAACCTCAATTACATCTTACATTAACATAAACATTAACAAACATATCAATCTTATATAATTATATTTTATTACGTCTCTCTCCCACTACTATTTTTTATTACACTTCCTTTTACATTATTTAACTACAAATCTTAAAGTCATCAAAGAAACTTTTTATACAAATTTAAAAACCAACCCTAATTTCAAATGACCCACTCCCCTTTTTTTAAATCTTAAAAAATAGTAGTGGGAGAGAGATATAAATAAAATATAATTATGTAAGATTGATATATTTGTTACTGTTTATGTTGATGTAAGATGAAGGTATTTATGTAACTGATGTTGTTGCAGATCCTTGAAAATAATTGTAAGAAGATAAAAACAGTTGAAACGTTGGAGTTGGTATTATGTAAATGTATATATATGTTAAGTATTGATATAGAAAATAACGTTTTTGAAAAAAAAAAGAATTTTTTTCAATTTGTTGATATTATTGGAGAACATGTATATTTTAAAAGAAAAACTGATTGTACATTTGTTGTGTTATATAATATTTTTTATAATATAACGCTAAAAGAAAAAGATTGTTGTTGTAACTATAGTCTATAACAGAATTGGGCAAACTTTCTAACAGGAAGAGCCATTTTGCTTATGCTTCTCCCGTCCTGTCATTAAAGAGCTGCAAAGAAAGATGTTCACAAAAAATACGAATTTCTGAATGGCTGTGGATGTATTTGAACATTTATTTCAGTAACAGAATATAATAGAATCTGTATATATCCTAAGGGGAAAAAATTCTCTTAAAAATAAACAAACAAAAAATTACTTTGACAGTTTGATTTATTCACAAATTTATAATATTTTAAAATGTATCATCTGCAATAATTATTATTATATAGGGTCTATGGGCACAGACTTTCACATGACCCACCACTCTCACTTAAACACATATATGTCGAAAAGATAAATAATCATCATGAAATACGTAAATTGCTGATTATTGATCTTTTCGAGTGGAGAGTGGTGGGTCGTGTGAAAGTCTGCGCTCATATACTCTATATATTACGTATATAGACACAGGTATATAATAAACCTGTGTTTCAGTTATTACATAGTAGAGATGTCTGCCCAGCCCTATATGTATTAAATGGATTATGTCCTTCCTGTACATGAGGGGTCAGATTGACCATAAGTCAATATGGGTGTGACAAGAATCTCAGCCTCAGGGTGGCTCTTTGAGCATTCCATCATCAGATTTTCAATTGGATGGATGGTTAAAGAGTTGAAGTGGATTGAAGCCTCTCCATTAAAGTATGAAGATTGGCTATCTTAATATATATCTGAGCACTTATAGCATGTATGTATAGAGATGGTAATCTAGACCAACTGATGATTGTTGGTTTAGCATGAAATACATATATTGGGGATTATTTATCTTTTTGACATATATGTGTTCAAGTGTATCAGTGTTATGAGATAGAGTGGAGAGTGGTGGGTCGTGTGAAAGTCTGTGCTCATATACCCTATCTATTACATATATAGATACAGGTATATAATAAGCCTGTGTTTCAGTTAATAATTATTATTCTATAATAAGGTGGAATTTAAGAAACAACATTGTAAAGCATATTTTCCCTCTCCTGGAGCCATAAAAAATATTTATTTACAAATTACAAGAGGAAATAAATGTGGATTGGAATCAAAGAACCATATTTGGCTCAGAGCTGCAGTTTGCTGACCGCTGGTCTATAATATAATTTAATATACAAAATTAACAAAGCGTATGCCACACTTGAATGAGAAGCTATAAAGATACACAGAAATTATTACACGCTAAGCGCTTTCGAGGTCTTTTGCCTCATATTCATAGCGGTACTGTGAGCTGCAGAATGAAAAAATAGGGCAAGGGAAACAAAACAGTATGCAAAGCATATGCAAATGAACTAGATAGTCCAACGTTTGGAGATGTCAAAGCAGGTATCTCGTCTATTGATGGAGTTATTATTGCCATTAATAAAATATGCTTCTCTGATTTTCCGCTTGATGTCATTTTTCTCAATACAGACTATTTTAGGGCTGGAAGGTTCAAACAAATGTCCTGTCTTCTTGGAATGCTCTAAAAATGTTGATGAATTATCATTGTTTTTCATAGCTCTATTATATGTATATCTGTGTTGTGCTGTCCTGTTGATTATGCCTGCCTTGGTTTCTCCAAAATAAATGGCCCGGCAACCAGGTTGTGGGCAAGCTATGCTGTAAACGACATGGGGAGTCTGAGAAGGTTCAATTTTGTCCTTAGAGTTATTGATTAGACGATTAGTGCATGGGGGTGTATGAAAGCTAATTTTAAATTTATTGGCCAAAACCTTGATTAATTGATAGGAGATTTTAGGTATGTGGGGAAGAGTAATATATGGAAGTTTAATATTGTTTTTATTGTCAGTGATTTTCCTATAAAATTGTTTGATTTTATTGTTAATAGTGTTGAGTTTATAGCCTGCTTGTAGTAGGTCTTTGGTGTAAAGATGTATATTATTCTTTCTATCTGCCTCAAACTTGCACAGCTGCATATTTCTATATAAAAATGCTTGCAGGCCTGCCAATTTGTGAGAGCTTGGAGAGTTGGAGTGTGGGTGTATAAAGCCTCTGATTTCAAAGGGCTTTATTATCATTGAATAATTTATACCTCTCTCATCGCGTGTTAACCTAAGGTCAAGGTAATTTAGACTTTGGAATGCGTCTTCTGTTGTGGAATTGATAGTTAGATTAGTATTATGTGTTAACTCTTGTGTAATACTATTTATAGTGTGCTGGTTGGCTAAAATAAATATATCATCTACGTACCGCATGTATATAGTGTGAGGGCTGTCAGCTTGATATTTGGACACGATTAGTCTTTCGTAGTGATTAAGGAAAATGCTGGTTACGATTCCACTGAGGGGGAGGCCCATAGGCCAACCACTTTTCATATTGTACCAAACATGCTCAAATGTTGTATATATATGTTTATCCATCCATGTTAAAAATGTAATGATGAAATTAATGCGTTCAGCTGACATCGTGTTGGTAAGTTCTTGTTGGATGATTTGAATAGATTGTTTTCTGTCCACCGATCCGTATAATTCTTTGACATCAAGGGTAGTCATATAGAAGTTGTTTTCGATCGTGGCTTTTTTGATTTTTTTCCACAACTTGAATAGGACGAATTGACATCAAGCGGAAAATCAGAGAAGCATATTTTATTAATGGCAATAATAACTCCATCAATAGACAAGATACCTGCTTTGACATCTCCAAACGTTGGACTATCTAGTTCATTTGCATATGCTTTGCATACTGTTTTGTTTCCCTTGCCCTATTTTTTCATTCTGCAGCTCACAGTACCGCTATGAATATGAGGCAAAAGACCTCGAAAGCGCTTAGCATGTAATAATTTCTGTGTATCTTTATAGCTTCTCATTCAAGTGTGGCATACGCTTTGTTAATTTTGTATATTAAATTATCGAATGAGAAGTCTTAAAATCTTTAATACTTTATAGTTTAATATAATTTTTGATATTGCCTATGGTATTTTAAGTTCAAGAAATAATTTAGTATAAAAAAGATAGATAAGAATACTCCAGAAGTTAAAGTTAAAAGTGCTAATTAATGACAATGGAAACTTTTAATACTTCTTTCATATACACTTCAATGCAAACAAATTTTCTTAAAAAAACTTCTTTATTTCCTTACAGTTTCGACTTCCCAGCAGTCTTCATCAGAGCTTTATCCGTCCTCCTCTGCTTTAATGGAAACTTTTAGGAATGAATATGAATGGTTACGTAATTAAAAGATTTCTACAGACTGAATGAAAAGAAAGGAAGAGCAAAATTTGAACTGATTAGTATAATAATAAAATCTTATGAAAATAGGATCTAGAAAGTAAAATTAAGTAAATGCTTTCACGAAGGAAGTTAATGATAAGGAACGATTAAACTGAAGACTATAAAAACTCAGGATTGTAGAGCTAAATGCTCTTTTGCTCAAGTGTTTTTTTTTATGCGCAACAAGTATCGTTGGTAACAAGTCAATGTCTGCAAGGAAATAAACCCAGATGATTTGCTATGTGAAGGTATAAAAATCCGACTAGTATTTAAAACACATCATCCCGATCTTATTTTTTGTAAATCTAAAGGGCTCTTAGGTTTTAACTTGGGGAATTTGTACTTATTTAGCATAGTTGTGGAAAGTGTCCAATTCATTAAATAAGACAGTGTTTGTAGGACTATATTTAAAGAGTGTTTAAAAACGTTCAAGACCTCTGTGATCATTTATTTGTCTGTATACATTTAAGCTTGTCTATGTATTCTAGTTTTGTGTTGTACAACTAGTAATAAATCTTTAGTATTAAATTTAGTTTTAGTTATTAATTAGTTGTGGTTTGCCCTTCGAGAGTCATAGGCAAATACACAACATTATCAAACTAATGTATTTTGTTACATATATATATTTGATACATTTTTATTTTTAATTAAAGTTATTTTTTTAAATATTATAAGGATTAAAACATTGCAATTCATTTTTTGTCTTGTTTTTAGATATTAAATACATATGCATATCTTAAAACATATATAAAGACACATACAGGATGCCTCACTGAAAAGTAATTGTTTTTCTTTCCAAATTGTTTGTGCACCATCTCTAAATCAATGCATATGTTACATAACAATGTAGCCTAACTATTTACTACAAACATTTTAAGATGCTAGGATGCCTGGATCATGAGTTATGACATGAAATATGACAGTGTTTCATAACTTAATACATGAAGGAAAAATATGCTAATATGGAATTTTATTTTAAATTGAACAAAATTACTGTTGAAGCAGTGAAAATAATTCAAAATGAACATGGCAGGGAAGCCAGGAATTATAAGAATATTTTTAAATGATTTACAAGATTTATTATAGCAAGAAAAGCATTGAAGGTGATCCATGAAGGCATGAAATATATCGTGACATATCTCATGATTCAAAAATGGTAATATCTTAAATTTACTGTGGTGAATAGCTGAACCATTTTTGCTATATCATATATGCATTACACTTGAGAAGTCTGCTTATAGCAGTGAAACCATTGGTTGTGTTTAAAGTTTATTTTCTTTCACGAGTCTGGTTCAGTTGTGAATTTGGAGTAATTTTGATTATTTTATTGACTAGTTTAGCTTTAGGCTTTTAATGTTTATATATATATATATATATATAAAGGAATTTGAACAGGGTTTTTACTCTATATGTATCCTCCCCTCTACTTCAAACAATCAATACACATGACCACATACATGTGAAAAAAATAAATGATGACCAATATATGTATTTTGTGCAGAACCAGCATTCATCAATTGGGCCAGATCATAATTTCCCACACATATACACAATCAGTGCTTGACTTATATTAAGATATCAATTCTTTAAACTTTAATGGACAGGCTTGTCTTTTCACCCTTCCAATAATTTAACCAGCCATTTAATTAAAAAACCAATGATGGAATGCTCAAAGTCCTTGGTGGATATGATATTGTAGTCATACCCATGTAGACATTATGTCGATTTAAACTCTCACATTATCAGACCATTTCGTATTCATTCCTCCTATTAATATACATAAACTTGTGTTGTTACTAACAAGTTTTGTATTTGAAAAGGTTAAAATTTTATTGATATTCAACATTTAATGATAGCTAATGAAAATAGTCCAACATATTATCACATCTACCATCATCACAAACCTTCAGGCAAATGTATTAATTTTTATAATGATTGTTTAATCCAGATCTATGATCCATAATCTCTCTTCTTCACAACACTTCCTTATTTCTGTTATCAACACGTGATTTCTTTCTACATCATTTGGGATTCAATTTAAATTTTCAACTTTACATCTGTTATTATCTCTTCAAGCTGTATACATAGACTAGTTCCACTTCAGACTTTTAATTCTTTTTTGTTTGTTTTCTTACTTGTTTTGATCTTTTTTTTATTATTTCTTACACTTCTCTATATTACCATGAGTGTTCTGAAGTTTCTGGTATTGCTCTTGTATTAAGTTTCAGATCTTCACATAAGATCTGGTAAAACACATATATTAAACATCTTCTTTCTTAAACATACAGACATATTTTCTTTTAATACTATATTTCTACCAAAAACATTCCGTCCTAGCCACTTGTATTAATAATTTGACCAAAGTATTTGTAGTTGTTATTGCTTTCTAAGTTATAATTATCGATCCTTATTTTCGTCTTGTAAAAAAATCCATTAAACATTAAATTTAGAGATTTTTTATTATTTATTTTCAATTCTAATTTTTACTTTTTCGTATGTCAATTTTTATAATATTTTATGAAATTCTGAAAACGTTATTTGCACTATTGCTTGTATTTAGGTAGATCTTTATTAATATATTGTACAGGCTTAAACCTTCATTTATATATGTAATATGTGCAGGGTTCGAACTCAGACTTTCACACAACCCACCACTCTCAGTGCGATCTCATATTGCTGACCGACCTGATCACACACATGTTGAAAAGATAAATAATCACCAATATATGTATTTCATGCTAAACCAGCAATCATCAGTTGGTCTAGATTACTATCCTCACACATATATATAATCAGTACTCAGCTTTATATTAAGATAGCCACTCTTTATACTTTAAAGGACAGGCTTCAAACTATTCCAACTCACAACTCTTTAGCCTTCCATTTCATTGAAAATCTGATGATGGAACGTTCAAAGCCTTGATAGTGCCAAGGTTGTCATCTGTAAATAAGAAATCTTGCTTCATCATTATAAAAAGAAATAACCTTTTGAGAAGACTTTTAACTAGTTGTTAATACCTTTTTTACATTTTTTTTTAAAGGAGATTTTTTTTAAAAAAAATTCAATCTAAATCAATAATCTTCTACTTAAAGCCACCCCCCACCCCCATAAATTGCGTTGCATCATTTCAATTAATTAACAATTTTGATGCCGCAAATATTATTATTTGAACATTTTTTAAAAGGCAGTTAATACAAATAGTTATATTTTGCAGTCAATAAATTCTACAATTCCTATATGATTTGATGAGTTTTGCTGTAGAAACTGAATATTTATGAAGTTGGGAGAATATTATTTAGTACTTTATATATCTCTTCTCTTTGCTCTCATTTTTTTTTTTTATATATTTCAGCTTAGTGTTTTAAGTCTTTTGGATTAGTATAAATTCTTCATCGCGAATTTATCATGCAATCGACTATCTTTTTACTAATTGTTATAATGTGATTGTGTGAGTATATCGATATTTTAACTCTTCAATTATATCATAGCATTTCTTACTTCGAGCTTTTTCTTTTGATTCTATATTCTTAGTGTTTATCTTCATTTTATCGTCTTCTGGAATTAAAATGATTATACTTTTCTCTAGTTTACTGTTCAGCCTTAGGATTATTAATTTATAAATTATGTACCAATTTTATTTTTAATATAAATTCTCTTTAATTGTACGACTTACGAATGAAAATTATTGATTGTGAAGCGCATTAGTTTAAAAACTTATATTATGCTTATATTTTAATAATGATAAAGTTACTAAAACAGGCAAAACTCACTATACATATTACCACACATGATAAAGTTGCTTACTTACCATAAACCTGAAAATGTAGCGTATGATCAAAGAGACACGGAATATCAGTTTTGTGTCTTTCTTTCAAATGTTAGTTATATATTGCTTATTTATATATGAAGTGATATCGAAACAAAAATCTATCTTTCTTTAAATAGTAAGCTTAATTAGTCAATTTGTAAGCGACAACCTGAAAATCCTGATTATACGAATCTAGTTATTTGTCCAGCAAATAATAATTATCCGATTCAGTACAATGTTGTTTTTGGAACATCGATTTATAATATTAAATCACACGTAAATCAAATGATTTATGAAATACCGTAAATATGGCACACACCCATATATATGTAGGTTATTTATCTAACTTCTTTTGATTCCCAGTCTCTATATTTATTCTGTCATCTTCCAGCTACTCTCTGTCTCTAATTACTCCCTATTTCCAACTTCTTTGTCCGTTGGTATCTAGTTTAATATCTGCTTTGGTAATTCTTTTCTAAGACATTTTCAGTACAAGTCCACACCATTCCAATTGTCTTACTCTGATATCATTTAGTATAGTGTGTATTCATTATTTAATTCTTTTATTGCTTTTGCAATTTCTCTTTGATCTTTTTACTCCTCTTCACTACTATTTCTCTTTTCATTATTTCCTTCAATTGCCAAACCTCATAACCATACGTAATGATACTTTTCATTATTATGTCATATATTCATCATTTATTAGTCTTTTAATATTTTCTGATTCCATAATATCTCATTTAGTATCACTATAGCTTTTCTACCCAGTATTATTCTTTCTTTATAGTTATTTTTCTCTTTGTGTAATATTTATGTCTAGCTATTTATATTCTTCACATTTTCTAATCTATTGCCCATCTTTCAATATTATTTTCTATTGCATTTCTGTAATACACATTTTTTGTTATATTTATTTTCATACCTCATTTTGATCCAGAGTCAAAATTATTTATCTAATTATTACTTTATTTATTCAAGAGTTTATTTGCTATTACTTTTTTCTATTATGTTTGCCCTATTCATGACTTATATTCAAATCATTGACAAGAAAAATTTGCTATTTTTTTCAGACTTTAAATTTTTACTTCAAATAGCTGGCTCACAACCAACATGCAATACTGGTCAGTTTATAGTATCTAACTCTTTTTTTAACTAGAGGGTTTAACACGGGGGGGGGGACCTCCAGCCCATAGGCCAAGTCTGGTCCCAGACATTCTCACATACATATATAAAATGGGTCCATATACAACTTCTATTTAAGCACAAACATAGTGCAGTACAAATATTAAATAAAATAAAACTTATTTTCTCAACTACATCTTTTTCTCTCTGGCCTTTATAATAATTTTACTTTATTATATCAGAGGAAAACTAATTAAATTTTTGATCAATAGGATAATTTTTAAGGCTATCATTTTATGGGGTCAGTGAATGAGAGTATAAATATCCAAATGCCCCTTGGCAGAAAAAAAAGTTTCCTTATTCCTGATTTAATAAATATGAAAAATACAAAGCATTTACTACCCAAAAATTGCCACGACTAATTTATATCTATTCATTGTTGCTCTTCAGCAGGATGAGATTTGCAGTAGACTATTTAAAAATTATTTTATCTATCTTTACACCTATATATAGAAAGAATATTTCAAAATAAATTTGTTTTATTAAGGAAATACAAAAGTTTTACATATCAATGGATTTATAGCTAATCTTCGCTGGAAATCTGGCAGATTAATCTGAATTAGTGAGATTTCAACTTTCATCAATGATGAGAAAAGTGTCATAGTACTGAAATAAAGTTTTTTATTGGTATTTTTACTTGACTTACTCTTTTTTTTGGTCTGTCTGATAAATATTGCAATTCAATTTTCATCCATTTCCCAGTCTAATTAAAACTTCAAGTATATTTTCCCAATGAAATTTTTTTAGCAACAATTTATAATAAAAAAATGTTTAATTTTATATGGGTATCAGTACTTTGATATAATACTATTTATACCTTCATTAATCACTTTACAATGCAATCTAATAGAATTAAATACGTTTTTATATTTGCTTACGATTTCAACAGCTCCGCAGTCATCATCAGAACCTCACTATTCTAATATATACCACCATATAGCGATATTAAATTATATCTAAACTTTCTTTATTCCTAATTTCTGGAACTTTTATTCACATAATTGTGCTAAAAACAAAAATGTACTAAATATAAATTTTCAAATTTCACACACTTTTTAATATTATGTGATCAAAATCAAAAGGGGAAGTGAGAACCATATTTTATTTTGCTCACATATTAATAACCCTGTGGTATGCATGATTTAGCACAATTAAAAGAGCATCCGACCTGGGATCGGGAGGTTCCAGCATCAATTCTGGTTGTTTGAAATTCTTATCAACTCATGAGCAATACTGTGAAAACCGAATAATATTTATTTTTTGTAATTTTATTTTGATTGCGTAATATCAAAAATAGTGTGAAAGCTAAAGAAAATTTACTTTTCTATTTTTTAGTGCATTCAGTTCTCCATTAGTCTAAAACTATGAAAGAAATTGCATTTGTTTAATATTCTGAAACTGAGTTCACTTTTTTTCACTTAGAGTAAATGACTATTTTAGTCAGAAAACTTGCAAAAATTAATGGATATTTTTGGTTAATAACAGGTCAAACAAGAGAGATCATTTAATTGATGAATCAGACCTTTTTAAAATTAGTTGATAATTAATCTAGGAACATCTATATCTAAATTTGCTATTCTGACTTGCTTTTTTGATTATTATAATTTTACCTTTAAGGCTTTGGCTATGCTGAGGCTATTAAAATATGGTAGATCTGAATTTAGTTCAGTCCCATATAACTATTTAAGTTAGGTAGCTGGATTTAAAGACATTTTCATGTCCGAAAATTTCAGAGTTTCTACTTAAATATTACGTATAAAATAAGTGCCGGGGTTTTTGAGTTGATATTTTAGATCTAGTGTCCGAATATTCTAGCTCTCCACTGACATGAGCCATAAGCTCAAAACCAGTTGGTCTGGAGATGGTAAGGTTCTGGATAGAGATTTTAAATATTTTCTCATACCACACTTATCAATTAAGAGTGTGTTTGAGCTATTGGTACGCTCTCTGTATTACATTTTTTTAAATACAAGCTTATAAAAGTAATGTCACATTATATATGACTTGCTTTTTTGATTATTAATTGCACCGTGAAAAAGTATGAAAATCAGCTGCAATCTTTTCCAGTTAAGAAATTATTTTTTCTCTTTGAATTCTAATTAAGATTTAATGTGGTTAATAACATGAAAAAAGTGGTTAATTTAAGTATGTTTTAATGTATCAGTACATATTGATTTCTATATTAAATGAAACAAAATTACATCATTTACACTTGAATATTCCTTATATATATATATAAATAACTGATTATATATAGAAATGAGATAATATCCGTTAAATAGAGAAACACTTAACTTTTGATGTTATTAAGAAACTATCAATTACTACTAATTGAACAATTCCTGAGGTAAAGAAAGTTTTTCTCATAAACCTGTAATAGCTCTTTTTTGGAAGGTCTCAAAAGAACTATTACAGGTTTATTAAAAAAAACTTGCTTTAGCTCAGGAATTGTTCAATTAGTAATAATTGATAGTTTCTTAGTAACATTACAAGTATTACTCTATTTAATGGATATTATCTAATTTCTATATAATAAAATCCATATAAACATTTAGATTATATATATCTAAGATTGCAACAGTATTAATCTTATGAAATTCACTTGTTTAGTCTGTTTCACAATGTATTATGTATAGCAAGGTCTTACATGATTTCTCAAAATACTGTAAAATCATAAATCCGTTAATATTCAACATTTCATCTGAAGTTCTATGTATTTTTTTTTTGCTTTATCAACTTGTAATCTTTTACTAAGTACTTTGTCGATTTTGTTTATTTACTTTTGAATTTTCTTTTGTTGAAGTGTTTCTCGGATATTTCGTGCTTTTTAAATATACTTTTGTCATTTCTTAAGTTTTCTTTTAACTCTAATATCTCATTTATCTTTTTTACATTTTTTAAAACAATTTTAGTTACTCAGTTGACTCAGTGTGATGCATGGATACAATTGTGTATTATATTTTCCATCCCTTCGTAATACACGTTTGTTTATACACATTGTGATTATTACATTTCATAGTCATCAATATTTTTTTAACACTAATATGCCTACTGATGCCCAGGCAAGATCCTCAAGCCCTATCTCCTTGGGTAACAATGAGGGTATATTTTTTGATTAATGACATATTTTATTTATATCTGGAAAGATGCATATGTGTGCATCTAAGATATAAAGAAATTAAGTCCAGCCTTTCTTGTTATATTAATAATTAAAATTTTTTTTTACTAATAAATGCTTTCATTTACCATTTTGTAAAAAGCAACAAAATAATTGTTTCTTTAAATTTACAATTGGAGTTTTTATATTTAACATGAAATAAAGGTATGGAGGATTCAGAACTTAATTTATTCCTGCCCCTCTACCACATTTATTTGAAGTGAAATAATATGTCTAAGTGCATTGGAATGTAGTTAATGGTGAAACTAAAATACGACTTGTAATATTAAGTGGCTGAATGCTTATGAGAAGTTCTTATAATCATAACGAAAAGGTCATCTGAAAAAGATGAAATATATAGGCAACAAATATATACAAATAGTGGATTAGAAAATCCATTTTTTGGAAAGAGGATAGCATGTTTCCTTTTGGTTTATAGCATGAATGTTAGCTATATGCCATGCTTCTTTCATTTTATGTTTAGAGCTATGTCATTCTATACATACAATAGAAGGGAACCACTCTTTTCTTGTTAAATTCTCTGTCTCAGTATTTGTGATCTGATTGGCTAAGTGCTTGAGAGGTTTGCACTCTCTCAGTTTAATTTCAATAGAAGGAAAGGAAGGTTCAAATCTATGTTTAGTGGACCTTTGATGTTATAAAAAACAGAATTATATTCAGATAATTTAATATATCAAGCACAGAGTTCTTCTTTTCAAAATAGTTCATAAACATCCAAAATAGAAATAAAACACACTAACTCCTTCTTTTTAAAACTTGTATTTATATGACTATACAAATGTAAAAAAAAATTAAAAAATCCAACGTTTCGACTATTTTATATAGTCTTTTTCAAGGCACACTAAAATAAAATATATATATAACAAATAACACATATTCCATAAAAATAAATAAATAAAAAAAATTACAAAATATATTCCTAACCAAAAATTTTTTTACCTTATCTCACTCCCCTTTCCTATTACCAACAAACACAACTCATAGAGAAACAATTTCCTTTTATTAAAAAAAAAAAAAAAATCTATATATATCCTTTAAAACATTTAAATTGTTTCTCTATGAGTTGTGTTTGTTGGTAATAGGAAAGGGGAGCGAGATAAGGTAAAAAAAATTTTGGTTAGAAATATATTTTGTAATTTTTTATTTTTTTTATTTATTTATTTTTATGGAATATGTGTTATTTGTTATATATATATTTTATTTTAGTGTGCCTTGAAAAAGACTATATAAAATAGTCGAAACGTTGGATTTTTTAATTTTTTTTACATTTGTATAGTCATATAAAAACAAGTTTTAAAAAGAAGGAGTTAGTGTGTTTTATTTCTATTTTAATTATATTCAGGTTTATTAAGAGCTCTTTTATATAAATAAATATTGAGACACTTGTGGAAAGAGATGCATGAGATTTGCCATAGTATAAGGAATTATATTCAGTTTAAGGGCATAGAATGTTATACACTGTGTGAGGTGTTTGATCAGAAGATAGGCGATCTTTTGAATTATTAATTAATCTGTTGGTTGAAAGGGGGTTATGAAAACTTATCTTAAATGAAGAAGAAAGGATTTTGTTTAATAAAGTTTTTAGTGAGGAAAAAAATGTGTGGGAGAAGTTCTATGGTCTGTCATCTTTGGAGGAATTAATCTTTAGTTTGTGGTAAAATTGTTTTACTTTTCTTGTAAGATGGCTATATTTGAATCCATTGGTAAAGTCTTTTAAGTATTGTCCAATGCTTCAAATTTACATAAATGGTAATTATGGAAAAGGAATGAAGAAAGACTTATGAATTTAAAGAAGTATGGAGACTTTAATTTAGGATTTGTAAAGCTTTGGATTTCCAAAGGCTTAATACACATAGTGTAATTTAATTGATTTGCATTTCATTGTAAATGGATGTCTAAGAATTTAAGTTCATGGTGCGAGTTTTCCCAAGCAATACTGAAAAATATACAGGAGTATACCTGAAAGTTGGATTGAATATTGATGATGACTGATTCTGGTCCAGCAACAAACACATCAACATAGCGAGTAAAAATGAGATTGGACTAAAGTATCTAGGAAGGAGTTTATCTTCAAAATGGTTTAAATATATGCTATGACATGACTCTAAATATAAAATCAAAGAAGCGTGACATATAGCTAATAACATCCTGCTATAAACCAAAAGAAAGCATGCTTTTCCCTCTCCAAAAAATGGATTATCTAATCCAATATTTGCATATATTTAAATATTTGTAGCCTATATATTCCATCTTTTCAGATAACCTTTTGCTATGATTGAGAGGATAAAACCTCTTGAAAGTGCTCAGCCACTTAACACTACAAGTCGAACCTTTGCATCACCATTAACACTTAGCCATATTACTTATTTAATTGGGAAGTCTATCTTTCTTTCATTTTTTCAAGTTAAATATAAAAAATGTGATTTGTAGTTTAAACTTTTTTTTTTTCATGCATCACAAATGAAAGCAATTATTATAATAAAAAAATTATTTCTATTTATTTTTAACTTTTTAGTATTTGCACAGTAGATAAAAATGTTTATTATAAAATATTTTTCTATATATTGTTGTTAACTATCCATACTGGGACCATTTCCTAATTATTGCAATTTCAGTTAAAATAAAGAATAAAAGCAGTCTGAATATTTGAATTTTTTTAAAAAAAGTTTTACATTTTAAAAATCTTTTAAAATTGAAATAAAAACATTTTGATTTTTTTTAAAAAAATGCTTAACAAAAGTATGTTAATAAACAAACTTTATTTAATACACAAGATTTTACTTTAAATCGATTTGACACTTATAGTTTATATATATCACTCGATATTTCTGCAATAAGTTAATATGCACACACCCTCTTATGTATATATCATAATTATTGTGTGTACATAATTATATATATGTATAATAAATCATTAAGTAACTTAAAATATGAAGACATCCTTTTTGGTGAAAAGTGTTTGACAAAAATTATATTGTAAACAAACTTTATTTAATACATATGATTTTATTTCAATTTAACATTTATAATTCATATAAATATATATCCTTGATATTTCTGCAATAAGTTAACATGTATATCTCGTATGTATATATCAGATTTTTTAGGTATACATTATTATATATGTGTACAATAAATTATTACATAATTTGAAATGTGAAGACATCTTTTCTGGTAAAAAATGTTTGACATTTTTTTCTTTTCATTGGAAAAGGGTTTTTTTTTTTAAAAAAAAGTTTAATAAAACTACTTTATTTAATATGGATGATTTCCTTTAAATTTTAGCACTTAAAAATAAATACTTAAAATTTCATCTGGCCAGTAATCCAGATTTATGTGACTAGGTCAACTACCTAAAATATTCTAGTGTCATACAGCATTGCCAATGATTTATATCAAATGGACCAAATTTGAACAAATTTTATTAAATCTAAATATATTAAACCTTGATTTTAAAATTTTATTCTAACTTAATAAGTGTTTACAACAGAGATTGTAACTTAAATAAAAGCATTTAAAAAGATACAAATACATAATTCTCCTGCGGGTTTGTGATGATGGTATTCTAGTCATATTTTTATATTGAACTATTTCCACCATCTAATATGAGTATTGAATATCTTTAGAAAAATTTAACTTTATTTAAATATTCCAAATACATTCAACTATTAGTAATAGCACAAACAGGTTAGTATATGCACAATGTTTTGAGAAGTATTACTCTCCCTTCTTCTTCAGGTGTTGCTGGTCTGACCAGTGACAATACAAGTATAGGATTCAAACTTGAATCCTTAAATTCTTGAATATTGAATTTTAAGGTAATGTTCTAACCAATTGAGTCATCGTGCCAAATTTTTCATATTAGATGATGGAAATAGTCCAAAATAAAAATACAAATATACAATTCTTTAAATAAAGTTTATTACAATTTTAAACAATAATTATCAACAAAAAAAATTAACAAAACCTAATATCTATAGTTGCACAACTATTTAAATAGAACAATTATACTCCTAGGTGTGTATATATACTGAACCAATCGATGTCTAATCACCATCGATGCTTCCTGTTTTCCCACTCTACCTTACCTTTTGGGGGCTGCCGTCTTTCATCACTTTTAAATATAAATATATTCTTCTCCCCCCCACTCTTTCAAAATATTAAAAAGATTAAAAATTAATATTATTTTTTAATTTAAAAAAAAAAGAGGGGGGGGGGGTGGTTAAATTTTTTTTGGGGGGGGGGGGGAGGAAGAATAATTAATGTTGTTTTTGTTTTTACAAGTAAACAAATTTATTTTTTTATTAAAAAATTTTATTTTTATTTATATATATTTATATTTTTTATTTTATTAATTAAAAAAAAAAAAAAGAAAGGAGGAGGGGGAAAAAAAAAAAAAAAAATTTTTTTTTTTTTTTTTTTTTTTTTTTTTAAAAAATTAAATCCAAAACAAATCGTTTATCAGTTGTTGTCGAATGATTTAAAATAGCTAAAAATGGTATTTCGAGCCTTATCTGTATAAAAACCTGTTAATTAAATGTTGTTTGTAAAGGGATTATAGAGATAGGGTTGGTATATGAAATTGCATTCTGGGCGGTATTAAAATGTTATAAAAGGAACCACAGAACAAAGGAAGTGAGTTTTTAGTTACTTTCAGTTTTTAGTTGAGTTCAGAGGAGTTTTTAGTGAGTTGAGTTTAATTACTTTTAAGAAGCCAACACAAGTTCTGCGTGAGTAGAGGAATCTTTTCACCTTTTTCTTCTCCTCTCTTAGGACTGTCTACCAGCCGTCAAAATTCCAGCTGATCGGCCATATGAGATGACATAGAATTACCTACCTGCCTGCCACTATGCTGATATCTTAGGTAAAATCATGTAATTTAGAGCTGCCTTTAATACGAACATTCACGAGTGATTTATAATTTGTAGCTAAATTAATTCATAGATCCATTTATGATCTTTTGCTAGTTTTGCTCGTAAACTCTCTCTCTATAATCCTTTATTAATAATTATGTAATTCTAAATATACGTTTGCTTTCACGATCAAGTTATGTTTATATGACTATATGCAGCTCAATTAAGTGTATACAACTTATTTTGTTTAATATATATATTATTTTCTCTAATATGTCGGTATCAATCAATCTCGCAACTTTAATTAAATTCATTTGTTTATTTAAAATAGAAATCGTTTGCTAGGTTGGTTGGATACCTAAAAGTATTTTATTGTGGATGCGTATTTTATTTTGTTGTTTAGTTGCCTTTATAAAAGATCGTGGCACTCAATATAAAATGCTACCTTTTCTTACCATCACCCGGAGGGCTAATTCTTTAATTAATACGTATATGGGAATCGAATTCAAATATAAATTTTATTAGCTTAGTAATATAAATAAAAGTTATTATTCATTATGATTTGTTAAATGACTCAGAATTGAAAACAGATTATTGCGCAAGAGGTTAGACAATTTCCAAGTTCTAAAATAATGTTATATGAAAATTATGTTATAAAATTATATTCATGTCCAATAAACGTTGCTGGCATACCTTTTCTTTATTCTGATATTTTATCTTTTCCATTTCTCGATTGTTTTGTCATTAGGGACGAGCCGGAAGCTCCCGTCCTACTTTTCAAAATCGTTCGTAATCAGGGATAATACTCCCTGTGGAATGTAAAGTTTATGAGGTTTATGTGCTGCGAATGACAGCATATCCAGATCTGAGATCTCAAACTCAGCCTCTCCTTTCGATATCGCTCCGCCAGAATGCGCGGATATATCCAGTCTAAGTTCGTTTCAAATATTCTTTTAAAATGATAAAATATCCACAATCGCCATGAGGCCGTATTTCGTTATTGTATGGTAGTACTGTTACTCTGCCGTACGCCTAACTTTAGTAAGTCGCAATGATGTGTTAAAGATAATGATTCATTTCATAAAAATACATTTAGTTCATTGAGTTAAGCTGCTTTCTTTTAAAAACTGTTGTCGATTCCCATAGATGTAAATCTAATTTATATTAATGATTGCATAATTTACTCTCGTAAATAAAGCGCATTGTTTGTTTCTTATTTCTAAAAGACGTCTTTGCCAAACAATGCGAATAAAAGTATAAATAATGGTTCTCCTAAGAAATACATGATCGAAATCATATATTTTGCCCGTTATCAAATAAATCATTTACTGTTAAAACTGCCGCGATCTTTTATATTTATTTTCGGCATCCACGATGTTTCGTAGCAAAAGTTTTCTTGTATTAGCTTTTTAACTCCGCACAAGTTATAAAACACTATAAAATTGTATCTGTAAAATTATATTTATTAAATGAGTGATAGAGGGGATTTTATACAACAAATTCCCAAGTCTTGTAAATAAACAATAGTGCCCCAAGCGTGAAACTATTTGGTAAAATATACATATGTTTCCTTAATCTTTTGTAACATATATATGCGTTTTCTACGTTTATTAAATATATATATAATTTCATGTAAATCCTGGTTTGTTGTTTTTGAATTATTTTCTAGTTAATATTTAGAACTATTTTCTTTAGCTAAGAGCTTAGCATTAGGAAATAACTATAATAAGTGTAATTCCTGGGCTACTCCAATCTCGATCATCATCATCAGTCTGATCTTATGCTCTACTGTTTTGCTTCTGGGCATGGATTTAAAATAATTTTACTGTGTCCTCAGAATTGTTCATTGGGTCAGAGATTCGAAGAATAGGCAAATAGGTTAGAATTCAGGACTGCTTCAGACCTGTGTATCTCGAGCATGATCGGATTCGAGGTACTTTTGCTTAGGATTTGAATCTTGTTAAGTGAGCATACTATTTTGACCGGTACAATACATGGTACATAAGTATGTGTATAAATAAGTTACGTATCATTAATGAAATAAAATTATTTCAATATTTTATTGTTCGAAAAAAAGTTAAAATAAAAATCTTGGGGATTAAGTTAAAATACTAATTATAACTTTTTCTTTTCTTATAATTGAAAACAAATTTGTACAAGATATAATCAGTTTCTGGACATAAATTCCGGACTGATTAATTAACAATAGTTAACTAATTTCTGTGTAATCAAAAATAAAAAAATGAAAAATGTAACTAATTAAAAACGTAAAGATCAAATGAATTGATATGGATAGAATTTAAGCAGAGGTGGAGCCAAAGAGTGTAAATGCTGCAATCACCTATTGTCCAAAAGAAAACAGTAGCAGCAGCAGAAAAAGCAAAGCAAAAGGAGGAAAGAATCTATAAACCAGCTAAAAATGACTGAGTCCAGCTAGATGAAGCAATCTTCATACGGTCGCGCTGAGAAAGAAATGTATTGTTAAAACAAACCTGAATGTTTGTTCATTTTTCCAAACCTATCTCCTGAACACAGCCAGATGCAGTAGTATATCTCTGATTTGCCTTTGCCGTTTTTATCTGCAAACAACTAAACTATAGAACCAGACCTCACAATAGTACCCTGAGCCAGAAGGAAGTGATCAGCTATTATAATAGATGTCCACTATAAATCTGACAGGTTCAGAAGGCAGAGGTGATCACCCAGATACTGTATTAAAAAAAAACTAGATAAATATATTGAAGCTGTGCATATATATACAATTAGATATATGCTGGCTTCACCATCCACTGTGCGCTAGCTAAGACCCTAAGTTCAACCACAGTGAATGTATGTTCTTTTCTTAAAATAAATTATCATCTGCACAAATAATTACGTAAGTTAAGGAAGGAAAGTGCAACAACTCTCCATAAAGGAGTACCAAAGAAAACATTATTTTCCAGGCATGTGGGTGTTGGATGAAGAGGGTTTGAATACTTTTGTGTCATTTTACCTTTTAGCTAAAAGTATATAACCCAATATTAGATAAGCTGGGTTGGGTACCTGAATATATGGGAGAAAAATCCAAAGGCTATCTAGGTCAAGGAGCACTGTAGATAAAAGAAGTAAGACATACGATAGGGCAATTAAAAGATGCAAAATCAGGGCATATATTCACCTTTTAGTTATCATTGAATGAATTGTGAAAAGATATTTGAGTAATAAAATATATTAAAAATGATAAAGAAATAAAAATGTGATAAAACTATATACTCAAAAAAATATAAACAAAGGTATAAACATGGTTAAATGCCCAATGCAAAATTAGGCGGAAAATTATTATTGTTAGATAATTGGAAACTTTAAAAGTGTAATTAAATATCTTTTTTTTTTTTAAATTTGATTTGAGTAATGAAAAATTAGATAGTAATAAGTTTGAATTTATTAATCTTTATGTATATATATATTACTTTTAATGGGTTATAATTTGAATGATGCCAACTGGATAAAGATGCTACAGAAAAGTTTGCAATGCGATTATAAAAAGGAGATATCTTGATCGTTCCTATAAGAAATGAAACATGATTTGATATTTTAAATATGTAAAAATAATAAATAGTCGACATAAAATTTTTTTTTAATATAAAATGCTTTTATTGACTGTGCACTAAAAAGAAAAAAAATAATTGTTTCTTCAACCACAAATGGGATTTTTAGATTTAACTTGAAATGAAAACAAGGGGGGAAGTCCAGTCACCGCAGGCACCATCATCCCTAGGGTAGAATTGGCATTAAATCACTAAACATCACATACCATTTCCTATACTTACACTAGCTGTTAAAACAGGCAAAACTTTCCTTACAGTTGTGCCTTCATTGATTACTTTAGTTTGCACTGGGTGGCACTATTTTATGGAGAGTTTTACCTCTGTTTTAACAACTATATGCAAGCATAGGAAATGATGATCATGTGATGTTTAGTGATTGCTCAAGAGATGATAGTGACTGTGGTTATTAGAGATCCAAAATATATAGATAGGTTCAGAACTATATGACAATAAATTAAGCTTGGATTGAAAACATTATTGTGTTTTCATTTTGGACGCATAACTTTACAGTTAACTAAAATGATAAAAGGTGGCTACTAGAGGTTTGCATTAGATCTAAGTTCTACATGCATTGCTATCAAATCCAAAGCTCCTTGCTGATGAAAGCCATAAACTAGAAACTAGTCTGGGGATATTGAATGAATAGGCACAAGATAGGGATTTTATGACCAAACCTTCTTGCATCCATTCATTACTCCAGCTTGTAATGGCTAGCATTACTGTATGAAGAGTTTTGCCTCTGAATTTAAATCTATAAAACCTCAATTTTAAAATTTTATTATAACTTAAAAAAGTCAAAAGTTTACAAACAAACTGATTTTCCAACTTCAATAAAAAGCATTTAAAAATATACATATCATCAAATACATATTGATAATTAAGCTCACTGAAAAGTTTTATTTTGATAATGAAACATTGCTTCATCAGTCATATGTAACCCAAATACCATTATCTCAAATTCAATTACTATAGATATCACATATAAATGCATATTTTTATTAACTGCTTTAAAGCAGAAAGACATTTTTGAAAACAAAACAAACAAAAACTTAGGTTTGAAAGTTTTATACAGAGATATCCTTATATACAACCTTTCAATATAAACAGAAATGGGTGCTTGAAAATGCATGTTCCTTTTATATTTGTTGAGATATAAAGTTATCAATTATTAATTGTATCAATCACTTCAAAATATTTAATCTCAATACACTATATATATTTAGCACTGTAATTGTTTAGCTTTACATATTATAAATTACAACATAACATGTAAGTCTGGTGATGGAATATGCTACTTAAATTGGGCGTAACTATTACTGAAACATTTGAAATGATTTAAACTACATAAAACAGTAAAGCTATGATTTCCAAGAATGTTTACAAATGTTTTGCAAGAAGACGATTTATGAAGATATGAAACATACTGTCACATTTCGTGTCATAATTCTGAAATGGAGATCCTAGCACCTTCAAACTTTTTGTGAATAGGTAAATTGTTACTACGTAACATATACATTGAAGAGAGAATCAGTCAATTTTCACTGGAAAACAGTAAACATATTGAAAAATATTCGGTAATTCACATTATATGGTGATAACTTGTTATTTAATCATAGCAAATAATTTAAAAGATTAAATTAAAACAGATTTGGAGAAACACCATATAGAAATGTTCAACAGATAGAGTTTTTTATGGTTGGTATAAAATGAGTCAAATCGTTACAAGACTTTAACAAGCCTGATCTATAAACACAAAACAATTTCTCTTTTAGAAATGAATAGATGATGATACTAGAATGACATATCAATTTTTACCAGAGCTAACGTGTTCTTAACTGCTCTAACATATTTTGAGAGAATGTTACATTCGACAAATCATATTCCACACATAATCTTAATATTTAGTGTCAAAGATTTTTGTAGTCTGACCATATTAAACACACAATGTATAAAATGAAAGTTACAAAAAAAAAATATTACCACAATATTTACTAAAAAAATTTTATTTTTAAAATTAAATAAAATTAAAATAAATACCCAACATTATCTTCAAAGCTTCAATCTAATAAATTTTGACAAACTGTTTTTCTGTTTGGAAGCAAATATTCACCCCAATCCTTGCATTTGACAATCTAAAAGAAAAATATCTATTTAATTTTTTTTAGGTATTGAATAAACAAAATCAACATAATTAAACAAAATCTGTTGCTAAGAATTAAAAAACAATACAATCAAAAAGACAGGAGTAATTGAAGATGAAGTAGCGACTATAGAAAAATTATTTGGAAAAAGTTTATCAGTGGAATATTAGAAAATTTTCTAAGAAAAAAAAAAGACGTTTCAATTATTTTATTTGTATCCTCATTCTGAGTGAAATAAATTAAAGAATATCCTAAAAATTTCTATATATACTGTGATTTCCATGTTAACTTCTTATAAGTAGGTTTTAGCAATCAAAAGTTAAGAATGAACCTTATGATACAAAGACCAAAAATGGTGAATTTGTTGTCTATGACCCTTCGTTTTATAGTTTAACTGAACTAGGGAATTCCAAATTTTATCTAAAAAAAAGGTGAAACAAAGAATATTTAGCAATAATTTTTAAGTTTTTTTAATTGTATACTCAAGTCAACCACATTCTTGAAACATATGAATAGAGACACATTAAAAAAACCTTTTTTTTAACGGAAGTTCTAGGCTGTTTTTTACCTTTTATCAAGATTCCTACGAGTGATATCTTCATCCTATTATAATCCACATATGGTATGCATTATAATAGAAAAACTTGTGAAATAGTAATAACATATCCAATTATTTCCATGTTCAAATCCAGAATATGAATTTTTTTTCCATATTCTAATCAGACTTATGATTTTTCTTTCTGATACTTGGATCACAGTCAATCCAGCTAACCATCCAAAATTGACCAATAAACAGGAATCTAGCTATTTTTTTTAAACGATAAATGATATGCAATCCAAACCCTGATCTTGGTGCCCTCAGCAAACTTGGAAAGTTATATCTTCACCTTCAATGTTCCTCTTTGAGGAGCTGATGAAAATAGCATTGCGCAGTTAAAATCTGTTTTATTATTCTTTATTAGAATATAAAAATTAGTAATTTTTTTTTAAATTATGTCTTGTGGCATTTGAAATACAATATCATCAGCTATGTATTCCAATGAGAATAGCTATACAAGAGGTAGACATATTTCTTTTAAAAAAAACCTACATATATCGTGATTTCCAAGTTAATTTCTTATGACTGAACTTTAGCTAGAAAAAGTCAAAGAGGAAACTTATAAGAAGTCAAAAAATATGAATTTCTTGTCTATAACACTATTTTATAGCTTAACCGTCTGGACATAGCTAGCGAAAAAAACTTTATACCAGGGTTTTAAATTGTCAGGAATTCCAAATTTTATCTAAAGAAAAAAAAAGTGAATAGAGTCCTTTAGCAATAATTATTAAATTAAATTCTTTTTAAGAAATATTTAAAATCTCCATTCCACCACATATTCTTAAAACTTATGAATAAAGATAGATGAAAAAGGCAAACAATTCCCATCATTTCATGCTGAATCAATTACTCCAGAATTTAAGTACATCTTAAAAACATTACATATGGAAAATGAGAAATTAAGTTGAATTTTCTATTTATTTATGTGTAATTAAAAAAAATACTAATTTTTAACTGAGGTTTAAAATTTATATTTGTGTCAAAGTTTAGTAAATGATTAATAATATCACTAAGTATTTATCTAACGTTTAGATTGTAATACAGAAAGTTCCCATAAAACATAAAAAAATACCTTGTTCTTAATTTTGATAACATCTCTATTGCTTGCTTCAAAAAACTAATTATTACAGCAGGATTATTAATTGTTCTAAGACATAAATTAGGCTTAATTTTATAAAATGTTTGCTGAAATCTTCAATAAAATTTTGGTACAAAATATAAAAATCGGATTTCCAAAAAAAAATATGGACATTTTAAATATCAGATTCTATAGAATGTCTATTGCAATAAACATTCCTTTGTAAAAGAATTCATGAAAATATATGCTTCGTTATTAGTATAATCATATTAGAAACATAAAATTGTTAGTATATGAAGATAAAACAAGCATATGGAGATATAATGACTTGCTGAGGTAAAAATGTGAAAAGAACTTAGATAATTGGGGCAATTAAATCTTTATTATAGTTTTTACATAAGTCTTTAGTTAAATATATAATCTTACAGCTTTATTCCTTAGTTCATAAGAAGTTCGAAGATAGGAAGTGATATCTGAAGATCTTAAACTCCAAAAACTGCCAATCTACCATGACACAGGCAGTCTTTTAATTGTGGTTAATGCATTCATTTGTCATGTTATAATCTGAGGTTCAATTTCGGGTTAGGCGAACTTTAAAAATTTTTCCAAATCGTGAGCATGTTTAGTATTTTTCATTTTGTAACCAACAAACAGCTAAACAATTATCTGTCTAGATAAAGTCTCACGTTATCAAAGTTGGTTGGAGTATATTAAATTAAAAAAAACTGTAACTAATATGACTCAATTTACAAAGATATGAACCCACAATGTGAGATCAAAAAAATTTAATTTTATTAAAAGCGGCTTCCTTAATATAAGATTGAAAATAGTAATTATCAGCAGTAAATTGTTATTGTTAGTGTTAGAATATTTTACATTATTAATATTAAATAAATTAAATAATCAAATGGTTTCACAGCTCGAGAGTTCATAAGAATAAAGTGAAAGCACCAGAAATGCCAAAACTGGAATCAATCAGAGACAAGACCTAACACTTTAGCAACTGTGCGAATTCACACAGAGCAATCATTATTAATACCATAATACTGAAACATACTGACTGATAATTTAAATCAATTTTGAATTTTCTGCTGCTTAAACTGATCCAGGATCTATTCTTCATAGGACTACTATTTTAACAGTAGCAAACTCTATATGAAATGGTGATCATGTAATGTTTTATTAACGGCCATTTTGTAGTTTAGAATCACAAAGCTCTTTTGGATTAGCTACTATTTTAACTGCACACTGGCTACAGATGGTGGAATTTTCCTTCTGATTAAGAAATAATTCAATATCTATAGATTTGAATAATGGACACAGTATACAAATGTCTTCTCAAATTGCTGTATATCTCACTTTTCTTAGTGGTTACCATCTATAAGTAGTACAGTTTCTGTAACCATGGTAATATGGAACTGAATCTATTATTTGCTCTTGTCCAAAACTACTTTTGCATCAAATTTGTTAGTGGTTTTTATAATATGAATCTTCAACAATATATATATACTGGAGAGGGAGTTTATATAATTTTAAGATACCTTAAATAATGGATATTAAATTCTATTTATATAAGAGCGAATGTACAAAGTCTTAATTTTTGTTGATTAAAATTGATATAATCTCTACACTTACAGTATTTTACCTGTGTGAGTATAAACATGCACAAATACGGGCCAAACAATGAATATTATATTTTATTACTTTTTATCAATGCATTTTACCTCACAAACTCTATTATATCATGGCACAGCAATCTTTACTCATGAGGTTAGCTAGAGGCATCAAATATCTAGATCTCCATGCGAGTTGACAGTTCGATATTTTTCCATATTCTACTCTCTGACAAATATGAATAATGTATATATGTAAAAACATTTTTAAATTCATCTGTATTTGTATTAACATAGCGCAGATGTTTCAGCAGGATTTAATTAACCATCATTTTATCAGAATCAATTTCTCAGTACCATTACTGGAAATACTGCTAACAACAAATTACTAAACATCACATGATTACAATTTCCTATGCTTACACAAGCTGTTACAATGAGAAACTCTCCGAACAGAAGAACCACCCATTGCAAGCCATAGTAATTAATGGATACAAGAAGGCTTGTGTATGAAATCCTTATCTAGTGATTACTCATCCAATATCCCCAGACTAGTTGCATTAGACCTTAAGATATAGGTATAGTGCTCTCAGATCCAAGATTCCTTGTTAATGAAAGCCACAAGCTAGAAACTAGTTTAAAAATATTGGCTGAGTAGGCACTAGATAACAATTTTATGCAAGAACTTCTTGTATCCATTGATTACAATGGCTTGTACTACTATGTAGAGAGTTTGTCACTATTTTAACAACAAATTACCTAATACCAACTCATCTTTTAATCCAATCTTTTAAAAATTTTGTATTGAATGAAATAATCAAAATGTAAATCATGCAACAGTCTATCAATAGCATTTCTAATAACAGATACCAAGTTTTCCACATTAACCAGATAATAGAAAGAAAAAAATCCAGCCATAACATAGGTGCTGTAATAGTAATAATACCAACAAGCTTTAATAAATTGAAGAAACAACAAAAACATTCACAACTTCCTTCGCAAAAATCTTTATTTTAACATATACACAGTGAAAAGATAACGGGTTCTCTCTCCCAAGCTACCGACAGTGTCATTTCTAAATAAATAAATGTGTTATGTCAAGGCATGGTTTAAATATTTAACACAAAATCTTTAAGGTACTAATATGTCTGAATCATGAGTTGTGACATGAAATGTGATATTTGTACCTTCATCCATGATGGAACAATATCCTAATAGATTTTGTTTTAAATTGGAACAATATTATTACGGAAATGTTTGAAATAATTCAAACTGCACATGACAGTTAAGACATGCATTGTGAGAACATTTTCAAATGATTTGCAAGATTTGAGTAATGTCAGGAAGAGTATTGAAGATAATTGACATAGGTATGCAATACAATTACATTACCTATGATAACTTGTCATCCAGACACAGAGAACTTAAATAATTGCAACATAACATTACACTGATTCAGAGATGGCGCTGCAGGTAGCTTGGAAAGAGACCTGGTAACTTTTTCATTGCAACAAACTGTTTATACACAAAAGTATTTGTAATTAAATAAATATCCATATATGAAACTGAAATTTAAGATTTTTCTTTACCTTTTGCTTCAAATACTAGGAAGTCATCTTAGTAATTATCAACACCTTCGATCTTGAGATGTAAAATAGAGTCTTCTAGCAATAGGGCCAAAAGTTTAATATTTTCAATATTATTCATGTTACATATCTTCAAGTGCTTTAGCGAACTTAATAAAAGTAAAGAATATATATATAGAAAGATCACATAAATGAACATGCCCAAATATTTAAAATTCTCATTTTCATGGATAAAATATGTCTGTTACGATTTTATGGACAAAAATTATTTTGACTAATCATATCTTCCATACATAAAAATTCTCAAAAGATTTAATTGGAGATGATAATATTAATAATTGGATGGTAAATTGCTTAAGAGATTATGTGATGTTCAAGCTATTTAAAGGCAAACCGAGTTCTGAATTCCCATATAGCTAAAACTACATGAGATAATACTGTTAGTCAAAATAGTTTTCAGTCATATACATGTTTCCCATTAATTATAAGCAAACACACACACATATATACACAGTAAAATTTCAATCCATTATCTCTGAGTAGAATGGAAAAAAATACACTATCTATTCTACTGAAAAAATCGTTGGTTTTCTTTCCAAGCTGTTTGCAGTACCATTTCTAAATTAGAATGTGTTACATAGCAATATAATTTATCTAATTATCACATAAATTTTAATACACTAGTATGTCTGAATCATAAGTTATGACATGAAATGTGACAGTATTTTGCAGTTTCATAGATTATCTTCAATGTCCATCATTTCAAATGTTTCAGTAACAGATTTTCCCAATTCAAATCCTAATTTAATGTTACCATATTATTCCACCATGAATTAATATACAAAAGAGATTAACACATTTCATATCACAATTTAAGATCCAGATACATTAGCGCCTTAAAACTTTTATGATTAATAGTTAAACCATGTTGCTATGTAATGGCTTTGCAGACTGCGTGGAGAGAGCCAATCATTTTTCTGCTAAGAGATTCTTGTGTAAGTGGGAAGAGAAAAGTATTGGGAATGATGCTACATTCCACTGTATATATATAACAATCACACAATATTTGGGAAAAAATACATATCTAAAATAGTTTACCAAATACACAGAACTAATATGAGTTGACTTACCCAAATCATGATATTCCAAGGTATCAGATTTTTAAAATTTTTAATTATTATATAATATATTGTAAATTGTCTGTTAAAATTAAAGTAATACTAAATAGTTTGTTTAGCTTTTTAAAAAAAAATTTTTATAGCATAATTAGATTATATTTTGATTAACAGAAAATACATATTTCAAGATTGTAATGTTGTTAATAAATTTAGCACAGGAAGTGATCATTGATTAGTAAGAAGTAAGATAAGTTTTAATGCAAAACTAGAAAGACAAAAATTATTAAAAAAAACTATATTTACAGTTGATATTCCTAATCTTCAGAAACACTCTAATAAATTTAAATTAGAACTTACAAATCGGTTTCAAGTATTAGTAGATTTTGAACATGATTCAGATTTGAATGAAATTAATAAGAAATTAACTGATACACTTTTAAAAACTGCAACAAAGATAGCTGGTAGAAAAAATCAGCAATTGACCAATAAAATTTTTACTGAGACTAGAGATTTATGAAGAAAAGAAGGAATAAGAAGATATACAAAAATGATGCATTAAAAAGAATTGAATACTTTGAATTTTGTAAAATGATGTGGAAAAGAGTTGAAAATGATATAAGAAAGTATAACTGTGAACTAGCAAGGAAAGCTGTAGAAAAGAATAAAAGTCTCAAGAGTGTAAAACAACATTTTGGTATTGGAAGGAAATTTATATCTGCAATAAAAAAAAAAGATGATTAATTATTACTATAAAGAGAGATGACATTATGAAATGGGTAGAAGACTTTGGAAGGAAATTTATATCTGCAATAAAAAAAAAAGGTGATTAATTATTACTAAAAAGAGAGATGACATTATGAAATGGGTAGAAGACTTCTATCAAGAATTATATAGTAATAAAGAACAAGTTTATATATATATAATATTTATACCACAAATCGATGTATGTATTTCTTCAAAATAATATATGTAAACTTATAAATAAATATTAGAAAATACAATAATTAAAATTTGTTAAAAAAAAAATAAAAAATATAAACATCACTTAGGAGCGCTTTCAACTATCCTTGTAGTCTTTGTCAACTAATACTTTGAAAGGTCAACTTTCCTATAATTCCATAATCTTAATGTTTGTATTGCCTGCCTATTGATTAAGCCTCGCTTGCATTTATATATTAACATAGCTTTCTTGATTTTCTTTTATTATTATTTCTTTCAGTTTGCAATATTTTTATGTTATTATAATTAAAATCAAAACCATATATACATGATTTATTATGGTCATAAAAAACAGAAGCTGATAAATTATCATTATCTTTAGAATTTTGTTTTATATACTTTTGTTCTTTTCTCCAATATGCATCTTGACTCATCTATATATCCACTACCATACCTACACATCCATTTGTAAATGATACAATTTTATTTGTAAGGTTTTATCTTTACAGTTATTTATTAATTATAAATAATAATATGGTTTCACCATATATTAATAGCCTCACCAATATAACATCACAAAAGCCTCATTGAGTTCAGACCCATATAGCTATCTGGTTTGTAAGATTGGATTTGAAGACATTTATGTGTCTGAAAAATTCAGGTTTTCAAATTGATAGTAACATATTAGATAAGTGCTAATTTTTGAGTTGGAATTTTAGATCTAGTGTCTGGAGTCCTAGCTCCTCACTGAGGTGAGCCATAAGCTCAAAAACAATTGGTCTTGGGATAAGGACATTCCGATAGAGATTTTGAATTCTTTCTCTTTCGGCACTTATATATTAAAGCTTGATTGGAGCTATTGGTAAGCTCCCTCTAGTGAACCATTTTAATACAAGATTAAAAGCAAATTACACAATTTGTGTTTTGTTTTATTAATTATTATAAGTTTACCCTTGAAGGCTTTTGTGATGTTATATTGTTGAGGCTATTAATATATGGGGAAACTGAATTGAGTTCAGACCTATAAGGCTGGATTTGAAGACATTTACGTGTCTGAAAAAATTCAGGTTTTCAAATTGATAGTAACATATTAAATAAGTGCTAACTTTTGAGTTAGTATTTTAGAGCTAGTGTCTGGAGTCCTAGCCCTCACTGAGGTGAGCCATAAGCTCGAAATCAATTAGTCTAGGAATGAGGACATTCCAATAGAGATTTTGAATTCTTTCTCTTTCGGCACTTATATATTAAAGCTTGATTGGAGCTATTGGTAAGCTCCCTCTAGTGAACATATTTATATATTGGAACAAAGAAAGTCATCTATCAGAATACAATGACTAATAAATATATAAAATTGGATTGCCAAATTATGTAAAAAAAAAATTATATCTATGGTCGACTAGTAATTGGTTTCTAATTCTAACTACAGTAAGACTAATGCTTAATTATTTATTGGAAAGTTAAAGTTACTTACATTCTATTAAATTAGTATTATTTAAATAAAAATAATATAAGAAATGTTGAATAGGCTTGATTAATTTATGAACTAGGATTGCCATGAATAATAAGTTTCAGCCTTTTCGGATATCAATGTTGTAACATTCGGATTTATTTATTAAGCGTGTAGAGAAAGGATTACACTTTTTTTTTTGACATATGCGCCTTTCTGATTTTATAATAACTCAATGGTATCATGTTGGGTACAGAGGAAACTCTCAAACCCAAACATAAGATAAAGACTATAAAGATAAAATTAGCCATCTCATCTTTAACCTAAATTCTGATTTCTATTAATTTATAATATTAACATGTAGTATATTAAAAAATTTCATGAATGTTAATATATGTAAAAAAGTAATGGATTTAAAAGTGAACAGAGTAGCATCTTCTCTCTCAAACCAAAACACTTCAGACTGACCTATATAAATCAGAATTTAGGTTAAAGATAAGATGGCTGCTCTTATCTTTATAAAGTCTCAATTTTGTATTTGGGTTTGAGTTTCCTCTGTACTCAACATGACAACATTGAGTTATTATAAAATCAGTAAGGCGCATATGTTAAAAAAAATGAAATCCTTTCTCTTGAATATCAATGTTGACATATTTACAATATGGAGATCAGATGAAAGAGGATTTCTCTTTTTGTCAGACTGAATAAATTGGCATTGATAAATGAAAAGTAAAATTGTATTTGCAAGTTTATTAAAATGATTAGTTGTGAATCTACCTGCAAAATAATTATGAGTAACATTTATTCAAGAACAAAAATCTATATTTATATCTATTTATACATTTATTACTTTATAATTCGCAAAGTCTGTCATTTGTTTCAATGAGCTGACAATCTTAACTAGGATTTATATTATTAGCATCCTGAAAAATCAAGTTATGGTTTATTTTCTGATTAGGTCTTATTTTCAGGGGAACATCGTAATATCCATGTAAACAGAAATAACCTCTAACTTTTGGTGTTACCAAGAAATTATCAATTATTACTAATTGACAATCCCTTAGGCTAAACCAGTTTTTTTCATTAAACCTATGAGAGCAATTATAGATTTAATGAAAAAAACTGGTTTGGCCTCAGGGATTGTCAATTAGTAGTATCTGATAATTTTTTGGTAACATCAAAGTTAAATGTTATTTCTATTTACGTATTATATTTACATACATATATAATAATAAAAATAATAAATATAATGGTGATTAACTATTATACATAGTCTTTCAATCCGCAGAAGTACTTTTGATTAATTACTTAACCATCTTCAACTGCCGTTTAAATTCAAAAAATATAACAGAAACGAATGTCTCAAATCCCAAGATTCTAAATTTTAATGTTAGTGGCTTATCTATTAATTGTATTCATTTTATTTCTATTTATGAAAAGTGCCTCCTTTTTTTTTTTTATTATGGTTTCTCTCTTCATGAAGAATCTTAACATTTGCAAGATCAAACTTAAATTTATATTTACATGTCCTTTGTCCAAGAAAACTGAAGCAGTCATTAAATCATTATTATTTTTACTTTTTACATGCTTATATAACAACTGATGCTCCTTTAATCTTTTCTTTATACTGCAGTTTTATATAATTTTGGTTAGCATACAACTGAAGTCATGTATCTTGATTATTGTATAGTTCACATTAATTTGGCCAGTAATAGTGGTCTGTAATGCTGTCAAATTCATCTGTCAGATATACAGGTATATTTATAAATTTTAATTTCAATTTGGAGACTTAATTTGATTATGAACATTTAATTCAAAATAAGTAATTCCATAAAGCAAAAAAAAAAAATTATTAAAGCAACCAATTATACAAATTTTTTTACAAAAACGACAGTCTTTCAGGCTGGCTACATTTCTCATATTTATTAATATACTATTAAAATCTTTTGTTTAATTTACATTAAATCTTAAAAAAAAATTGTTAAAGCAATTAATTAAAAAAAAAGATCGCCTTTACATAGGTTGGGTAAATTTTGTATGTATATAAAATTAATAAAACAGTACTCCTATAGCCGGTACATGCAGTTCAATGCCATAGTCTAGAATGATTAGCTATATAATACAGTGAATCCCTAAATAATATTGCAACAAGAATTAAGCAATATATATATATTTAAAGAATAAATATATATATATTTAAAGAATAAACCAAAGAAAAAAGTTGCATAAATGTTCAATTATTTTTGGATCATGAAAACGAGCAAGGGCATATTTCCATTCCAGAAAATGTTAAATTAGTATGTTTAGAACAAAACAATCACAAAGAAGAAGGATAATAATAATGTCTTTAATAAAAGATCCAACAGGATTCAATTAGATAATCAAAATAAAGCAGATATAATTAAGCTCTATCTAGCCATAAAATAAAGAAATCCACCACAGTGTGTTAACTAACTAAAAAATAAAGTGAATCTGTCTATTTTTATGCCTTAAAAGTATAAACTAAGTTTATCAAAAGTTAAAAATAAGACCATCTTTATCTTTTGCTGAATTAGATGAAATTTTGTAATTGAAAGTGCCATATTTATATCTAGTTGTATATATTAATTCTACTCCAACATTTCAATATATATGTGGCAAATTTAGCTTTATTTACATCAAAAAGTATAAGAACAAATGAGTCAGCTTTATTTCTTAGTTTGCTATTGTAGGATGGTGGATGTTTTATTATTTTACAATTAGATGGAGCTCATTTCCACTCTATTTTCATATACATTTAATGCTATGAGAAGTTAATATTTCTTATTTGACTTATCTTTAATTACCACTGCAGGAGTTGTTAAAAGATACAATCTTTATCCTCTGCCTAATTAGATAAGATTTCATAATTTCAGTTACATCAGCCGTTAACATTAATTCTGTCCAAACTTTCATCATGTTTGGCAAATCTTGATTTATATACATTGGAAAGCTTAAGAGTAGACAGGTCCACCCAATTTTTAAGTTTGCTATGGTGGATTCGTTTAACAGCCATTTTTATACACATTTAACGCTGTGCAAAGTTAATTTTTATAATTAAGTAAATTATTGGAAAGACAGCTCCGATAAATATATTACGCAGTCTGATTAACTTGTAATAATTAAGTCATGAATATGGTGCATTGCATTGAAAATGCATTAGGCTAGAATAATACCTGTAATAAGATGATGAAATTTTACTTCGCCAATGCATATGCACATACATATGCATTAATTTTATTACGTGTGTAAATATAAATCCTTTCAGTGAAGAAAATGAGGATTGCCAATTCCTCAACAAGCATTTAAAATATCTCTGTCAACCCCCCCCCCCCAAAAAAAAACCTCTAAAAACACCAACCCAAAGTCAGCATTTAACTAAAAGTTATCTATTGAGTGGAAAATCTGAAATTTTCAGACACCTACATGTCTTCAAACCCAGCTATCCAACTCAATATGTGATCTATGACTCTTATTTTGACTATTTATAGTCTCTGCCTAAAGTCTTATGCAATATTATATTGCTAAGACTACTAATATATGGTATGGCTGAAGATCTCTCAGCCACATATAGCTATTTGAGTTGGATAACTGGGTTTGAAGACATGTGGTGTCTGAAAATTTCAGATTTCCACTCAATAGATAACTTTTAGTTAAATGCTGGCTTTGAGTTGGTGTTTTTAGATCTAGTGTCTGAACCTACCTAGCACCTCTCTGAGGAGTGCCAGAGCATAAAACCATGGTCAGAGGTTTGGGGGGGGGGTCCTGGCAGAGATATTTTAAATGCTTTCTCTAGCTAAGCATTTATCACAAAACTTGTTGAGGAATTGGCAATCCTCATTGTTTATAACTTACAAGCTTAAGAGAATAGGGTCATATGATCTATGACTCTTTATTTTGACTACTTCCAGTGAAGAGTTTGGTGGCTGGTAATTATTTTAATTTTAATCTTATGAGATTCAGTAAGAGATTTTAAATCAATTTTCATTCATCTGAGGGAAAATAAAAAAATAAAACTCAATTTGGCCAATTGAATAAAATTATTGAACTCTCTGGCAATTAGTATTTAAACATCATATGACTGCCTGAGCAACTGATTATAGTATTCTTTATTTATTAGTTTTATATAGCACATTGTTTCGTTAATTCTTACAGTTTTTGATAAAGTTTATCATTAGAAAAACATAATATGGCAAGAAAAATGAAGTGATTAAATTAGAAATTTAAAGATAATCAATAGTTTGTTATTGGAGAGACTATGTGCTATTCAAGTGGCAGTGTTTTGATATTTTAGTTCTCATGCCCATTATATTATCACTGGTGTAAAACTACATAGGCTGAGTCACTTTTTCTTTTCTTATTTAATTTTAATAAATAAGAAAAGACATTGAGTTGATGTACCAAATGTTTGAATCCTAAAATTCATCAACAAAAGATATTCCATATCCTAAAATTCATTAACAAAAGATATTCCATAACTTAAATATTCTAAACAAAAAGAACAAACTAATATGTATATTTAGATCTTATAATTTATCATGAGTAAAATATACATATGATGATTAATCTGGTTTTCAATTGAAGCTATAATTGTAAAAACATACCTCAGATGATGTAAACAAGCGATTCCTCTTTCTGTTACCTCATGGCATTCACTAATATCTAAATATTCAAGAGTTTTACTAAATATATAAAGGTGTGATAGGCACCAATCATCTATATGAGGGCAACCTTTCAGACGTAACCACTTCAAATATTTTAAATTTTCTGAAAAGTATAAATAATAATAATTTTTAAAATTAAAGCAGACAAAATTTAATATATTAGTTAAGCCTCAAACTAGCTTAGTTAAAACAAATATTGTTAACAGTATGTATCAAAATCACATTTAGCTTACTGGAAAATAATTATAAAATATAATTTTATGACAACATCATCCTGGATATAAATGCAATTTATGCATTCTACTTTGAACACTTTTTAGCAAAAAACTTTTATTGCACTTATATGCATACATAATCTTACGTTTCAACTGCTACTGGCTTTGAAGAAGACTGCAGGACAGTCAAAACGTAAGATTGTGAATGCATGCATATATGTACAATAATGGGTTTTGCTAAAAAATGTTCAAAGTAGAGTGGATAGATTGCATTTATATAAGATATTACAGCAAAATAAAGGAAGTAATGATTTTGGTAATATCATATGGATTTGTATGAAAACTAAACAATCCATAGAAACAAATAAAAACACCATATACACCAACTTACATAATCTTTAATAAATCTTTATTCCCTGACAAATTATGAGCTTATAATTTTTATCCGTCTAAAATTTAGTGCACCAGGGTTTTTTTAACTCTCAACAGATACAACTAATATGTGATACAGCAAGAAAATTTTCATATTCTTTAATTTTATAGGTATCCATCTCAATATTTTCCTAGGAGTGGGTGCCTTTTGTAAACATCTAATTAGTTTGAATTTGATCATGAAACAGTAAGAATTGCTTCACAGATCTTCGTTTCACCTATCTTCATACCCTAGGTTAAATTCTAATTTATCGTAGTGTGTGCATACAATGCTTATATGCCAAAATCCCGCCTAATATAGATCGCGAATGTAATATAAGTGTGATATATATATATAATTTAATAACTTCAGCAAAAATAATTTATAAATTGTGCATATGTACACATATACTCATTCATCTTGAAAAGTAAGTCATATATGCCGTATTTACACACATACTGCGATAATATATTTAAAACTTAAGTAAAAATAATATTTTGTTATTTAGAGTTGTTGTTTAAATCGGTTTATTTAAAATATTACGTTTGTTAAATTTGAGTTTTCATTTAATTTAAAATAATATTAAACTTTTAAATAGATTTAAACATTAAAAAGTCATAAACAATTTTCTAATTTGGTTATTTTAGATTTTATAAATCACACCACAATTTTGTTATAAAATTAAATGAGGGTTGGGACAAAAAACAATAACATTTAATTAATTCTATTTCTAAAATGCATTAGTGGCTTAAATATTTGGCCATCTAGATAAACAACAGATGTTCACTCTGGTATTTTTTAATTAAAATTAAAGTTTTAATCCGAATATCTTAAAAGTAAACAATAATAGTAAAATTAATTATAACATCCTGTTATAATCTTTTAGATATTCAGATAAATAAAAGTATTAAATAATAGCAAATGTTTTTGAGTAATGGATTTTATTCCGCAGGGCAGTTCTATTGTGGGACTCCTTTGATATATGTAGAGCTGGATTAATGAATTGAAATAGTTAGCTATATTTTGAGAAGAGGTTGAATTAGCTGTATTTTGAGAAGAGTGTGTTAACTATTTTATTTTGAGAAGAGTTAGTTGACTATTTTATTTTGAGAAGAGTAAAATTAGCTGGTTATACTTTGAGGAGAGAAGCTCGTATACTAAGAAAGAATTATAAAATACCAACCTTTACAAAGGAAATTAGAAGGTCTTAGTAGAGGCCGGCAGGAAGGTTGTTTTCCTTCTTGGGAATAGCCATCCTGTGGCCCGCATACCATCTGATGCTCTTTCCATAAGAAGACCGATGACAGCTACTGCTGCTGCTAATCATGCTTAAAAACTATGCTTCCAACCTCTCAAGAATGTTGCTGCTGTCCACCATAATCTAGAAATACTAGAATAAGTGAAACCTAAACGTCCCAATGGAATGGACTCTCACCAATAAATCGAAGTCAATAAAAGACTTAGTGTGCACCGATTCTCCAGCAAACTGTATGAGGTAACCTTTTAACCCAAGAGCTCTTGTGTAATCTCTATATTTCCTTCATAAGCTATAGCTATGTTCCATTATTCTTGTAATCTGAAATTAAGTTCCAAGTTTATATTGCGAATCTATCCCTAATCTAATGTGTAAATTTATACTTTTCAACTCTACTTGGGTTAATATTTAAATTTATTAACTTACTTCTTTCCTTACAATGATGTGTCTGAATAACCATTGACCAAGCAAATCATTCCCCCAATTTTCTTCTTTCCCAGATAAGCTGCCATGTTAATGCAGGTTAACTGTAGAAATTGTCATATTTAAATGTATCATTGACTCGCTCGCTCGGAGGTTATTTTATTAAATGTTTTATTTTTGTAGAGTGGAATAAATATACTTGTATAATCTTGTTTTCTTTCTATAATTTATTTGTCATTTAATATGTAATACTTCTATTTGGTTAAAATATAATGCGATGGTATGTGCGAGTTTAGTGCAGCGGTTATTATATAAATGCCTGATTGCCTAGTTAGTTAATGAATCATGCATTTCCCCATCATGCTAGTATCATTCTATACGTATTTTAAATTTATTTGTAATTAATAGTTCATTTATGATATTGAGAATATGCAGACCATCTAAATATAAATCTTTAGGAATGAATTGAACGTTTATGTTTAATTAAAGTATAGCCCTGTTATATTTTCTTATATATATATTACTTATTGTGCATTGCCGGTGTAAACACACTGGATGTTGAGACTTTTGGTTTTGCTCATTTTATTCAGGATATCAAAATGACAGAGACCATTCATTCCTTCCCTATGGCTCCCAGAACAGTATGAGTAGAAATCTCACCTGAGATTCGTCCATCAGTCACCCAGTCATTGAGTTACATGGTAGAAGGCCAGGCTTGGGCTGATATAGTGACATAATTATCTTCGGACAAATGGCAAAATGCCATCCCGTATATTTTGCTTTATTTTACAAAGCCACAGTTTCAATGTATCGCATTCCATCCTCTGCACTTAATTTTCACTGACACCACCTATTCCTCTTAATTTTTGTATTCATATTATTCCCTTAAGTTATGTACATTTTAATCCATTCCTCCCTAATATAGCTTAATGAGGCCTTTGTCTGCCTGATTCTTAATGTCAATTTTGTATGCTTGTAAGAATATTAAGATGTTAAATTTATTAAATAAAAATGTATTATATTTCACTGTACCCATGTCGCATATCCTCACAATACATTGTTCTTAAACCAACCACGTTGTACAGGCACTTGACCGTAATGTTCTATAATTAACCCAAGAAATAGAGAAATGCTCATGTAAATATATGTTAACTATTTGCCACATCACTGTCTGGCTTATACAAACAGTGCCAGTATCTATTATTAAGTAATAAATATTCTTAAATTTGTATATTATTTGTTATAATTTTATTTATGCATATATCTTCAATCCACACCTCAGTCCGGCTTGCATGCTACACATACCGTGTGCTTTGAATCCTCAGGGTTATATTTCATACCAACCATAGATCTAGTTAGCAAACCTAAAGATATACTTTTAATATAGTCTCTTGCTTCTCCCTGACCACCGGCACCAGCAAGAAACTGCTATCATTAGCATCAGATACGTTCTTACGTAGGTGGTGCCATGGACCATAGACTTTCGATTCGAAGTTGGGATTTCTGGGAGGCAACCCCTCCTAGAGTGTTGAGTTTCGTGTCTGGAGTTTGAATTCTGCAGTATCTTAGTGAGGCATACAAATCTGATCGTTACAATCATCTAGTATAACTTATGTCAGTTTTGTGGAGTTTAGCAATATCCCATATCACTTGTCTAAAACATAATTTTATTTCTCTGTTTTTTGGATATATAGTTATTCTTTTTCTATACAAATATAATACTTATTATAAATAATGCTCATAATAATAAAAATCTAATATATTATAATAATAACAGATCACTGTTTTCCTAAAATAAAGCAATCAAATGATCACGGTAGAAGTTGTATCAGTTTATTTTAAACAAACTTAATAAATACTATTTCTTCATTTTTGCAATGTATGGTTATATACATATTTATTTTTCTAACTAAATATAATACTTATTATAAATAATGCTTCCGATAATAAAAACCAAATTTATTTCATTATAATAACTTATTGTAAAAAATCAATCAACTGATTCCAGGTAGAAGCTACTCTAAACAAAAGTAATTTTACTTCTACATTTCCCCCAATTTTAGGATTATATTGTTTTATATTACTTATTTTTAAACTCTGAGTTTAAGATCAAGAAACACTATGGTCTTTCTTCTCAGCTGCCTGATAAGACAGAATGAATATTTGTGTAAATGATAAATATTTTTCCAACAGATATATACAATTTATGACAGACAAAAATAAATCCTGGCCCTTATTCCCAGAAGGCTGTAAAGTCACCAATCAAGGTGGCGGTTGGTGGACAAAGGCAAAGGGTGCTAAGAATCCACTGATTGCAGATCTAGGCTGCCATTTGATGACAACTTTTTATTTAGGTATTTACAACTGCAGATCACTTTCAAGTGGAGGAAGATTGCAAGAATTAGAACTGCCTTATAATAAATGGGACATTATTGGACTTTGTGAAGTTAGAAGAAAAGGTGAAGAGACAATTGATTTAAAAAGTGGACATGGACTCTATTATAAAGGCACAGATATTGAAAATACAAGTGGAATTGGATTCATTATAAATAAAAAATGGAAGAACAACATTGGTGTATTGGACAGAGTGGCAAGATTAGTTATAAAACTTAATAGCAGATACCAAATGCAGATAATTCAGGTTTATGCTCCAACAAGTTCTCATAGTGATGAAGTAGTAGATTTTTATATGGATATACAAAGGCTTTTGATCAGAGTAAACATTTTAAAATTGTTATGGGAGACTTTAATGCTCGAATTGGTAAACAAATCAAAGATAAAAGTGCTGTAGATAATTTTGGTTATGGTAATAGAAATGAGAGAGGACATAGAGTTGTGGAGTTTGCAGAAAAAGAAAAACTTTATATTATGAATTCTTTTTTTGAAAAAAATGTTAAAAGGAAATGGACATGGAAGCATCCAAATGAAGGTACAGCAGAATTGGATTATATTTTGACTACCAGAAAATACATATTTCAAGATTGTGATGTTCTTAATAAATTTAACACAGGAAGGGATTATTGATTAGGAAGATGTAAGATACGTGTTAATGCAAAACTAGAGAGACAAAAATTATTAAGAAAAACCAATATTTACAGTTGATATTCCTAATCTTCAGAAACATTCTAATGAATTTAAATTAGAACTTACAAATAGGTTTCAAGTGTTAGGAGATTTTGAACATGATACAGATTTGAATGAAATTAATATGAAAATAACATACACTTTTAAAAACTGCAACAAAGATAGCTGGTAGAAAAAAGCAGCAATTGACCAATAAAATTTTTACTGAGACTAGAGAATTTATGAAGAAAAGAAGGAATATGAAGATATACAAAAATGATGCATTAAAAAGGACTGAATATCTTGAAATTTTTATTTGCATAAATAACCCTAAATTTTAAGTACAAAAACTTTTTTTTTTTTTTCACTCAGTGTAGGAGATGCTAATTGCTGCGAGTCTCTTTGACTGACTGGAAAATGAAGCTTGGCAGTTAAAGGCATACCATTTGCCGGCTCTCCTTCCAAGATTGGTCTGTGGAGATGGAAGAATGGGGAGATGAATAGACTGCAAAGAAGACATCAGGAATGGATCAGCCCAGCTGAGAATGATTGTGCTACAGCCACAGAAAAGTCTCAGCAAAGAAAATGCAGTAGCAATTTTTCCCACAGAGCTCTTTAAAATTAATTCTAGTAAATTATTTCAATGTTAAGCTAGCTACTAATCTGTAATGTGCACAAACTTCTAAATCTTAAAAAGGTTATAATTAAAAGCTAATTTAAATCGTTAAAATATGTTAAAGTTTTAAAATAATATCTGTAAACTTGCCTGTCTTTATTTAAATCAAATTTTAAACTAGTAATGCTGTTAAATAATAACTTTATTCAGTTATTATTCTAGTACTTGTTAATCTGCGGTCGTGCTTTTTTTTATTTGTTATATATGTTTATTTTATGATTTATGCTGAGCCCAGTTTAAAACGAAGATTGATTCTATGAATAAAATTTGGGGAGAGATGATAAGCTCTCTCATAATTCAGTAATCTCACTCTTTAGCACACACACATAAATCTCCACTCTGGAAACCTAAATATATTCATTAAGCTATTGGGTTTGGTTTATTGTTGTTGTTAAAACTAGGTTTGCACATTAATAAACTAATTAGTTAATAAATGTAAGAATGAGTTATAAAGCATATTATATGTATTGCTTAAGTCCCAGATATGCTTTAGCCCTCCTTTGAGTTATAGTATAAACTATGCAATTTGTCAATAAATTAGATTACTTTAAACATCATATATATATATTGCTTATAACAGTTCTTTCATATACACTTCAATGCAAACAAATTTTCTTAAAAACTTCTTTATTTTCCTTACAGTTTCGACTGCCCAGCAGTCTTCATCAGAGCTCTATGCATAGAGCTCTGGTGAAGACTGTTGAACAGTCGAAACTGTAAGGAAAATAAAGAAGTTTTTAAGAAAATTTGTTTGCATTGAAGTGTATATGAAAGAACTGTTATAAGCAATATATATATATATGAATATATGAAGATATGCAAAGAACGTGAAAGAGAAGAATAAGAGAATATACTTTAAGCATCCTTTTAGTATATTTTAAGAAAGCTAATTCATGAGCTGGTGTAGGGTAGTTTCACGGATTGAAACTATAGAATTTGTGTACATTAAGTTTAATTGTTAATATTATATTTAGCGTGGTGAATGTGTGTCTTTAGGAAGCACATTCACAGCAAGTTGTACGGCTCTCGGGAACTGCTTATATGGTAAAAAATCCCATGAGTAACGGCATATTTGAGACTCACACCTCTCTAGTAATTTATATATAACACCATAGTATCTGAAGTCATACTACAAAGCTCCAGGTCCATAATGTTAAGAATAGTTCAGCATTGATCTGAATCTGTAATCTAGTTAAGTATATAATAATCTGCATAGGGAGCACATTAATGATCAATGTGTGTTGTTAATAGAGATATGCAATTATTATTGATCACTCTTGCATATTAGCAAACCTCTAGGAAGGGCGTAGTATAATAAGGCATGAATAGACCGTAGATTAAATTTGTAATAAGCTTCTTGAATTATAGTACATCAGATGAGATTCTGTTCTCAAATTTGCTCATCATTGTTACATCTGCGTGTGTCGTTCAATGTACTTATGTTTGTTTGGTCTATATTTAATAATTTAAAAATATATTAACTTATAATCAATGTGTTGTGTGTCAGTCGTAGTCCATACCAAATCTTAGTTAAATTTATTAATATTAGCGTTAATTATTAATATATGCATTATCTAGACAGCCATAGATGTGTGTGTTTAGTTATTTATATAGTAATTTAGTCATTTATTCCCTGAGTCTCTTGCTCCACTCTTTGCTACTGCCGGCACACGAATTAAGAAACTCCTCTGAGGGTGGCCTCACATATGTCATCCATAGGGTAGTAAATCATGGAGCGTTGGTGAAGGAACTGAGGTGCAATCGGATTTGAGGTCTCAACCCCTCATCTAGATCAGCCTTGTTATAATTTGCCAAAACTCTGGATTTTGTTGCGTAAATGTACAAATATGACTGTTACAATATAGTAGCGCCACCCAGTGGAAGCCAGAATAATCAATGGATGCACTGAGTGGCACTACTGTATGAAGAGTTTTGCTTCTATGTTAACAGCTTATGGTGATCATATGATGTTTAGTGGTTTAAAAAAAAAGTGACATTTCTAATCTTTTTTATGTTCGATATTTGTCCCACTTATGTTTCTTGAATCTTAGATTTGAAAGATTAAATTAGTAATTTCCATTTTCTTTAACTCTTTATTCAAAACTCAAACAGAATTATTAAAAATTAAAAAGTAATGCTAACTAACTTCTCCAACTTTATGGTAAATATCATTAATGACTAAAATAAAAGGCAACCATAGAGTTTAAAAAACACAATGTATTTCCTTTGCATGAAAATATCATGCAAGGACTGTTAACAAATATTTTTTTTGCATAGAATATATATATATAGCTGAAGAAAAATTTTATTTTCCAGCCTTCATACTAAACATGACTTTAGCAATTTCCATAAAATGTCCTTCTCTAAATAAAACTTCATTTTTGCATCTTAATGATGTAAATATTCATTGAAGTTTGTGATGTGGCTGTAAAACTGTGGTGCTAAAATTAGTTACATTAAGAGAGGGTCAAACAATCCTAAACTACCATAACAAACAAGTGTTATCAATTGATAATAGCATCTATTACCTGTTTATATCTACTTGTAGTTGTTATTTATTACTTAGTATATGGATTTTTTTGACTGCTTAACTATTAATAAAATATCATAAAGAAACCTGTAGCATATATAAAAACTATACAACAAATATTCAAATAATTATCAGTTTTAAAATGAAGAATAATCAAATAAAATTGTCACCAAATAAGATCTATTATTAGCACAATTTATGCTACTCATTTCTATCAAGTCAGTATAATACCAACTGTATTTCTTAGCAGAAAGATTAGCATTAATAATAATCGTACAACTTTTAATGACCTCCATTGTACGAGATGGTGAAAAAAAAACCATTACAATATTAACCCTTTAATTTACATTAAAAAAAAGTTTTACTTTTTTTTCTTCTATAAATAATAACAATAATAATTAAATAGTTGATTCAACTGGTAAAAAAACAAAACAATAATAACCGAACAATGGGCTCAATAGTGATATCTTGCTGATGAAAAAATGTTCTTACTTTATTTCCCGATTAAGGTAAATGAAGAAAAAAAATTTTATACTTTTTTTATATGAAAACATTCACAAAAATAATTGTGAAAGTATCTACCTAAGAGTCACAATTAGGAATCTAAAATAAGTAATACTGCTATTAATGAATTAAGACTATCAGCAAAAATCAATGCCGACAATTATTATAAAAGAATGAGTGCTGACGAAAAATTGTAATCAATCTACTGCAAAGCAAGTTTAAGCTATTAGATAGCACATCCTCAGAAATACACTCTTTGATCATGAAAAATGGTAATAAGTAATAAATGGCTTGACCTATTATTATCAATTCAACAAGCAACCTTTTTTTAAAATTGTATTTTTGCATACTCAGAACTTCAAAACAAAACAATCGTCAAAGAAAATATTAACACAGTAAATACCTTCATAACAATTTGCTATAACACCATGGTTGTCGAATTTAGGAAAATGAAGATAACCAAATAATATCAATAAAGCAAGTCATATATAATGTGGCATAGCTTGTATTTATAAAAATGAAAAACAGAGTGTACCAATAGCTCAAACAAGCTCTTAATTGATAAGTGCAGTAAGAGAAAATATTTAAAATCTCTATCCAAAATACTCTTATCCCCAGACCAATTGGTTTCCAGTTTATGGCTTACCTCAGCGAGTAGCTAGAATATTCAGACCTAGATCTAAAATATAAACTCAAAATCCAGCACTTATTTTATACGTAATATTTAAGTAGAAACTTTGAAATTTTAGGACATGAAAATATCTTTTATTCCAGCTATCTAACTTAAATAACTATATGGAACTGAACCAAATTCAGATCCACCAAATATTAATAGCCTCAGCATAGCCAAAGCCATAAAGTAAAAATTATAATTATCAATAAAGCAAGTCATATATAATGTGACATTGCTTTTATAAGCTTGTATTTATAAAAATGAAATACAGAGAGCATATCAATAGCTCAAACAAGCTCTTAATTGATAAGTGCGGTAAGAGAAAATATTTAAAATCTCTATCTGAAATACTCTCATTCCCAGACCAATTGGTTTCAAGCTTATGGCTCACCTCAGTGAGAAGCTAGAATATTCAGACACTAGATCTAAAATATCAACTCAATTAAGAGCTTGTTTGAGCTATTGGTATGCTCTCTGTATTCCAAATAATATATATAATGAATCGCATATGATAAGATTAGATAGGGAAAGCAATTCAAACCCTTCATTCTTGTTTTACAAAATCCTCTGATAACTCTCTATTTTATTAATGCTAATTTTGAAGATGTTTATCTAGTAGCATTTTGGTTATAATTTTTAACATTATTCAGCACTGAAAATGATCTTTTTACAGACAGAGTCAAGATTAAAGTGCAAAGTAATATTATTTGGGGAAAGGAATTTAATCTTTAGTACATTAATTAATCTCTTTGCATTTAAATCGTCTAAATTATAAATGTCTACTATTCATTTTTTTAATCTTGACAAATCAAAATATTGATCATAAGTACACTTCAAATTCAACTTCACAAAATTTTGTGCAATAAGTTGTTGATATTTCTGGATTAATCAAATTGTGTAAATATAACAAGTTATTAAACAAAAAGATTATCTAAAATTTAAAAAAAAGTTTTTTTAAAATTGTTTTTCAATCATTTATATTTTTAAATTTAAGATGTTTGTTTGATGGAATATACACAAAAATTTCTTTTGATTTACTTTAGTAGTTTTCATATTGATCGTGTTAATATTTATTTAAATCCACCCATTTTTTTTTTAAAAAAAAAGCAATATTTAATATCATAAGTTTTAGAATACTGCTCAAAGGAAAAATAATCAGAAAAACTGATAAAAAATAACAATGATGGTCATTTAAATAAGTTAATATAACTTTTTAATAGCCCAAATTAGCTGAAATAATGCGGAAGTACTGAAAACCCCCAGCGAGCTATATGTAAACTAATTGTCAGTAAACATAAAATTTTGAATAAACCCCATCTACACATATAAAATCAAAGCTAAAGTGTAGGTAATGCTCATTTTACACTTAATGTTTAGTGACAGCTTATATATAGTTTGTTGGAGTTTTCAGTACTTTTGCATTATTTAAATATGCTAAGCAACTATATGTTAAATGTTTCTTTATAATCGTTTCAAACATTGTTATTAAATTTTGATGATATTAAAAGAGAATATAAATAATTCTTCCATTATATACTATTTCATATTTGCAGATGGAAATCTTTTAATTTCATTATTCCGTTTCTTAATATATTTTATAGAAATACTGAAATAGAATGCTACACCACTAATTGTTTTAAAGATTTTATACATTTGGATTTGAAATTTTTGAAGGACTTGAGATAAAACAAGATTTATTTCATCTATGAATGCAACAAAGACCTTTTGAATTTCCCTTTTCTTGATACCCTGACATATGTTCAAATATTACAACTACATCATCAAGGGTTTATGCAATTAGCTTTTTCCAATAGTATTTATTTTAATGATTGAAATAAATATTCAGCTAAACCAGATATGTTCAATCATAGATAATATCTGCAAATTCTATAAATTATTAAATTTTCCATTTAAATAGTACCTAAGCACAATTGATAGATATGAAATATTTCTATAAGCAGTAGTTTAACATGTGATAATGAAGTATTTTTAATTTCATTAAGAATATAATTCAGAAGAATATTTCCCACACATAAAGTATTAAAACAAATTTATATTTACTACAAATATTCCAGAAAATACACTTGCTGAATCTAAAAAACTTGAAAAGCTCATCATAATTGCGTAACAAATGTATAGTACCAACATGATTGCCGCTGTTGCAAAAATGATCCTCTTCATAATTACGGAAGCCTAATTCATATATACCTAAGGGATATGTTACCGTAATTAAATGTCTCAACATTTTTTGAATTTTCTTTAACCTTTACATTATGAATAAAAATACTTAAAACTGTTCGTGTATTTACACCACAATCAATATAAATTGAACAGAATGTATTAACTAAAATTATTGCTTTTAAATGATTTAATAATATTTCATGTCTCTTAAGTTTTAAACAAATTATTTAATTCATTAAAACCAACTGAATTCAATATGTTTATCCACTTAAAAAAAAAAAAAAGATATTGGTAAGCAAATAATTTGTTTCTTTCCTTACATCCTGTTAATTAAAAAAATATACTATAATAAATAGTACTGAAATATAGAATATAGTTTTAATTTTTATATTTAAATCCTGATTTTGGTTTTCCTGTCTTTATTATTGTTTCTTTAACAATAAAACTTAAGAGATCTTTGTCAATAAAAAATCAATTGTGCAATATTTATCAATAGATATGTTCATTTCAAAATTAAAAAATCTCTACGAATATATATATTTACAAATTATATGGAACATGCAAATATATAATCTTAATGAAAATTAATAATATTTGAACAATACCAAATTTACTATCTTATATAATTCATTATATTTCTGATAGATTTATCGATTAGACATTAGGTGGGAGATTTATGCTTGCTTTCTTATGTTCTACCTATTTATGATTCATTTAAAATCCTTGAAATTTCTTACATCTGTTTTTGTAAGGTTCTTTCTGCCTGTTTATGATTTGCTGGATATCCTTGAATTTCTTATATCTGCTTTCTTAAGACTTTGCCTATTTATGATTTGCTGGAAATCCTTAAATTTTTTTATATCTGCTTTCTTAAGGTTCTGCTTGTTTATGATTTTCTGGAAAGTCTTGAATTGCCGGATTATTGCAAGAGTATTTATCACTGATTGATGGTATTTTCTATTACGAACATCTTTCAACAATTGTTACGCCTCGGCTAGTATGACTTTATATTGTATTACTTTGTGGATTTAATTCATAAATTGCTTTTACTGAAATAAATATTGTAAATGAATATTTTTGACTTCTGTCATGCATGCTAGCAAACGTCTTAATTCAAAAATTGCTGCGTGATAAAAACATTCAAGAATGAGAAAATATTATCAAAGCACAGAACTGGACACAAATGGATGCTTGGTTTGTAAATTTTTTATTAAATAAAAAAAAAAAGCTTTTATTCACATAAATGCACTAAAAAGTAAAAAATACACTAAGAAGTAAAACATAATTTTTCTTTAGCGTTCCCAAATAAAAGCTTGGGGTGACTGTATTCAAAAATTGTATCAATGTCAATCTATTCATCAGATTACTTGCAACTAACACCGACTAGGTATTAATAGAAGAGGGCACTAGTTGCAACTGCAATCTAATAAATAGATTGGCATTTTTACAATTTCTAAACACGATTGCTCCACACTTTTATTTGTGAAAGCTGAAAAATTTTTTTTTTTAATTTTTAGTGTATTTTTTATTTTTTAATGCATTTACATGAATTAAAACATGTCTTTAAGTTTTTTTTTAAAAATTATTTTTTACATGTTAGTTTTATATAGTTTCAGAAATTATGAATGAAAAAAATTTAGATACAATTTAATATTGTTAGATGTCAGTACCATAAAAAATACAAAAGCCCATATAAAATTAATTTAAATTTTCCATTAAATTATTGTTGTTGGGAATGCATATACAGCAGGGGTCCCCAATCTTTTTGCACTTAAGAGCACATTCTATAATATCGGCCAGGTGGCGGGCACCATTTATTTTTTCAATGTAAATTTATAGTTGGATATTGTTAATAATACACATAATGTACAAAAAAATTTTTATTTCAAAAATAAACTATAGTATACCCTACAATTTGATTACAATATAATACAATAATTTATAAAAAAAATTTAAAATTAAATTTATTTGTATCAGATAAATAATTTTTCATCGCGGCAGGCACATTTAAAATGGTCTGCAGGCACCGTGGTGCCCATGGGCATAGGGTTGGGGACCCCTGATATACAGTATATGCAAAATTTCAATTAGAAGAGAAATTGGGAAGTGTTTAACAGACACGACCAAATACAAAAACATACAGTAAATTAAATAAAAGCATATAAAAAAGTTTTTTAAAAAATAATAAGATTGCTACTATAGATCGCATGCCATTAACAATAATTATATACTAATATTTGATTTACCACTACTAACTATTCTCTTAGAACCATTTAATTTGGCATCTAAATATTTTGAACTACATACAATATAAATGTTGTTAAAACAGGCAAAACTCATTATACGTATTGCCACATACTAATCAATGGATGCCAGAAGGCTTGTGCATAAAATCTCCATCTAGTGCCTACTCATCCAATATCCCCAGACTAGTTTCTGGCTTGTGGTCTTCGTCAGTTATACAACAGTTATACACAAGCATAAGAAGTGGTGATCATGTGATGTTTATTGAAATATAAATGTGAAATGCAGAAAATAAGATATTGAAACAACTATACATACATATATATATATATATATAAGAGAATGATTATATAGATAACTGAATAAATAAATATTCTTACTATTGTTTCTAATATTGTTTTATTTTAAACTAAAAATAAACATCTACCTACCCATATTGGCAAATCCCTCATATACTAATTGAGTATTTGAAGCATCTATAGCTTCCAGATAAAAACCATCAACATAGGTACTTGGAATGTTAGATTTTCCATCTTTATCCATCTTATGCCAAATGTCTTGATGTTCAAATTTTACAGAACCACCTCTAAAAACTATAAAATGAGCAGCCCCTAAATCAGGACCAAGAATTCGAAAACGTTCTTCTATAAAGCTAAAATTAAAAAATATCATCATCAAATTATTCGTAAACTATGAGAAATAGGAGCTAGTATAATAATTAATTTTTTATTATTAGAAAATGTAAAAAACAAATATATATTAATATAAAAAAAAATCAATACTACATAATTTGCAGACAGTTCGGCTATCATCCTGGTTCTGCACATTCTCGAAAAGAAATGGAATCTAAAATAAACTGTATATCAAAACATATAGAATGAAAATAAATCTTAAAAAAACCCTAACCTATGTCTTCCAGTAATAAACAACAGCATAGAAGGGCAAGTGCTGAAAAATGTCTAAAACTCTGGCTAACCCAAAATACAAAATGTGTAAAAGAAATCGGTGTTAAGATTTTTATGTCAAAGGCAGCTTTCAGAGGAAAGTACGAATTATTTGTATCTCATGAGTGAATTTGTTTTCTGGAAAATTTATTCCTATTTTGTATGCTTGGCCAATTGCTTTGCATGGATCAGAAATCAGGACTTTGAACAAAAAGGAAATAGCTTACCGAGTGGATAAAATGTATACATAAAAAAATCAAGTGCATGCATTCTACAAGAATATAAAAACGAATGTTGTTATAACTATTAGGAGAACACTCTTTAGGCTGGGAGACAATTTGTGACATGATAATAATTTATGGGACGTTCTTGAGGACAGAACACAGGATAGGAGATCAAGAGAAAGACCAAGATAGACACAAATGTATAAAGAAGCACCCGTGAATGCTTATGCAAAACTCAAGGGAAACAGATTGTTAGAAGTGGAATAATATATTGTGGCTTCTTCAGAACCAATTTAAAGACCGAATTACTAAAGATGATGATTACTATAAGATTTTTTTTTGTCAGTTTATTTATTTCATACTTTGCTATTAAGAAGAAATAATTATTATTATTATTTTCAGAAACATCTATAGAAAGCTTAAATAATCAAAAATACCAGACCAATATTGTTATTATATCCACCCATCCAGGACTAAGATATTTTTAGGAATATAATTTTGGTATACAAGAATTGTTGAAATTTTCATTGTATATGAATGCAAATAGAGTAGATGAAGTCAATTTTTGGGGGGTAAATATGTATTTATATTTAATTATTAGTAGTATTTTATTTCAACTCAATATTTTATGCATTTAAAATATAATTTTTGTAATATTATTTCTTTTCTATATTTATTAGTTTATGTTATTTATAAAATAATAATACATGTGGATAATTTCATTAAATCAATCAAGAATATCTAAAATAAATTATTTTTGTTTAGATGATTTAATTATTTATGCCTTTCTTCTCTTATTAGTGTCATCTCAAAGATATTCATAACAATTTTCCATAGATCTTGAGAAGTCATGCTCCGAACTGAGGGAAAGACTGATTATGGTACTACCCAAGGACATTGTATCCGTAGATATTCTTTCTGAGAAAAAATTGGTGCTCTAAAGTAGGCTTGACATAGTTCAAATCCCACCTGTAAAAAAAATACTTATGGATGAACATTAAGTGTGACTCTCTGAAAAATGATTTGATGATTGATGATCAGGAAATATAATCAGGATTCCTTATACAACAGGTACATAAGGGATATAAAGTTTGATAATCATCAACAACATCCATTCTAATTGAATTTGATTAATCAAATATAATGTCAATTAATGTTTGTTAAATTAACAAGTTGCATATTGATTTTAAAATACTTTGGTTATATGTAATAAGTGTTTGTGCATATCAATGTATGTGCATATAGGAGTGGTCAGTAGATACACTATCATCATCAGTGCATTAAATTCTTGACATAAAATAATGTAATCAATTAATTACCTAAATTAATAGGATAGGAGGCTTGTGTGCTATAGAATGAAAATTAAATAGATAGTTTGGAATGTGATTTAAGAATGACACTAAATATATAAATAAAATAAAATTAATTAATTAACAAGAAAAGTAAAGTAGGATAGTTAATGGGCATGTAGGAAAAAAATGAAAAATGAGATGATATGCAAAGTTGGGTAAGGAAGAACTAAACATGGATATAGTTTTGATCTTGGAAAAATGCATTACAAAGATTAGGTTGCAGCACTATTCAATGAAAATAGTATTAAAAATATATATATATATGACAGTAGTCTTATTAAAACCACTAAAATATCACATGATCACCATTTCCTATTCTTATACAAGCTGTTAATAACGGTGATGTGATGTACTTAAACGAAGTCAAGAATCTCTCAGCAATTATACCAAAAAAAACTTGTTAGCTACTTAATTTTACATTCCCCAGTCTAATTTTTCCCATATTCTGCTCCATCCCATCTCCACAACATAATCTTTGTCAACTCTACAGCCTTTATATTTAAATCTCTCTTATCTTTTTCCAAACCCAGCATAAAAACCAATAATCTACTTTCTGTATAATCACATTTTTCATATTTATTTTCCCATAACTTCATTATATGCGCCCTTTCTGTTTTCAAGCATTTACATTCATTAACGAATGCCTAATATTTTCTATTCCTTCCTTACATAATTTACAAAATAAATCACCCATATTTTTCCATTTACATGTATATTCTCTTGTTGCTAAAGATCCTGTTCGAGCCTTAAACAATAAACTACTTTCCTTACTATTATCATAAATTAACTCAACCTAATATTCTATTTATTTCTATATATATTTAAACACTTTTTACTCTCAATATTAGTTCTCCATCTCTCTAACTCCCTATTCTTTATTAGTAAATCTATTCTTTTATCCCATTCCTTACCACTATAACACTCAACAATCCTCCTAACACAATCATCCCATCTTTTGTACAAATATACAGATATAAATCCTTTATCCAAATCTTTTGTATACCGTATTACCTTTCTCACCCATCTTGTTACCTGCCCTTTACTCATAAACCAATTAAATACTATTTTAGCTATTCTTTTATTATCCATAAACTGCAATCTACCAAACATTTTCATTTTACTTTTTCCATCTCCCATATGAAAACTTGACCATCCCACTTCTCCTTGAATTGCCTCCCTTGCTGTACATACATATGCATCCAATGCATGTCTTCCTACTTCCCTTTGAACTTTTTCTAAGTAATTTAATACACCATTACTAACATATAATGCATCATTACCATATGTTAACCCTGCTACTGCAACTCCTTTCCATATAATTCTAGCTACATCACATTTATTATATGAAAACTCTGTTAATTTCTTTATCAATCCTTTTCTTTTCTTTGCTTCATTTATCAACTTTTTCTCCCATTCATCCAAATAATTTTTCTGATTACTTAAAATAATTCCCAAATAATTATATCTATTCACCACACTTAACTTAATATACCCCAACAAAAATTCTACATCTTCTCTTTCCCCAGTATTAACCATCATTATATTTGATTTTTCTTCACTAAATTTAATTCCCATCTCTTTACCAACCCTTGCACATGTTCTCAACATAACTTCCATATCTTCTCTTCTTTCTGCATACAAAAGTATATCATCTGCAAAAAAAAAAACCTGACAAAATTATATACTCCCTTACTACCTATTAATGGTATCTCTACCCCTCTTCCTAATCTTTATATTGCTCTTTCCATTTCACTCAAATACAGTAGTGTTACCTAGTGCAAATCTTAGGAATCAATGGATGCAGCAAGGTTTGTGCATAAAATGCCTATCTAATGCTTACTCATCCAATATCCCCAGACTAGTTTCTAGCTTGTGGCTTTCATCAGAGAAGAGTCTTGAATCTAAGATTACTACTGTTATTAACAAGAAATGGTAATCTTATGATGTCTTAATGATTTTATACCAATTCTGTCCATAGGGATAATGGTGAATGTGATTTTTAAAAAAATCAGACACCAAAATGTATAAATGCTGAACTGGGTTTAGATCTATATGACTACACAAGCAAATCAGCTTGGATTGAAAACATTATTGAGTTTTCATTTTGGTTTCCTAGCTTTATAATTAACTAAATAGGTAAAAGGTGACTGCTGGAGGGTTGCATTAGATCTTATGATCTAGGTGCAGTGCTCTCAGATCCAAGACTCCTCACTGATGAAAGCAACAAGCTAGAATCTAGTCTAGGGATACTGAACAAGTAGGCATTATATATGAATTTTATGCTCAAACCTTCTTGCATCCGCTGATTACTAAGGTTTGCACTGAGTGGCACTATTTTAGGAGCTTGCTACTGTTAGTAAATCTTAATAATTCATAAAATATAACAATTTATATTGGGTGAAGAATACTTCAACGAATAGGGAATTGATATTGATAAGACCTAAAGCTAAAGAAAGAGAATATAACAAATGTATGAAGAGGAAAAAAATAAGAAAAGGAAGATGAGACAGAGATGCTTGTAGCAAATGGATTTAATAGCCAACAAGACAGAGAACATAAAGAACAGGAAAATCCAAAGTTGAATTTTAATATGAAAATGCTTGTGAAAATGATGGAGATAACAACAAAAGAATCAACAAATTATGAAAGACAATTAGCATAGGATAGAAAAAATATAACAAGAAAATAAAGAAAATCAATAAATGAGATCTCATCTTATTCAAAGAAAATTTGTTGTAAAATGAAATTGTGAAGATAACATAAGTATGAAAGACACAAGGTAAGTAGGAATGCTGCAAATAAAAATAGCATGAATGTAGAAATCATGGATAGTGATAATAGGTATGATAACGACTTTGTTATGAATGATTACTTGAAGATACAAATAAAAAAAAATTGTGTTAAAGTAAAAGTGAAAATTGTTGTAAAATGTGATGAAGAAGAACTGAAGAAACACCTTATTGATCCAAATGTTAATATAAAAACTCAAATAATGATTTATATAAGACCAAAAATAAAAAAGTAATTAAGCTCGAAAATGAATTCTGCCATCTAAGCGTTAAAGAAATGGATGATGAAGGATGTGTGAAGAAAATTAGCTTTGAATCACAAAGTCTACAAAAGTAAAAAAAAAATATACAAGCAATAGTAAGAACATCAAATTTTAAATCACTGAATACTAATCTAAGTTTAAAGCATGCATTATCCCTGACAGATCATCTGAGGAATTATTATGTCCAAATATCAGCATTTTGATAATAAAAAAACAGAAGAGCTAGAAAAAGGAAAGTAGAAGATCCACTTCAAGAGGAAAAGATTAGTGACCATGAAACAGAAAATTTTTCAGGTCATTCTAAGTAGGAACATTTAATAACAGTTATAAGCAAGCATAAGAAGTGATGATCATGTGATGTTTATAGAAACATCTGGACCATTAAAAAAATGTCTGGAGAAAAGTGTGATCAATAATCAAGGAATGCTCTTTTGAGAACTGGGGATTGGTTGGGCAAACAAACAATTTTATAAGAAATAAAATACACTTTTGAAAAATCACCAGATATATGACAAAACCAATGATGAAAAAGAAACAAGTTTAAAGATACTCAGTGAAAAACTGAGACAATACCAGCTTGCAAAGCAAAAGTGGCAAGATTATATAAAGAAAATGAGAAATTGGAACAAAGACAACCATGATACCAGCCAAGAACTGAATAGAAAATGAAGTACAAATTTCTTTTTGTAATAGAACAAAAGTATTTGAGAAGCATCAAATAAAGACCACAACCCAGAATCTAATTAAATATATCTGGAGAAAAGAAACCTCATTGCTTATTATAAATGGTGAGGTATGAGAAAATATTTTCATTTATTCCCTATAAATAATTAAGAAGTTTGGTGATAGAAAACTTCTCTAATGAGATATAAATTAAATAAAATACTTGATTGCTAAATCACATCTCTAAGATCTTCTGGGAGATGCATGTAGATAGTATGATGAGGATATTTCCTGGGGTTATTTGTGTACCAGTCAAGCATTCTTGGTCTTATTTTTTTAATTAAAGCTACACTTGTGGCAGAAGACCTGGTATATGAAACTATAAGTTGCTTGATTCACATCAAATTTCAAAAATTAAGTTAATTGTACATTGAATGTTGTGACACTGATTCTCAGTTTAGTGCATGATAAGTTACTTAAGTTACTTATGGTGATGTACGATGCCATGATTGTGCATGTAATTGACCAGTGATCTGGTAATATGGCAATAGCAATAACAACAGTACCTGAATAAAAAAATATATCAAATGGAATATGTGAAGGGAATGCTAGTAAATGAGATTCAACATCATATGTGCTAGATAAAAAGTATCTCCGAGGAATGGGCAATTTATAAAGTTGCTAATGACCAAGTGATGCAACAACATAATTGGGATATTTCAATAATTGAAATGGCTATCTCTATTTCATTGTCTCGCCATTTTAAGAGAAGGGTATTATAACGATACAAATTTGGCTAACTAGTATTGCTGCATATTATGTGCAATCTCAATTAATTAAATTTAAATCGAGGGATAGACAAGCATTTTTAAATAGACCAAAGTAAAAAAAAAATTCTCTCAACTGACGATCTGTAATTAAATGATTATATAATTTGAATAAAGTAAAATAAAATTATCATATTTTATTTGTAAAGATATTTGTAAAACTGTATATTTTAAAAATAATAATCACAAATTTGGAAGAATTTGCTAGTATTCTATTTTCAATAAATACTGGTCTAGGAGAAGGTTATAAACAAACAATTTATAGTCTCCTACAGAAGATATGAAAGAAAATATACAAGTATATAAAAAAATACAACTAAAGTATCCAAAAGTCAGAAATGAATTTTGTACTTAAAATAAAATATATTGTGTAAGGCCAATCAATAATTTAATTAAAATTAAACAAACAGGTAATTAAAGGTATTTATTGAATTAATCAAAAAAAAAAAAAATAAAGAAAGAAAGTAAAACAATAATTAATAGTTTGAAAAAGAAATAACAAAAAAGAACAAGGATTAATGGACAACAAAAAATAAAAGTAAAGATAAGTAAGAACATAAGCAGGGGCTCCTGAAAGAGTTGAATTGTCCTTTAGGGAAAGGTACATAAGGAAAAAAAAAATGGAAAAAAAAATCTGTGGACAACCAAAGTGCCAACACCATGTAGTTATAAAATTAAATAGTTTGTCGAACATAGAAAGACTCCACTTCTAGCTTTGTGAATTATATTTATCATCCAAAAATACAGTTGTTCAACTCAGTTAAAATGGCGAAGTTCCACTTAAGAAAAATAATAAAAATGATGGACTAAGTTATTTAATGTGTGCCAATCTAAAACTTCAATAATATAACCCTACCAATTTTGAAATATGTCTCATAAGGAGTATAGATGGTGAAGAGGTGAAATATAGTTTATTTGCCCACAGGAGAATAATTTTTGCATTACCTACAATTATTTAGCATATTTTTATTAACACTAAGAAAATTCTAACCTGAATCAATCAACCAATGTGGATTAATTTCATGACACCGAAAACACAACCTAATCGATCTGTTTAGTAAACTTACTGAATTATCTTTAAAAAAAAACTGCAGTAAGATTTTTTTAAAATTACATACATAGAAATAAGACACTTCAATTATCTACAAAATTATTAGGATATTTTTTATGTCTATAATTTTGGTCAATAAAGATTATTGTAATTTTCTTTGTTTATGAATACAAATAAAGTAGATTAAATCAATTTTTTTTTGGTAAAAAATTATTTGTATTTAATCCTTAAAAGTAATTCATTTCAATATTTTATATATTCATATTTAAATTTTGTAATATTATTTCTTTTCTATATTCATTAGTTTATGTTATTTATAAAATAATAATGCTTATGGGTAATTTCAATATACTGAGATTATTGGAAATAAATTTTTAAATGATTTAGTTGTCTGTGCTGTTGTTCTCTCATTAGTCTTATCTCAAAGAAATATATAACAATCCTTATAGATTCTGAGAAGTCACGCTCTAAACTGAGAGAAAGATCATGTTGTCATTGGAGACCACAGTGATGATACTGCAAGAGGATATTGCATCCATGTTCTTTATGAAAAGTAGTGCTCTAAAGTAGGACTAATATAGTTCAAACCCCAAGTACAAAAAATAATTATGGATATTAAGTGTGATCATTGACCAGATGATTTAATGGTTGACAATCAGGAAATATAACCAGGATACTTTACATAAGCAGTTATGTAAGGAATATAAGATTTGACTAACATTATCAATATATACTCTAATTAAAATTAATTAACCAAATGTAAATTTTAATTAATCTTTGTTAAGCTGACAATTTGTATATTGATTTTAAAATAATTTGGTGCATGTGCATAAATTAAATAATCGGCAGAATCACTAACATTATCATCATTGATTTAAGTTTCCAGTATAGTATATATATATTAGTTAAATACAAAAATGTATAATCTATTAATGTTATTTATTTATATCCTTGGTACTTACATATTTTCCGTCCAATTACTTCTTGTCAGCCATTTTGTTTTAAGTTACAAAAATAATCATACAGTTTCATGGGCCTATAACTGGCAATAAAAGAAAAAATATTTGTTTTAATTATATTTATATTTATTTTTTATTATTGTTATTTTAAAAATGAAAAATTTCTCCAAAACGATTAGCATTAAGTTAAATATTATAATTAAAACAAAAATATACAACATTTTTTCCTTTTATTACCAGTCATAGGCCTGTGAAACTGTATAATTATTTTTATAAGTTAAATCAAAATGGCTGACAAGAAGCAGTTGGACAGAAAATATATAAGCACCATATTCTCTTTAGAAATTTATAGAAACTTACTGTCATATATACGGCAGCATTTACACTAAGTTCATATGTCTGATGCGATCTCAACTGGTTTTTCCCAAGCAGCTGATGATATCAGGTAAGATTATAGGAACATGTCCTGCAAGAGATTTAATTGAAATTGCTGTATGTAAAACTATAAGTTTCTATAAATTTCTATAGTGAGTGTACATAAATAACATTAGTAGATAATAAAGTATGTATATTTGCATAAATCTTTGTAATTTATATATTTTAAATATTTATGTATACATATATAGTGATTATTGAAGTAATTTAAATATATTACTAGTTAAAAGAAATAATGTTTTGAATTTATTTATACAATTATCATTTATCATTTTCATTTTCAAGTTTTCTTTGTAATTTCTTTTTATAGTTAATTCTGAAGATAACCAATGGGATTTGGCTAAATTTTAATAAATAAATTTATCCATTCAAAAAAAAAAAAAAAAAAGCAATAAAGTTGGTTGTCTTTATAATTTTATGATTATTTTTAAATGACGGAACATATATATGAAATAAATAAAAAAAAACATGATAAGCTTTAAGTTTTAATATATATATATATAATATATTCATAGGTGAATAGTAAACCATATTTACTTATTTATTAACTAATGTAGTAAAAAAAAAATTTTTTTAATGCATTCTAATTGGGAAAAATTATTAGAATATGAAATTTCTTTTTTGTTCTCTAGATTCCAAATTAGTTGTGAAAATTTGAATAATAAACATTCTTTCTTCAAGCTACCTGCAGTGCCGCCTTTGAATCAATACACATATTATGTAGCAACAAAATTTAGTTATTCAGCTTACACACATCTAGATCATAAGTTACGACATGAAATGTGACAATGTGTTTTGTACATTTGTCAATCGTCTTCAATGCTTACACATTTTAAGGTACTAGCACATCTGGATCATAATTATGATATGGAATGTGATAGTGTGTTTTGTACCTTTGTCAATCATCTTCAATGCTCTCCTAGCCATCATGAAATCTTGTAAAACATCTGATAACATTCTTATGATTTATTGCCATATACAGTTAAAATCGTAACAATATTTCAGCAATGTTTTGCCTAATTTAAAACAAAATTAAATATTATGTTTTTATGTTGGGGGTTGAGGAATGACACAAACTTTCACATTTAATGTCATAATTTGCAATCCATATATGCTAGCATCCTAAAATTTTTGCGAATAACCAAACTATATCATTACATAATACTTCAATTCAGAGATAGCGCTGCAGGTAGGTTGGAGTAAACACTGATGATCTTTTCATTGGAACATACAGTATACTGCTAGAATTATTATAATATCCTGTGCCTGATAGTTTTATTTCTTTTGTCTGATATATTGGAATGTTTGAATTAATTTAAAAGCTAAATTCAATATTACTATCCCAATAATAAAAAAAAGGTATTATTAACAATCTTTGTACAAATGTATTTATATATTTTGATTTAATTTCTTTAATTAATTGCTCATTGATATCACTAATTTGATATTTGAACCAAAAATATAAAAGAGCAATTTTTCAAAAATGTATTCATCAATAAATATTTTTCAATAATATTAAAAAATATTTTGTACAAATTTTTATAACAAACATTTGGGAAAAAGAGTTTTTGCATTAAAAATATTATTAACAATTATTTCAGACAAGCTTTTAACCTCAAGCAAGATCAACTCATGGTTAACAATGGAATCATAAATAGTAGAAGGCATTCTATTATTATCATGTCCCCTAATATTAACACTGATAGTGCAATATTAAATGCAACGTACTACATTATACAATGAAATTTTATTATATAACAATTTAATTAATGATATCCTAAAGTCTGATTTCAAGAGAGAATAAATTTTTATTATTCATGTTTTGTATTCTTTCTGATAATTTTGCTAAACCCAAATTTCGCTGCCTTTTGCAAATACATGGGTTGCACAATCAGTAGAACTGATTTGCTTGGTTATAGTACCTATTGTCCAACCATTCCAATCTGCTTACAGGCAGAAAACTTAACATAATATCAAATATTTTATATTAATAAAATAAAACTTGAGTTAAAGTTAAAAAATTTTCTATACCAATATTAATTGTATAACTAATACTACTACAGAAAATTTTGTAGAGTTAACTTCAGTTTTGTTTTAATAAATAATATATGCATATATAAATTCAATCCAAATTTGCTTACATTTGTTCAGTTGTGAACCAAAGTGGTTTCTTTCTTCTTTATAATTATATAATGATTAATTTTATTTTTAAAAAAAATTTTTTTTTTTAAATATTATATGGAGATCTGACAAGGACTGTTGATCAATTGAAATTGTCAGTTATTTTGCAATGATATATATAAAGTGTAATATTAAAAGTAAATAAAAGAAATGTTTTCATTAGTTATAATAGTAAAAGAAGTTTTTGCTGATGAAATCTTATTTAAATATATAAAATCCATGTGAATGTATGCTTGTCCGTAAGGCTGTCACATGTTTCCTGTGAATATATCTTTGCCTGTAAGTCTGTCATGTGTCAAATTCATAACCAATTAAAAAAACTACTATGTATGTCCATAACGTTGACAAATTCACAATAGAAAAATAAAAAAAAACAACTTTAAATTTGTTTTTATAAATAACTATACCTAACTCATCCGTAATTTATATTATAAGCATTTTATGCAAAGGAAATAATTCCATCCATTATATAATAATCCATAATTTTTATTACAAAGCATATTTTATGCAAAGCAAGTAATTCTGTTATTAATAAACATAATCTTTTTACGAAGCAATTGTTTGTAACGTTGTCAAATTCACATATCAAATATAACAGATATATTTAAAAACTTAAATTTTAATTTAGCTTTATTAATACCTTGCCAGGTCCATTTCTGAAGTATACCAAACAGGCCGGGTTGTTTCAAAAATTTTTTTTCCAATTTTTCAATTGTGAATTTCTCATATTTATTTATATAATATTAAAATCTTTTAATTTACATAAAATCTTAAAAATAATTTGTGAAAGCAACCAATTAAAAACAACAACAGCTTTTTCATAGGCTGACTACAGTCTGATAATATTTATAAAATTATTAAACTTTTATACTTTACAGATCATATAAATTAATGCCATTGGTTGCCAAAATAAAATCACTCTCCGCTAAAACTCAGATTATTAGTCTGAATATTATTGAATTCGAATATAACAATAAATTTATCATTCAATAATTTTTTTTAAAAAAAGATCAAATTCAAAAACAAATATGAAATATAACATCAAAAAATTAATGAAAGATGACAGTAATGATAAGTCAAAATTTACAATATGCAAAATGAAATAATAAACACCATTTCTATATTAGATGATCTAGCTATAAGAAAACACTCATTTTGTCCTTTTTCGTGTCTTGGTTATAAAAGCTCAATAGGAACCAAACCAACATATGCGAGCTCTACGTTATATTCTATTCCTTTTCCGCTGGCAAATATTATGACAAAATTTTTCACTATGCTCATTAAATATGAGAATGGAGAAAAATTTAATGACATCACCTCTCAGAAATACCTTTAAATAAAAAAAAATTAGTTCTGTATTCATAATTTTATTATAAGTTTTTTCACTGTCTGGAAATGTCTAGCAGACATTCTCCTCACCCTCAAGCCCATTCTACAGTAATTCTGAATCAAGATGATTAAAATTTTGCCTCACTTAAATGTGATCTACCTCTAAAACTGAGATGTTAAAATAAATTAAGAGAATGGCTGACAATAGCAAACTGCCATTGATGATGATCTAGTACTATCTTTTGCCATACTATAGTACTGCCTTCATTATTACAATTGCTTTCGAGTAGAGAACTTAGCATAGAATTAACTTCAAAAAAATATTCACCGTAAACAAATTCTCCACTTCCTTTATCCGTCATCTTCACAAGTAGTTTTACCGAATTGGATTTAATATGTAATGGATATAATTTTTTTTTTAGATTTTTATCATCAAGTAACATGAGATTCAAATTCTTTTGAGTTCGTATTCTATTTACATAAAAATAAATTACCTAATCCAATTTTAAGCCACACTTATTCCATGAATGTTCTTAATATTTTTTTAAAATTGAAAATCTAAAGCTTCCAATATGGTCATTTTATATAAACTGCATAAGCCAGTGAAATGACATTAAATGAATTGATAAAACAAACCTCCTTTCCTTAAGGTCCTTGTATGATTTAGTGCAGTGATAAGGTGCCAGATTCCGAAGGGTTCAATTCTGATTTTCTAGAGCTCAAACTTCTTATGAACTCCCAAGCAATGGAGCCGTTCTATGTGTTCCATTTGTAATTTTTTAATTAGTCATAGGAATTTATGGCAGACAATAGTAAATCATCCTTGATGCTGGTCAAATGTTATCAAACAGTTGTAGAACCTCATTGGACAGCTGTTCAAATTTGTGTCAGACAAAGAATGACAGTATACTAGATCCCTATCCATTGACTAATAAATAACTGACTCTTTCTTCCTCTAAAATCTTTTCAAAAAGATTCACTTACCAAGTTACAATCTAAATAAATGAGCATTTGTTTTGGTGAAGTTCAAATCATGGAATTAAATTGATTAGTTTGACTCAGGGATCTGACCTATCATGATTTGTGCAAGATTGACTTTTCTGATGACACTCTTTCCAATTATAAATCCAAAATTATCAGAACTCTGGTAGTTTGGTAAGTGGCACTTAATCATCATGAGGAACCCATTTTAAAACATAAGATAATTTAGGCTTTCAAATTTGGGGGCAGTGGTTTCTTCATGCAAGAAATAGCAGTTATTCAAGTGGTCTCAAGCTTTCATACCATCGGAACACCAAAAGGTACTGTATTAGGGGCACCTGTCAAATAACATATCATGAACTTTGAACACAAGCCGTCCATCCAATAAATCCCTGGCACCGATATTCTGATCTAGCATCCAAAATATAGTCTGCTTCAGATTTTCTCATATATGCTAACAATAATGTATTTATTTTCAGAAAACATAAAATGCATTAAAATATTTTTTCAAACACAGAAACTGATAAGATGTGGACTTATGCAAAAGACATCAGGCAATCACAAGTCATTTGAGTGCCTATGAGAAAGTGAAAAGGCACTAGTTTACTATAGCAAGAAGAAGTCATGCATCCAGATGAATGGCAGTATCAATATTTTACTATCATATTCAATCTTGGAATATATTCCAATTTTAAAAAAAATAACCTTAGAATATTTCAGGAAATACAAATAATGTTGACTAGCAAAACATGGAATATTTTAATAAATCTAAAATAATTGAAGATGTTAAATTATTTGAAGTAACAAATTTGAACAAACCTTTGGTCAATAGCTCGTACTTCACGGCCTTTCCTTTTAAACCATCCTTCTATTGCCTGAGGACGTAAATCAATTTTCTGGGACAAAAATTTCATAAGATCGGTAGAAGTTTCACTTTCACAATATACTGAACTAATATGAAATCGTAATCTATGACAATAGTTTAAAGTTGGCAGCCTATGCAAGCTGATAATGCACTGAAAAAGTATTAAAAAAATTTATTAGAATTTCATTATTATTAAAGACATTCTCACATTCATCCATATATATTACTAATTTCAATAGCATGTAAATAACTTACTACTGCCTTGAATATGTAAATTTTAAGATTACAGTCATATCAGAGAACATTCTCGATCCAAATACGTTAACTCAGAATTATTTTTGCAGATAACCTCATAACAAGACAACTTGCAAACAATTATGCCTATTTATTCAGATTTTCTCACATATGGTATCAATAATGTATTTATATTCAGAAAAACATGAAATGCATTAAAATATTTTCAAACAGAGATCAGACAAGATGAAAAATAAAATTATTTGCAAGTTTATTAAAATATCTTGTTTTGAGGCTGCTTGCAAAAATAATAAATTTGGAATGAAAATGTAGTCATATGATCCATACATATAAATATTGCCCCATAATCTCAACTTTGACCGTCTTCATAACCTCTTCACAGATCTTTCAACTCTCTTATATTTTTTAATAAGAGATATTTTTATTTTAATCATTTAGATTATTTTCATCCTACTTATTGTTCTCATTTTTCATCCTATATATGGTTTACAAGATCATGTGATATTTGAGTAAACAAATGGCAAACTGGGTGCTATGGTTTCATTCAATTGAATTGAGTTGTTTTTTTTTAAATTTTATTTGGCAAATAAATGATCTTTAGTTTTTAGGTTTATCACACTTCCATTACACTAATGAAGACAAAATTAAAAATCACATCATGATATATTACTTATATTTACCGTATTCCATGACTGAATACCTGTTTTACATATTGCAAGATATCAGATAATATAAAGTAATTCTTGAGATTTACTGGAAGTTATAAATTTCATATATAATCCTCATGTTGTTCTAAAATCATATCTTATCTCTTACCCAAGTATTTTTAGTTTATTATATTATGATTCACTTAACCAACAATGGACCTTAGATACTAGTGCTAACTATTCAAATTTGTTTCTGAACATTGGCCCAGAGTCCGAAGCGCCCCTGAGAGCCTCTATTTAAAAACAATTGTCAACGTGTTTGCGCAGAAACGGTAAATGACCCTTATGGGTCTTTATTTGTTGTTTTTGCCATCTTTCTAGCTTTCAGTAGATGTATTTTTTCTCTGCGATGAAAGGTAGATTTTTTAAGATTTTTTTACTAAAGTACATTTTGTAATTTTTTTTATTTTTCTCATTTTTTTAAATTTAGTGAACGGAAAATAAATTCAGCTGTGATAGTGAATGCTTTCACTAGTAATGTTGAATTTGATTCCGAGTCTGATTCGGATAAAGAACCCCCCATTTTTGATGCGTGTATTTCTGAGGCCTCCTCTTCTAGCAACTTATCGGATGATAGTGATTTATCACATAATGGAGCAGAAGTATCCAAAAAAAGAAAGAAAAGCTTAGTAAAGTTATCTGTAAGGAGGGTTAGGATGGTGACCTAGCCGATGCCCGGGATTTCATCTCTACCTGATTCGGATTCATTTCTTGGAAATGTTAATAAACCTTGCATGCATCACATGATCACATCTCCAATACTAGCACATAATTGTTTATAAACAAAGCAAAGCAAAACTCCATATAGTAGTGCCACCTGTTCTAAACAGAGTAATCAATGGATGCCAGAAGGCTTGTGCATAAAATCCCTATCTAATGCCTAATCCAATATCCCCAGACTAGTTTCTGGCTTGTGACCTTCGTCAGGGAGGAGCTTTGGATCTGAAAGCACTGCATCTAGATCTTAGGATCTAATGCAACCCTCTAGCAAACACCTTTTATCTCTACTTAACTACAAAACTATGAGCATGAAATTGAAAACACAAAAAATATTTTCAATCTAAGCTCAATAGCCTATATAGTCATATGAGTCTGAACTCAGTTCAGCATCCATACATTTAGGTGTCATTGGCTCTTTAACAACCATAGCCACCACTACCCTATTAGGCAGGATTGGTGTTAGACCCATATGACTATATAGGCTATTGAGCTTAGATTGAAAATATTTTTTGTGTTTTCAATTTCATGCTCATAGTTTTGTAGTTAAGTAGAGATAAAAGGTGATTGCTAGAGAGTTGCATTAGATCCTAAGATCTAGATGCAGTGCTCTCAGATCCAAAGCTCCTCACTGACGAAGGCCACAAGCCAGAAACTAGTCTGAGGATATTGGATGAGTAGGCATTAGATAGGGATTTTATGCACAAGCCTTCTGGCATCCATTGATTACTCTGTTTAGAACAGGTGGCACTACTATATGGAGTTTTGCTTTGCTTTGTTTATAAACCTTGCATGCCAATCGGAACATTTACTAAGCCTCCAGGGTTAAAGTTTCCCATCACCTGCGAGCACTCAATTACTGATTTTTTAAATTTTATTTTTTGATAGGAAATTATATGATTATATATGTGCTGAAAGCAATAGGTATGCTTCAGAATGGAAAGCAGTACCGAAATGGGTCAATCGGTCACCTACTGATTTAATGCATTTTAGGCATGGTAATTCATGTTTGCTATCTGTCACGTGTGCCAAGGTTCAAATATATTTAGTCTAAAAATTCATTTCTGCATCAACCGGTACTTGCTAAAGTTATGATCCGTGTGCCAAGGTTCAAATATATTTAGTCTAAAAATTCATTTCTGCATCAACCGGTACTTGCTAAAGTTATGATCCAATATTGATTTTTTGAAATTTTAAATAATTTGCATTTCAATGACAATAAATCCATGCCACCAGTTACTAGTAAAGAGCATGATCAGGCCAATCATAAATCACTGTAATGTTAACTTCAAGGCAGCATATCAGATGCACCAAGAAATAGAAGTTTGATGAAGCAATTACTAAATTTAAGAGTCATAACACCATGAAACCGAGGCTTCAAATCGTTGGTCTGTGCAGATAGCCATAATGAATGTGTACCATATGGAGTTATTTACAGGCAAAAGTGCAACTCCATGCAGATAGCCATAATGAATGTGTACCATATGGAGTTATATACAGGCAAAAGTGCAACTCCAGATGCTGGCCTAAATCTGGGAACCTGAGCAGTCTGTCAGTGGTTTTACCACAACTTGCTAAACAGAATCAGTTTTTTGTAACAGATATTTTACTAGAGTACAATTAGCAGAAAAGCAGTCTGCAAGCAAAATCTCTTGTTGTGGCACACTGAAAGCTGACAGAAAGGGTATTCCAGGTAGCATCCCTACAAGCTAAAAATTATAAACAGATGCAGAGAGGAAACTTACATTCTGAATTGACAGCGGTCTTGAGTTTCTAGTTTGGATGGATAAGAAACCAATTGTTATGCTCAATAATGCTTATCCACCACCTGGAGCTGGTTCTGTTGTTAGAACACATAAGGGTGGTACACATCATACATATCCATGTCCAAATGCAATCAAAAAATACAACTGCTTCATGGGTGAAGTTGACTTAGCAAACCAGAATGAACTGCATATGGCTGGGATAGAAAGTCTAAGCGCTGGCTTATGCACTTATTCTGGCATTATTTTGATATGGCTATCACTAATTCCTACATTTTATACATTCTATATATGGCCCAAAAGCAAATGCGGCCTAAATCACACCTGTAATATAGAATAGCTTTATCAGCCAGCCTTATCGATGATTTTACAACCAGGAAAATGAAGTCTTTAGTAATACCGCATCTTCAGATTCCATATGGATGCCATACTATAGCTGACCTGTTCAACCATAATAAGAACCATCAAACATCACATGATCACTATCTCTATAGCTCATCAAAAGGAGGTGCACTGTATGCTTGAAAAACAAGGAACATCATGCAACTTATTTTGACTGTGTGAAATGTGAATGCATTCCCTTGTGTAGGAGTGAAGAGAGGTGTTTTCCTGCTTATCATGCCAGAAGCAGCACAGCTCCAACTCCTTAATAAATCCTTCTATCCTACACAACTACAACACCCATGGCACACATACAGGCTCAGAATAATATTCCTACTTGGTTTAGCAATAGGTAAGATATATCATTTTATTAATATTATTGTTCATTTATTGCATGATTATAGTAACATTATATTCATTTGTTGAAAATTTTGTAGGTGCACAGCTCAGATGTCTCAAACCACTCTGATGCACATGTAGACCGAGAACCATATCTCTACTTGGTCCTGCAATAGATGATATATCATGGTTTTATTTATATTATTGTTCATTTATTGCATTACACAGCTCAGATATCTCAACCCCGTACAACCACAACCCATCCTAGTGCACACGTACAAGAACCATATTCCTACTTGGTCTTGAAATAGGTAAGATATATTATTACTTTATTTATATTATTGTTCATTTGTTGCAATTTTGTAAGTCTTGATTTTTTCAGTTTTAGGTTAGACAATTTGAACTTTACTTCAAGGTCTCAAATTACTTATAGTTTACAGTATGTATCTTCAGTGTTATCTCTTGATTTTCTTCATGTATTTATATTTTCAAGAATTTGAAAGACTTTCAAGCTACGTTAATCCAACCACTCTATCTCATACAACTAATATACATGACTACACATGTGAAAAAGATTAATGATCCCTAACATACAGCATGCATCAGGTGGTTCGCATCATCATCTACCACACACATATATAATCAGTACTTGTAATAATTTTATTTTGTTTATTGATGTACTTTGTTTTTATTCATTTTATTGTAGAGAAATTTTTCTTTGTTTGATATTTATTTTTTTGAATACACTTTTTGCTTGAAAAGAATGGGAGGGGCCCTTATCTCCCATTTTTCAATAATATAGTAATTAATTATTTTTTTTTTTTCATAATTTCCAATTTACTAAAGTTCTTACTGTTATTTTTTTTTTACCCACATTAAAACCTAGCATTTCTAATAGATATCCTGCATGGAAAGACTAGGAGATACCCTGCATGCAAGGACAAGATCTAGGTCTTCTAGCAACAACAAAAAGTAACAATCGTCTCCTTTTCCTATATTTTATCATGAACATCTGTCCCAGATAGGTCATATTATATACCTTTTTTTTTTCAGCATTTTGTGACAAATGTGATAAAGCTGTCTATAAAATTGTAATTTTAACATATAACCTTCAAAATTTGGAATTTGTGAAGTAATGTAAAAATAATAATGTTTAAAAGTGTTAAAAATCTCTTTTTTTTTTAAAAAAAATTTTTTTAGGTTATGACTATTTTATCAGCTTTATTACATTCTTTCATGTTTACTACTTCTAAAAATGTAATTATATTTATTGTAATAAAATAGACAATATATCAAAAAATATTTTCCTTGTAATTTTTTTTTAAAATTAAAGATGGTGTCTTAGGATTTAAAGAGTTTAAGGAGGGGCAGTGGATGGATTTGTTTTGGTGTATGTATTTCAAACAAATTCTATTTTCCTATCTTTTGTGATTTTTAATTTGTACTTATTTATGTACTTCATGGATGCATCTATGTTCCATAATGGCATTTAATAATTATGTTATAGTTAAGGGTTATAATGAAAGGGAAGTTCATATTATGTGAGCACTTAAAAGCTTAGATAGTTGGATGGATCCTAAATTAGTATACTACAAGATTAAAAGCTTAGTTACATTAAAAAATCAACCGTACTATCTTTTTTTACAAAAAAAAATAGTTCATTCTATAGATAAATCTACTATTTGTGCTACATTTCAATAGTTATTATATATTAAAATTGTTAATTTGGACTTTTAGAATTGTTATGCTATTGAAACGGAATTTCTTAATGAGATTCTTATGGATGTAAGTACATCTGTTCTCGAATACACTAAAAAGAATCATGAATTTTAATGATTTGATTAATAAAAAAAACATGGTATTTTCTGCTTGGCAGAATAATAAATTGAGGAGCTTCATAATAAATGTAAAGGTTTAAAAGCAGAAATTTAAAAATGATGAGAAGGCTTAAAAATAATTGGTGGGTTAAAACTGTAAAGGAAATATGGACATTTGCTGATCATAGTCACTTCGGATCTTTTTCAACGTGCGGATCTGAGAAATGGCACCCCAATTCTATTAAATCCACCAAATGGCAATATTTTGAAAAAGTGAAAGGATTATTTTGATCAACTTTTAAATAATGATACAAGAATTGAGATGATAATGGTGTGTCCATTTTATCTACTCATTTAAATTTAGATTAAAATATCCAGTTTAATGAAGTCAAAGTAGCCCAGCTCTCTTTAATCTTAAAAATGCATATTCTGATAAGATATATGGAAGTTTTAAAATATAAAGAAGATATTAGAAATTTTTAGAAATATATAGTCTCATGAAGATGTGCTTCTTATATTAAGGATGCTTCTATTGTTTCAATTTTTTAAAAATAAAGAAAATAGACAAGAATGCAGTAATTACCATGAAAAATTATTATCATTACAGCAAAAATATTTTCAGGGATTTTATTGAATAGGTTGTTTCCACTCATTGAGGAATCAGAAAGCATTAGAGGCATAATTTTTATTGGTAGGCAAAGTCAGAAACAAAAGAAGTGATTTATATATTGCTTTCATTAATTTGGTCAAAAAATTTGAATTGATTAAACAAATCCATGGCATTGTTTGAAATTATTTGTTTTGTCAAATAATAAAGTTTATTTGATTACAGTTCTAAAACAGGAATGGGGAATCTTTTTTCTGCCAAGGTCCATTTGTGTATTTATAATCTCATTCGAGGGCCACACAAAATTATCGACTTAAATATTAGCTTACTATATTTGATCAAAATTTTTATTAATTTACCTTTAATCATTAAGAGTGGGCAACAGTTTCAACTTTCCCCTTTTAAATGAGGGCCATATTTTTTTTGTAAATTAAAAGTAAAGTAACATCATTATTATCAATAACTGTTCCAGATTTACTGACAATTTTTCTGATTCGCCTTGAACTTATCTCAAGCCCTGATTTAGGTATGGTCTGTAAGACTTGGTGTATATAAAATGTACGCTCTAAACTTAACTGATTCACATAAGTTTTTTAAACTATTACCGGTGGGCAAGTGCATGGAAAAGAAGTAGCGCATTATCGGAGATTGATTTCCATTTGAATAATTTCAAAGTTTTCAGCCTTTACAATAATAGATTTACATTTATAAGTCATGTTTATCTAATCGCAGATTGTTAAAAATGAGACACTGTCTTTCTCCTGCAATGGGTTAAATAGATTTGTACAATTGGATATTTGATTATAACATCAGGCACACAATAGACTCAAGCCCTGATTTAAGCATGGTCTCGCTCTAAACTTAAGTGATTCACTTAAGTTTTTTAAACTCTTACTGGCAGGCGAGTACATGGAAATTTATAATATTTAAGCAGTAGCGCATTATCGGAGATTGACTTCTGTTTGAATAATTTATCTTCATAACATATATTCTCAAATTTCTTTTTATGTTCTGGACAGGTTAATTCTATAGCAGCAAGGATGTAGTCTTTTATAAACTCCCCTTCAGAAAATGGGTTTGAATTTTCTGCTTTTTTCTTCTGACTTGTATGTACTTTTTATAAAACATATCAGTTACTTGATAAAATTGCTTTAAAGTTTTCTATTTTAATATTTCTGTCTTTCCCAATAGTTTTATTGTAATCAGAATGTTTTGATAAATAGTGTTGTTTAATAATGTGTTCTATAGTAACTGAAATACTTTCCAGAAATATCAGACACATCAATTTACTATTTCTTTCTATAAATAAAAAATATGATTAGTCCATTTCTTCTCAAATGCATGTTTTTCTGAGTCAAATTTTCTTATCTTATTCCCTGCAGTCATAAGTGGAAAATAATAATAAAACGAAATAAAATTTGAGTTTTATTTTTGCTAGTTATATGTTTAATTGCGAAAATCACTACAAAAACAAACAAAATGCTTTCAGTATCGTAGATTAAATCTTTAGTCAGATAGATCATACGATATAATTTTTTGGAATATTGCACCTCTGATAGAATATACAGGTTAGAGAGAAAAAGAGATGTAGTTAAGAAAATAAATATTTTATCTAACTCTTAATTCAATATTTGCGTATATATTTGTACTGCACTACATATGTTTAAACAGAAGTTTTATACAAGTCCATTTTATATACATTAATGAAAATGTCTGGGGGACAATTTGAGTTTTCGAGGACCGGGTTTGGCCAATAAACTGGAGGTTCCCCACCCGTTATAAATAGAATGATAGGAAATACTCCTAAAGGTGTAAAATCGGAGGCAATGAAAACTAATATTTGACAAGGATGTATACTTGTTCCAACATTGATTTCATTTTATGAATGATTTAATAAAAGAGGCAACAAGATGCGATACGTGTTTGACAATTGAATTTTGTAATTAGAAACAATTAAAAGTGATAACAAGAATTTCATCTTTTTTCTATTTGAATTTATAGTATGTAGATAATTGTGCTATTTTTACCAGTTCAAAAGATAATCTATAGAATGTACTTAATGTTTTAAATGAAGCACATAAAGACATTGTATCTCAAGTTTTTCATTAGTTATAATAGATGAAAATCCACAACAACTTTTACCTTGGATGATTATCAGTTTGAGAATATAAAATAATTTAACGATCTTGATAGTTTTATAATTAGAAACATGAACTTAAAGATAATGAAATGCAGAACAGATTTCAATGTATTGCTACTACTTTTAACAGATTAAAAGATATATTTCAATATAAGGAAATCACTATTGCAACAAAATTAGTTATATGTAGAACTGCTATTTAACCTAATTTATTGTATGGCAATGAGATTCAAACACCTATCGAGGTAAGGACATAGCTATTATAAGTCTTTTAAGACAGCAAGATCATAAGATTAATCAATATACATCACATGATCAGTGGCAATACGTACAGAGAGTTTGCCTGTTTTAATATCAATCAATATACAGTAGTCTTGAATTAATTGAATGTGATTTTGTAGAGACCAATATTATAAAATCACATCTTCATTGGATTGGACATGTGAAATGAATGTACAAGGTATCCTAAAAATGTATTTTATAATGCATTTAAGCACAGTTTTCATAAGAGAGGTAGATCCTGTTTATGTTTAAAAGATTACTTTTAAAGATATTCTAAAGAAATGCAATATTGATTATTTCCAATGGGAAGATATGGTAGAGAAAAGAATATATTAGAGAGCTACAATAAGATATGGTGCTGAAATATTTTAAAAAGAAAAATTTTCTACAGAAGAAATTAAAAGACAGCATTTTCTATATGTGGATGTATTTGTGCTTCACAGACTGTTTTGTATAATCATCATTCTGGTGTGTGTGTATATATATATGTTTCTCTTGAAGTTGAAATGGCTATACTTGTTTGCTAATAATGTATTTCATGCACATTTTTATCTTTTTTTTTTTTCAAGATTCTTTCACTTATTTACGATCATTTATCAGTAAATTGAATGTCCTGTGGTGTTAAGTGCAGAGGTAGAATGTCAGATTCCCGAGTTCAAGACCATTTCCGTTATTCAAATTTTTTATGAACTCCCAAGTAATAAAGCCATTCAATAATTATTAATTTTTAAAGTAAATCAAATAAACTGAATTATCCAAATTGTTAAAATAAAGATGAATAAAAAAATTTTGGATGGATTCTGAAAAATCTATGTGAAAAAAGTGGGAGAGATGCCAGAAAGCAAAAAAAAATCGTAGGTTGGCAAATTGAAATTAAACTATCAGATTTCTATTAATTTCCACATCAGCGTTCAATATCATGACTTCGTAGCAATTAAATATTAATTAAATTAACAGAATTAATCTTAGAATGACAATGAACATAGACTTTCCAAACTAAATTTTTATTTTCCAAATAACACAGTAGATAGTGCATCTGCTAACAATGGCTGTGAACAGGTTGAATGTGGATCAGGTGAATCTTAAAAATTTTTTTCAAATTACAAATAAATTTAGTATTTTCCTCTTGAGTAGAAGTTCCATAACCAACACAGTTAACTTCTTAATAGGTAATATTAATATCATTTATGTTCTTTATTAAAACAGGCAAAACTCTCTAAACATACTGCCACTCAGTGCAAGCCAGAGTAATGAATGGATGCCAGAAGGCTTATGCATAAAATCCCCATCTAGTGACTACTCATCCAATATCCCCAGACTAGTTTCTGGCTTGTGGCCTTCGTCAGTGTTTTTTATTACTTTTACAAAGCATTTTACAAATACTTAATAGACAGCAGTAAATAGGAATCTAAATATTCTCAAAATTCCTAAATCAATCTGGGTTGGACAAATGTGTTCATGTGCCGACTAAAATTGGAAAAATATGATAGTAATATTATGCAAAGCTTTACTACTAGTAAAAACATTATAATTCTGTAGGTTGTGGATCCGTGGGTACCTTAACTTTTTTTTTACTAAAACAAACAAGAAAAAAAAAATTTATACTTTATTTCTCTTAGCTCACCAGATCTTTGCTTTTTATCAATGCTATAGTATGGTTTTGTTTCATAATTTTTTTTTGTTTCAAAAGTCCTGCTACAAATTCAACATTTTTTTTTTTTTTACAATTAACTTTAAAAATATAATCAAACCAAAAGCCATGTATATAGGTTTAATAAAAAGGGTAAAATAATCTTTAAATAATCCTCTGCATGGCAAAGACATTTCCAATTGCCCTCAAAAAGGAATGAGTGAGAAGACATTATTCATCAATCTTTCTAACTCCTAAGTATTGTTTGATTCTACAGCTAATAGCTAGGTTTCAAATTACTAATATTGATGGGTAGTTGGGTTGCAACCTAGAAAATAAAACCTAGTCTGTTTAGAATTAAAATAATTCAAAGTTTTGCGTAACTTGGATTCAAATTTCATTACATAAATATGACAGAAATGCCATAGTCTTAAGAATTATGTTTACTACAACTTAATTAAAAACAATAATTAAAATGCTTACCAAATTATATGTTTAGCTAGTGTGTCCCAATGAAGATGATTGGTTATCTCTCTAAGCTGTCTGTAGTACCATTACTAAATTAATGTGTTAGATCATGTAGTGATAGTTTAGCTATTCACGATATGGCACTAGTGTCTGAACTATGAGATACAATATAAAATGAGTGTGTTGTTTCGTACCTTAATCCAGGATGGAATAATACGCTAACATTAAATTGCTACTGAAATGTTTGAAATGACTCAATCTGTGTATGGCAGTGAAACTATGAGTTGCAAGAATATTTTTAAATGTTTTACAAAATTTTGTGATGAAGACAATCCTCAAACATATGAAACACAATTACATTTAACATTATAACTTGAATCAGACATGCTGATGCTTAAATTTTTGTGAATAACTAAACTATATTGCTACATAAGATATGCATAGATTCAGATATGGTGTTGCATGCCACTCGAAGAGAGAATCAAATAACATTTTATTGAAACACACTGTATATATCTCTATGACCTTGAAAATATATAATTTAAGAATACATTTTTAAGGAATGTTATTTAGGAATGTGATATGAGCAAAGATTAATAAATCACATCCAGTTTTTCTGTAATATTAAAAAGAGAAAAGCTTAAAACAAATAAGTATTAATATTCTTATATTTTAAATGGATAAAATTAGATTAAGTTGATAAATATTTCTAAAGTCCAATGCTGAGAGATATTAATTTATCAATGCGAACCTCAACAGACAGTTTGTAAAACAGGCTGGCAGTGGAAGATATGACATTGACGTACTTTGTTCTGTAGAAAAATAAGCTATTAATCTTCAGAATATTTCTCAAAAAAAAAAAAAGTGCATTCCATAAGTAAAAAGAATAAAACAGATCTTGTGGTAAACTGAAGATATTTGAGAAATGTTTATTTACTGTCTACATGTTATAAAAAAAAAATAATACAAAAACTCTGTCAAATAATGAAAATTATTCTTCACGTAAAAAGTGTGATAAACAGAGTAGCTTTACCCACAAGTAGCAAATTCTCCATACAGCAGTGTCACCCAGGGTGAGCCATAAATAATCAATGGACGCTAAAAGATTTGTACATCTATCTAATGACTACTCATCCAATGTCCCCAGGCTAGTTTCTAGCTTGTGGCTTTTTCAGTGAGGAGCCTTAGATCTGAGAACACTGCACCTAGATCTTAGGATCTAATGCGAACGTCTAGTAGCCACCGTTTATCCTTTTAAGTAACTATAAAGGTATGATCCCAAAATGAAAACACAATAATGTTTTCAATTTAAGCTCATTTGCTTGTATAGTCATATAGAAATCTATAAATTGTGAGTCAATAATGTGCAAAAGCACATGGTATGACCCATTAATTGTTTTCCTATTGAATTAGAAAACTTAAAACAAAAATAAACTTTAATTAACATTTGTATTAATTTTACTTTGCTGATGTTTGCTAAAAAAAAAAATTCAAACACTGATTGTAAATTATCCCATATTTAATTTGGTAACTAGATATTTTTTATGAAAATAGAGTTATGCAAAAATGTGTTATTTTTAATTTTGGGGAATTAAAAACTGAGAAATAAAACTGACTTCAACAAAATCTTTTATCATATTATTTTACAGATATTCAAATGTGATGTAAGGATCTGGATTAAATGAAGAAGCAATTAGTGAAATTTGACAAAAATTATTGAAAAAATACGTTGAATATATAAGCAAACTCTCCATATAGTAGTGCCACCTTGTGCTAACCAGAGTAATCAATGGATGCCAGAAGGTTTGTGCATAAAATCCCTATCTAGTGCCTACTCATCCAATATCCCCAGACTAGTTTCTGGCTTGTGGCCTTCATCAGTGAGGAGCCTTGGATCTGAGAGCAATGCTCCACTGATTATTCTGGTTAGCACAAGGTGGCACTACTATATGGAGTTGTTTAATAACAGTTATGTGCTAGCATGAGATGGTGATCATATGTTGAATATATAAGTATGAAAAAGTTTCAAATATACAAAAAAAAAAAATTATACTGAAACATCGAACTATCTCTTCCTGAACAATTTTTAATAATGAAATAAAAAAAAATTAATAATGAAATAAAAAATTTCTCTTACATCTACGAACAATTTGGAAGTCACTGATCTGTCATTATAGTTTGTAGTTAAATTTTAAATTTACGTAAATTTAACTTTTATGTTGTCATTTTTTTTCCTATTTTATTTGATAAAAGAATAAAAAGGTTAATCTACAAAGTATTATTATTTTTGGCAAATGAATTTGCATTATAAGAATATATTTTTTACCTTCACATGCATATTAATATATATTAAATATCATCATTTGCCATATTACATATAAATTTTATCAATAATTATCACTTTACACCATTAATTTTGTTAATTTGAAACATAAATGAAATGCAAAATATTCAATATAGTGAGTTAGGATAAAATTTTTTACTAATCACTGACTATACTCAAACTATGGAAGATATCTTTTCATACTATCCTATACACAAAATATTGAACTTTCAAGAGATTACTGTGAAGAAATATTTTCACTGACATGTAAATTGTAAAATATTTTTAAAAGCTACGTTGAAAGTTTGGATAAGAGAATATGCTTTTTGAAGCAAACACATCAAAGATTCTGAAATTAATTTTAAATGACATCACATAAGGAATTAACATTCAACAGAACTTAACATTAGATTTAATAAACAAAAGATAATAATTATTTTCTTTTTGCATGTATCTCAACCTAACTAAATAGGAAATGGGTCTTAATTGATGGTAGATTCGGGAATGTGCATTTCACTTTGGTCATGGTGAACCCACAAACCAGACAATACCCGAGATCACGTTATAAACCTTATTTTTTTTGGAATTTTAGATTTCTATAATACTGCTTCCGCCAATATTTATAGGTGTTGAACAGAATAAGAGTATATGTTTTGAAATCTGCCTTCCCTTTCAATAGCCATATAAATCTTAGCAGTGATCATGTAGGTCGACCTTTTGCCACTAATCTAAACGCTTGAAGCCAAAATCTTGCTTAGTGAGTTACTGGAGAAGATAAAATTCTATTTTTAAGTTATTAAAAATGGAGCAATAATCAATAATATGTAAAAACAAAAAAAATTCATACATTCGTATTAAAAATGAAAATCCTGAGTCAAAATCGAATTTTGAAGGGCACTTGATCAACGACCTACACATGAACACCTTGCTAAACTAAAACTAGTATTAAAATATTACAATATGTTACAATTACAAAATAATGTAACTAATTTTTATTAATATGAAATGTATTCCAAATTTCAGTATTATTACGAAAGTATATTTTAGAAACATATTTATAAAATGTTCATCTTTTTAATGTGAATAAGAACAAATGTTACCTTTTTCATTAACGAAACAGTCATTTTATTTTTCGCATCTTTTAATTTAAAACAAAGAAATGGAAATTTTTATAAAACTTAATTTTACTTATAATTTAATAGTGCTTAAAACTACTGAAATACATTCTGGAATATAAGTTATGATTGTTCTCGTTAGAACGGGAATTGCTTGAGATTTAGAAATTTTCACCGCTGATCAATTTTTCGTCTGCTTTTTAGTATAGTTATAAAGAAATTCAAGCAATTACTATATTTTTTCTTTATAAATCAAAAATATGATTATCAGTAAAGAATATAAATAGCTTGAGAATGTTAAGCTTAATTAAAGAATATAGTTTTTCAAAAATAATTTTTAATTGAAATAGATAAACATTTCTATCGATTACGATTTTTATAAAAGGTATACTGTAAAAGAAATCGAAACGATAGAAAGAAAACTGTAACAGGAAATATACGTAATTCTTTTCTTTAAACATGTAACTGATTGCCTATGTATTCATAAAAATGCGTTCCCGATTTGTTCGAGAGTAGGATTCCATAGCAACCATTTAATCTATAATGGTGACATTGTACAAGCTTCAAAGGTCTACTCCTATCGTTGAAGAAGTATATGATAGACTTAGGTAATAATGTTTGTCATTTTTTTTGTAGACATACGGAAGTCATCAATTAGTTTCAATTTTATTTTAATAACTGTAAGCACTGATAATATAATAAAACGAATAACTGAGATGTAAGATTTGTAGAAAGTTTGCAATGAAAATCTATGCAAATTAGAGAAGATGGGATATAACTTTTAATAGTGATAGTTTGGAAGAAAGTTTTATATTCCCCATCTCCTCTTTTTTGTAATACTATTAATCAGAAACTTTAAAATTTCTCAAGATATCTTTTTTTTTTGTAACTATTTAACGAAAGTAGCCTTTAAAGTTACTTATCAAAACTATTAACTACAGTATTGTGAAATACCAACACTCTGCCATTTACATATACACGCGTAGTGATTGCCTGATTTTATTTTATTTTTAATTTACATTATGAGGATGTTATGACTTCTAATTAGTGTGTGAAATGCATTTCCTTTTGAAAGTTGCAGAACATGCTATGCTTCAAAAATCACAACTTGAGCTTCAGTCTAGCAACTTTTTGCTTTAATGTCTATTATTCTATAATTATACTGTTGTGATTCCTTTTCACTCTTGAAAAAGTGAATTCGTCATTCGAATTCAAATGAACAACAAATGACTTTCATTGGACAATATGTATAGTCAAACAGACCAATGATAATAAAAGGAAATTAGCATATTCTCTGTAGTCTTTTTCCTTTGATCATTTAGCAGGAAAAAAAACTATATCTAGGATACAGTTTTGGCCAGGAATAAGGCTGCATACAACATTCAAGAAGGGACATTCAGCTTAGAAAGGATTTACATTCATGCTATTAATTTCTGGAACCTCCCTATGTATTATAAATGCATTATAGAATTGTTGTGGGACGGTATCCTAATGTTTATGTAATTAGATACCAACCAGTAACCACCTAAACATTCACTATAAAGATAGTAATCAATATTTCTCACTGCTGTCAAGGCAATCTTCTCACCTTTTAATAGCAAGAATGGAAGTCCATCTTACTAATGGTCCATTGAATATGAACACTTAAAGATTGCAACTTGACCACAGACAATGAAATATTGATACACCGAAGTTTAAGACTAATAAATAGTCAATTATAATATTACAAACTGCAATGCTTTTAAATTGCTCATGTATTATTTAGAAATAATAAGTGAAATAGTTCTTAAAGCTAAATGGGATAATGATGTAATTAGATACCAACCAGTATTTCTAAATAATACATGAGCAATTTAAAAGTATTGCAGTTTGTAATGCTATAATTGACTATTTATTAGTCTGCATTACAGTGACATGTTTATTTCATGTTTAAAGAGGTTTATTTAAACTTCATTGTATCAATATTTCATTCTCTGTAGTCAAGTTGCAATCTTTAAGTGTCCATATATATTCAATGGACCATTAGTAAGGGTGGATTTCCATTCTTGCTATTAAAATGTGAGAAGGTTGCCTTGACAACAGTGAGAAATATTGATTACTATCTTTATTGTGAATGTTTAGTTGGTTACTGGTTGGTATCTAATTACATCATTATCCCATTTAGCTTTAAGCACTATTTCACTTATTATTTTAATGTTTATGTATATTATTCTGTATAATAAAATGCTTAAAAATTAATTGGAGTTACCTTCATTAATAGACAACAATTAATTGATGACGAGGATGGAGAAAATTTGTCAAATGCTTTGCATGATTTCATAAGCAGCTAGACCACAATGAAGGCAAACAGCGACTTTTTTAGTTATTTTTTCTTAATGATGTTTGGAATAAGGTCTCTCAAAGAATTCGTTCCAAATTGTCCAGAAGCCTAGTCAGTGTACTTGGACTGATTGAATTTTTAGATGAATGACAATGAAATTAAACAATGGTCATGTCTGAAGATCAGCTACTATCAGTTTCTGATCTCACAAGCAGCACTGCTGCACCCTTCTAAACTAATAGTTGATAAGGCTATAGAATTTCTAAATGCCTATTTTATGTCAAAATCTCTTGGCAATAATGCAAAGATATAAATTCAATTTATGCAATTAGGAAGCTGATGAAAAGGCAGCCAGCTATGCATCTGAATTGTGCAGGATGACATTGACCTGCGATTTTGGAATATTCCTCAAAGAAGCACTTAGAGATTGATTAATATGTGATATAAAGAATCATATATTAAGAGTCAGATTATTGTTGGGTTCCAATATTAAGTTCAGTACTGTGGTATCACATGTGACTTTAAGAGAAGAAATGCTTAATCAATCTGAACCTTTGAATAAATGCAATGCAGAAATAAAAAATGATATGACAAAAACAGGTCAAAGGTCAATGAATAGCACGATAATTAATTCAGCCAAACAAAATGCCAAGTAACTATGAAAGAAACAAAATTGTTACCATTGCAATAAAAACCATTTAGCTAATCTCTGTGCATATATAAATGTTAGCTGTAATTTTTGTTAATGTATTAGACATATTGAAGCTGCTTATCTTACAAAAAGGAATCTGAATAGTGGAAATAGATTTATCTAATAAATAAAACTGTCAATTAAGTCATAAAAAATTAAATATAAATTATTTTAACAAAGTGAAGTTCCAGCTTTTAAAAAAACTAATTATTTTTAATGTTACTTCTGTGGCATTGGAAATTGATTCTGGCTCAGCTATCTCCATTATCTCAAACAAATCTTGAGCGGAAGTAACAAGAAATCAATAGATCAATCTAAAATCCTGCCCAAAATTAATCTACAACTATCAGGGTAAGTGAATTATCCTTTTGGGAAGAGTCAAGTCAATGTCCAGAAAAGATCTGATTATATATAACTGCCATTATTTGTTTCTATGAGAGAACATAGTAATTTAATGGGCCAAAACTTTAAACAAATAGATTACTCCCGATCAATGTGAACTAAGTAAGCTGTGAGATATTAATTTTAAAAGACCAAAATTTTCTAAGGTTATTAGACCCAGTTTGGTTCATTAAATCAATCCAGTGTTGCTGTCAACCAACTAAACTAAACTAATTGTAATCTGAGGAAGTGATCGAGCCAATATCTCATTCTGAATGGACTACTCCAATAGTACTCTTTATTAAAAATAATGGAGAGAGATGAATCAATCTGTGTAGATTATCACTGTATATTAAATATAGCATTACCATTAGATAAATATCCCCACCCATTGGTTAAATAGATCCTTAATTTAGTTACAGAAAGAGTATTTTCTATAATAGACCTCAGACATGCTTATCTTCAACTACCAGTGAGTGATAAAGCCTCCAGAGCACTAAAAATTATAATTCATAAGGAACTTTATAATGTTAATCATCTGCCAAATTCCAATGAGTAGTTGATCAATTAGCAGAAGGAATTCCTGGGGCCATGCTATATTTTGATGATTTTCTGTTAGTGTACTGAAATAAGGAGCAACTTTTGAAATTTAAAAAACTTTTAAAACAATTCATGGAAGTAATAAACTCTAATAAATATGTACTAGAATTTCTTGGATATAAAGTTAGAGTGCAAAGCATTTTCCCACTAAGGATACAGCAAGGGTTATTCTCACTGCGTCAACCCCACTAACAAAAAGAAGTTTTAAGGATCCCTTAAACTTGTCAATTATTATGAGAGCTTAACTCAGCAAAAAACAGAAGTTGCTGGACTATAACAAATCAACTGCTAGTCTAAAGGATTCAATGGAAATGGGGTATTCAATAAATTCTAGTTTTCAACAAGCTAAAAGTTTAATATCTAATGAAAACAAATTAACTTATTATGATCAAAATGTAGAATTAATCCTAACATACGATACTTCATCAGTCAGTGTTGGAACAGTCTTAATCCACCATTATAGAAATGGAAGTGACAAACCTATTACCTTCACTTCTTACACATTGACTAAGACTGAAAAAAATTACTCTCAAATAGATAGAGAACTGTAACCTTGGTAGGAGCTATTAAAAAATTCCATCAATATGCTTATGGAAGAGTATTCATTTTACACACTAATCACAAACTATTATTAAGCATATTTGTTGATGAAAGAGGGCTACCCCAGCACATTTCATCTAACATGCTAAAATGGTTTAACTAGAAGGACAAAAAAACGTGAATGCACTCAAAAAATTACCAGACAAAAGGGGAAAAACCCACCAAGTTTGCATACAAAGAGAAACCATTAATATGACCAATTTAGAAAATAATAAACAAATAGTAAAACAATAACTCAATGGATACAAAATGGCTAAGCATGTCAAATTCTAATCCTGTGGAGCAATTGAATCATAAATACCATCCACATGTTGTAAGCAGATCTTAAAGTTTTTACATTATGGCCTTCCCGGAGGAGTAAGAACAAAGATACTGACTATGTCTTATGTCTGGTGGCCTAATATAGAAATTCAATTAAACTAATCCAGCTATATAAAATGAATCAAAGCATTCCAGATAAAATGAGGGGCAACTGGACCATTGTAAATAAGGCATTTAGACCATTCTGGACTTTTAGAAAAAAAATTTTTTTTATCTGTTGATGCCTATTCTAAATAGATAAAATAACCTCAATACTTCAACCACAATTCACACTTTGAGAAAAATATTTGCAACTCATGGTTATTGATACTGGAACAGCCTTTAAGTCCAGCAAATTCAAGGATTTCTGTGAAAATAATGAAAACATTCACATACTGACTCCACCATTCCATCCAAAGAGCAATGGACAAGTTGAACATTGAGTGCAAGAGGTTAATGGAAAATCTTCAGAAGGAAACACTAAATGATTGAAGTGTGTGCATAGCTAGAATGCTGCTAATCAAGACACAACTTCATCTACTGTTTATAGCAAAACCTCAACCAAAATGTTAAACCTTGACTAAAATATTAATGAATCGAAGTTTGAAAACCAAGTTATTCATTCTCAAACTTAAATCTTTAACCAAAGAAAATGAAGCAGCAAATTATAGTCATTTTGAAATTGGTATAAAGGTTTTATGTCTTACATATCCTGGCAAAACTGGATGCCAGATTGTTATACCACATAATAGAGTAGTCCAGATTTCATTTTATCTCTATCAGATTGAGCATTCATTGCCATGGACCAATGGATATATAAATAGATATGTCCAATGTCAAGAATGGATCAATAGACAAAGATATTCACTGAATCCAATTGCTCTCGTGATGAATGGGAATCTGGCCATAAATAGTCGATCCATTTGGTGGTAAGATCAGACAATTGTCAAAATTGAATGGCAGTATGCACGTTCACAATGACTGATCTCTGAGGCAAGTTCATGTTAAAAATGGAAGCTACTAGACATAAACCAGGTATGAGGCAAGGTACAACAGATCAGACAGAAGTGCTATTATGTCTACACAACTCACAGTACAGCTAGAAATTGTAGGTAAGCTTTGAAGGATACCCAAAATCTCTTCAGAAATAGTTGCATGGCAACTAATCATTATACCAAATCAACAGTATCAGACAAAGATATAATATTTTATATTGTAAATACATATTTTTTATATTTGTTTACTAAATAAATATTAAGCATATTTCATGAGTTGTGTTTATATATAAATCATGCAGTAAATACAGAAGTGGCTCAGAAACACAACACAGCTACAATCAGAGGGGGAGGGGACAGGAGGAGCAGCTGCCCCAGCCCTTACAATATTAAGGACCTCAAGTTGACAACTCAATGTGTTTAACAAAAATATAGGAGAAGGCAAAGTGACGTCATGGCTCATAGAATGGCCTTAATTTTACAGTTAAAATTCCCCCAAAAAATATTTGAGAAAAATTTTCCAAGCAGGATATCACAAATCGAAAACATAAGCCAATTTAGGGATGAGGTGCCAATTTGATGACTCTGTGGTGAAAGGGCATGCAGTGCTTGGTGACTGGCAGAACTAACAGTCTCAGCCCCCTGCCAGTCAGTTTTGTGCTAACAGTGTTTTACAATACTAACAATGCTACAGTGAATCTACCCTATCCAAGTGCTATCTGGATCTGATCAGTTCGCTGATTTATGTGACTTGTAACTAACTGCTCCCGGAGCCCTATTTTTGACTCTGTAAGTAAAAACTCTCATTTCTTCTCTATGCCCATGTTCTTATTTTAAATTTTGAAGAACCTGTAAAATATTAATTGCCCCAGGCCTCACATTTTCTCTGAAAGGCCCTGCATGTAGTTAAAGTATTGAAGTGTGCTTGTAAAAATACAGTATATAGTGATGGACAGTGGGCATGAGAAGTTGACTCTACACTAACTTATATGACTGAAGAAGGGGGGGGGGAATAGAAAGTACTATTGAGAGCTATAGCTAACCTTTGATGTACTAATAACCTATCCTATAATTAGTCACTGTTTTTTTGTTATTCAGTTAGTCCTTATATCTGAAGGTCATTCCACTAAAAAAGGATATGAAACCACCGATAGTCTGTACACAGCACCTAACAGTTGGTAATTATAAATATATATATCAATATGGATCAACATTTCATTATGTTTTAGAACACATTATGGTTAGAGCGTTGCCTTGAAATTCAATATTTACAAATTTAAAAATGTAAGTTTGATTCCTATGTTACGTTATCATTATCACTAGTTAGACCAGCAACACCTGAAAAAGAGCAGAGAATAATACTACTTGAAATGAGTAATCTACTAACCTGTGTTATTTGAACTAAACCACTAAACATCATACGGTGACTATGGCTATTAAAGAACTCAATACACCAAAATGTATAAATAGTAAACTGAGTTCAGATATATATATGACTATACAAGCAAATAAGCTCGGATTGAAAACATGTTTTCAATTTTGAATTCTTAGATTTATAGTTAACTAAAAAGGTAAAAGATGGCAGCTAGGTGGTTGCATTAGATCCTAAGATCTAAGTGCAGTGCTCTCAGAGCCAAGGCTCCTCACTGATAAAAACCATAAGCTAGAAACTAGACTGGGGATATCAGATGAGTAGGCACTAGATAGGGCTTTTATGCACGAACCTTTGTGCATTTACTGATTACTTTGACTTGCATTTACTGATTACTTTGACTTGCACTGGGTCACACTACTATATGGAGAGTTTTGTCATGTTATTTAGATATTATTACTGACAATTGTTTTCATTTCGCAAACTGTCAGGCAAACTATATAAAATATATGTTTGTAATTACTAAGTATGCATATTATTTTTAAAATTGACATTTTACATTATTTGACTATTTATTTATTGATATATTTCCTTTATATTTGTTGCTAATAATCCTTATATTTTTATTGTTTTTTTAAGAGAAGCAAATGAAAATAGGCAAAAAGAGTATAATGCTGCGGTGACAATACAACGCCATTTTCGAGGTTATCGTTTACGAGAATATTTCAAGTAAAAAAATTTTTCAAATTGTATCTATGTTGAATGAAATGTGCAGCATATTTATAGTGCTATATATGATATATATATATATGAAAGTACTATTGAGAGCTATAGCTAACCTTTGCTAATATAAAAACAACAGAATTGTGGGAAATTTGAATGAAGTGAATGATGGGTAATGCAAGTTTTTATTTTTTGTACATTTGTGTTAAAGGTTGATAAAGATTGTCAGTGAAACAATTGAAAGTACTTCCGGTAAAGAATATATTATTTAATTTTGAATACTGTGTTAAATAAATTTGTTTGAATTATTATTATATGATTTATAAATACAGACATTTAATGGTTATAGTTATATATATATATATATATATGTGTGTGTGCATATTTATAATGTGTTAATGTGAAAATTTAATTCAACTTTTGGTACATTAATCATTTCAACCTTTGTTAATTTAAAGAATACAAAATTATTGAAATGAAATTTTTTTTAATTCCAAGATGTGTATTCGAAATGCAAGCATTCGGAATACCAATAATTAAAACAATAAATAATAACCCCAAATAAATGATGAAAAGTAATTAATGGCAAAAAGTTATTACTACACACAAACACAAAATATATAGTTCACTTTTGGTTTTATTCCCACAATGTACTTCATAACTGTCTGCTTTCTGCATGGCTTCCCAAACTCTTTTGCCAGGTACTGCTACTACTAGAGCGCTGCACTGTCACTTAAGCTTTTTTCAGCTATTGTCACTTAAAATGTCTCGGCACCCGTTCACTTGGTAAATTCACTGGAAAATTAGAACACTTCACAACTGACTGCTCTCTAGACGGTTTCCTCCTGCCTCGGTTTCCCAAACTCTTTGACCCTGTTCAGCTAATTCTTTTCCTTTTTCCTTCCATTCTTCAGCATCTTTAAGCAACTGATTATTTTCTTCTGCAGTAAACACTCATTTTCTTGCAATTTCTGTTCCAGCTCATTATATAATTCACTATTTCTGGATTCCAAGACCTCTGATTTCTAATAGGTTCACCATTGATTGCAACTCTTGCAGTTTGGTCTGTAATGATCCACTCATCGGTCAATTCATTCACATGATGTTTTTGGCATTGTAACTGTTTCTGAAAACTATTCACAGTTTCCTTTAAATTCTTATTTTCTGTTTTGTAATTTATTCATCTCTATTTGACATGATCTGACATTATTCTGATTTTCCAGTGATATGGACAGTGGCAGAGGGGTGGAAATGTATATAGCTGAAAGAAGCTTAAGTGATGGGGCAGTGCTCTAGTGCAAAGTCAAGGTGTTCACATACAGCAGCTGAACCACGCCCAAGAGTTTTTGGGAAAACTGAGACCAGAGGAAACCATCTAGTAAACAGCCAATCATAAAGTGCATCGGGGGCAGTGAACTATATATGTATAGTGTTGTGTGCGTAGCAATAACTTTTTACTATTATTATTTATTGTTTTGCTTGTTGATATTCGGAGTGCTTGCATTTTAACTACATAACACAAGAAATGTAAACTTTTCTTTAAAAAGTATAATTCAGTATAAATAATACATACAACACACATACCAAGAAAAACTTGATTTAATGAGGACTTCTAATTTGTTAAAAACATGCTCAGAATACTATTTTGATGTATTTAGCACATTTATTTTAAAGTATTAAACATACTTTTCTTAGTATACGTGTTGTAAATATTATTTATATTGGATATTTATACTTTATATGTCCTATTTATGCATGCTTGTGGGGATTATTTCTGTTTTACCACATTGCATACATAATTATGTTATTATTGACATTTTTTGTATGGGGGCAACAATTTTTAATGTCTCTAAAAAATATTATTTAGTCATGATATCTATATTTTGTAAATATTTTTTCAAATTGAGTCATTTGGGTGCTGATTATACTTACATACTATCCATTGGTGGAGCTACTGTCCACAAACAAAAGTTAAACAAGAAGATATTAATTGACCAATTTCATTTTTTTTTAACTAATGAAAATAAATCAGTTTTTTTAAGTAATATAACATGTTTGGAAAAGTAATAACATGGGAATAATAAGTTTATGAATTTGTAGTTAAATCGTAATTAGATATTATTTTATATAGCGCTATGTTTTTATACTGTGATAGTGATATTAGCGATTAAGCCAATGCACATGTGCTTTAAAGATAAATTATAAATGAATACTCTCACTTTTCCAGACACAAGATATAGTTTTTTAGAAAAGATGGAAATGAATCCACCCATCCTTTCGACCCAAACATTTATATATGGGCAAATCTTAAGCGTATGGAAATGAGAGTGTGAAGATGTTAAGCAATCACTTTAAATTACATTTATTATGCTTGAACAAATGATTCTTGCGAAATCTTTACAATTTATGATACGTCACTATTACAGTATAAAAACATAGTGCTATATAAAATAATATTTCATTATATATATTTAAAGTGCATGTGCATTGGCTTCATCACTAATATCACTATTAAATCGTAATTGAAAAACACTAATTTCTTTTGTTTTACTAATGAAAGTATATATGTTTGCTTCAATTTTTAACATAATGAAAATAATATATATACTGTGTTTCACTGAAAATAAAACCGGTTTTTATATTAATGTTTTGTTCCAAAAGATGCTTTCAGACTTATTTTCAGCAGCTATCTTATTTTTTCATGTACAAAATCGATAACTGGAATCATTCTGTGGTAGCTACATCTGTTATAGAGCATTCTTCTGCTTCTAGATACCTCTTGTGGGAGTCCTTTTGCATCAATCTTTCAAATGACATTATCATGTGAAATTATGGTTACGTTACATTTTTTTGTAAAGTGTGTTTCATGTATTTGTCGATTTTGTAATGGCTGAAAAGTTAGATTAACATGAAATTCTGTTTACTTTTAGGGAAAACAGTTATATTGCTTGAAACAGCTCTAGAAAAACACAAGTTTATGAATGGTTTAATGGAAGTGTTAAATTCACCATGTCCCAAAAAAGCATGGCGAGTGAATTCAAATGTTAAGACAATGTTGTTTAACATGTTTTTTCGATGCAGATGGGATTGTTCACTCAGAATTAATTCTTAACAGTCAGGCATTTAAAATTTACAAGTTTTGAAATTTTTGCATGATGCAGTAAAATGTAAACATCATTTTGTGGCAAAGACTGTATGTTTCATCACGACAATGCGATAGTGCATAAAGCTTGAGTGTGAAACAATTTTCAATTAAATTCAGCATGATCCAGCTCATCCATCTATCATATTGACTTCATCTCACTCTATGTGACTTTTTAATCTCTTGAATGTAAAAATGCTTTTTTTATACTTAGAAGTGGTGAAGAAAAAAATGAGGAAGACTTAAAAGGCATTACTTTGCAAGTGTTTCCGGACTATTTCAAAAAAATGAAAAACACAATTAGTCTGGTGCAATGCATTAAATAGACTATACTTTGAAAGCGTTTCAATTTAATATCTAAAAATAAATATACAATTTTTTATTATAAAATTCTTGTTATTTTTGTATCCCCTCTTATATAATTCAATAAATCTATTTGTTACAATGGATAAAGAAAATCGGTCTATCTGAATGACAGTCTTAAGTAGGGTTTATATTATGAGAATCCTGAAACATTATGCTAGGGCTTATTTTCGGATTTGATATTTGTTTCCGTTTTTCTTAAAAAAAAAAAAATTTAGAAAAAAAAAACAAAAATAACCAAAATAATATAATGTTTATGAAAACATGAACATAATGTAATTTATTTAGATAAAAAACATGAAATTAATTTATTTACGTGATAAAAAGTGACTGAAAAATATTAAATAAAAAAATAAAATACTGATGAAGAAAATGTAAATGTTGGAAAAATTAAATATTTCCACAATTCTCAGAAAAATTAAGTTACCAACATTTGCAAAAAATTCTGTAGATTGGTTAAAGTGAAAAATATGATGGCAACAAGCATTTATTTATTTACGGAACACGTGAACTTTACTGAATATGAGATTACTAATAAGTTACTCTTTTAATGTTTGATTGCTTTTCTAATGTACTTTTTTTTGATTGATTTTTATTACGTATTAAAATATAAATCGTAATTTTGTTTGTTGTTTGCTTTATTTGGGTCCCTGATGGATTTTTTTCAAATGTTGTATATATGTTAAACTATCAGTACATCACATGATCACCATTCTTTATGCTTACACAAGCTGTTTTTCACAGAGGCAAGACTTTCCATACAGTAGCACCACTCAGTGCAAGCCAGAGTAATCAATGAATGCAGAAAAGTTTGTGCATAAAATCCCTATCAAGTGTCTACTCATCCAATATCCCCAGACTAATTTCTAGCTTGTGGCTTTCATCAGAACTAGTTTGGGGATATTGGAAGAGTAGGCACTAGATAGGAATTTTATGCACAAACCTTCCTGTATCCATTAATTACTCTGGCTTGTACTGAGTGACACTACTGTATGGAGAGTTTTGCCTCTGTGCAGTATATGTGCTTTGACAGAGCATATTTCAGGGCCATCCAGCCTAACAGTGTTAGTGATTTGCATTTCAAATTGTATTGAAATTGGTTCACCTATTATTATAAAGTGATGAAAACTTTGAAATTATTCAAATGGAAGTCAATCTCCGATAATGCACTATTTCTTAAATATTATAAATCTCCTCACACTCTCCCACTGGTAAGAGTTTTAAAAACTTAAGTGAATAGCACATTATCAAAGATTGACTTCCGTTTGAATAATCTGAAATTGGTTCAGCAAGTTTTCAGTTATACATAACAGATGATATATTTTTTAAAAAATATGCTTTTATTTAATTTTATGACTAATTTACTCAAAAGCATTTACAATTAATTAAAATAGAAAAAAATAATGAAGGATAAAATCTTAATTTTTCTTGATTGTTTTTAATGTAAAATTTTCCATTTTTAAGTCTTCCTTCATAAATGCAAATATCTTGTCAACAACTTCTAACATGCATGAATTTTATTTCAAATACTGGAAATACAATGATATTGTTTTGATTCTCAGTTTTTAAGTTTGAATATTTAAAATTCCATTGCAAAACATCCAAATGCTAAAAAATGATATAAATGAAAAATATTTTATAAAAAAAATACACTTTTATTCAACTTGATGAGTAATAATGCAATAAATACTAAAAAATAACTTTTTTCAGTTTTTCAACTATAATTTTGGTTGTTATATTTAACATGAAATAAAAACATGGGGGATCTATAAATTAATTAATTCAATCACTACTTTTAACATGAAAAAACACACAGTATTCATTAATTAATTCAATCACTCTTTTAAATGAAAAAACATGGGGTTTCCATAAATTAATTAATTCAATCACTACTTTTAAGATGAAAAAACATGGGGTATCCATAAATTAATTAATTCAATTACTACTTTTAAGATGAAAAACATGAGATATCCCTAAATTAATTAATTCAATCACTACTTTTAAATGAAAAAACATGGGGTATCCATAAATTAATTAATTCAATCACTACTTTTAAGATGAAAAAACATGGGGTATCCATAAATTAATTAATTCAATTACTACTTTTAAGATGAAAAACATGAGATATCCATAAATTAATTAATTCAATCACTACTTTTAAATGAAAAAACATGGGGTATCCATAAATTAATTAATTCAATCACTACTTTTAAAATGAAAGTGATTGGCATCTTTTTATCAATTTTTTTTTCAGTGGACCATAACTCTATCAATGACTAATCCATGCATAAAATCAATATCATCTTGTCTAAACAAATAATGGTGATTTCATTAGCATTAAATATCTTAAAGTTAGAATTTGGATTGTTTTTTCATAGTAGTGATCTAATTGTCAACATTATATATATAAGGATTTTTTGAAATATGTAAAACTTCTTTTATTTATTCACACATGCACAAATAAACAATAAAGATGATGCATCTAAAATAATACCACTGCAATATTTTTTAAAGATTAGAACAAAAAGAAAGGCAAAAATAGATGTGATATTTATTTGCGCAGATTAAAGATTGTGTTCCTCTTAATTCTTGGATATAAGTGCAGATATTTATAAAACAACAACTAAACATCTAAATGAAGAGGGGAAGAAAATGTTTCAAAGTCCTTTTTTTACATTCAAATAAATAAGTCAGTTACTCTAGATAAATTTACATTTATTGATGAAATTTCAGTCTGCTTATAAAATTAGAACTGAAGATCAGTTTAAGTCATAAATTAATTGATTTTAAGGAAAGAAAGTTTCTATTGCATAAAGTGTATATATAAGAAATAAATCATAGTCTCTATTAGAATTACAGTCACTAAAGATTAAATTTGGATAAAGAATTTAAATTGTCTAGCAAAGATTTTTAATAATTATATACTATCATAAAACATCTATTCTACTACTGTAAATTTATAATATATATAGTTTAAAATCAATAAAATATCACATGACTGCAGCTTAATCAATATTATTTCAGCAGACATTTTTTTACTTTCACCATAGCTATGCCATGTACTGGTTCAAGGTCCAAAGGCTCTTTACTGATGAAAGCCACAAGCTTAAAACTAATGTGGGCATATTGAATAGGACAGCATTAGATGGGGATTTATTAAACGCTGTCATTTTCTTCCATCAATTACTAAAGTTTACAATAAGTGGTATAACTGGTAAAAGAAAAAAAGTATGTTGCTAAAACAACATTGAATAAGCTGAAGTCATATGACAGAGTCATGTGATATTTTTTTGTCTTTAAACTATTCATGGCCAAAAGTTAAAGTTACCTACAGTTGTTAAAAGACTAAGAATACCATAATATATAGAAACTGAATTGTTTTCAGTTCTGGATAACTGTACAAGCAAATCTGCTTAGATTGAAAATATGTGTATGCTTTCAAATTGGGTTGTTAGTTTAATAATGAGACAGATGATTGGCAGAGGAAAGGTGCATTAGATTGTAAAGATCCAGACAACTGTTTACTAATGAAAGCCATAAGTTTGAAACTAGTCTGGGAATATTGGATAGGATAGCACTGAATAGAGATTTATTAAGCGCTATCATCTTCATCTACCAATGGCCGAAGACTTACAGTAAGTTGGCATAGCCGTGCTGAAGAAAGAAACATGCCATTGAAATATATATAGTTATTTTGAAATATATTAAAAGTTTTATACCTTATTAAATAAAATAAAAAAAAGAGAGAGAGAGAAGAGAGGAATCACTTTCAGTTACAAAGTCATGCTTATATAAATTAAATTTTTAAAACATTATGTTTAGTTTGAGAATATGATTATTTAATCTTATATTTTTTAAAAGTATACTAACATTTATATATATATTTTTTTACTTTATAGAAAACAGCTTTTCATTTTAGTTATTAGTTTATCATTAATTTATAAAATTAATTGGTAGAACTGAACTGATTAGTGTCCCTATCATTGAGTTCTAGACAATACTTATTTGAATACTATCTGGGATAAATAAAAATGTATAAATTGTGCAACAGACAACATGCATAATTTTAATGGGATTAAATGGGATTATAATGACATCACTTTTTTTTTTTGAAAAGAAAGTTACATATTAAAAGTAAAAATTTTCAAATATCATAAAACCAAGCCTTTGGAAAAATAAGATGTAACTTATATATTGATGTTAAAAACCAAATTCTTTTAGAAAGAAGTTAAAAAGTTTTTGAAGATATATCTAGGAATCTCATAATTAAGTGTTTGATTTTAGATTAAGAGAATTAACAACTCAACAAGAGAAATATGAAAGAATAAAAAATATTTGCAGAACTTAAATAATTTGTAATTATATGTTGGACTATTTTCATCATCCAGAGTTAATTGTTGAACATCTTTAGAACAATTCCAATTTTCTTGAAATTTTTAAAATAAGTTTAACTATTAGTAGTAGCAAACAGGTTGATGTATAACATAGTGATTAGAAAAGTATGAGTATTACTCTTTTTTTAAAAGTATTTTTGGCCTGATGGAGTGACAGTATTAGTATGGAAATTTAACTTGGAAATATGAACACTGAATAGGTTTAATTTTATCTTTCTTATCTCGTATCTTTCTTATTGCATTGCCAAATCCATATAATATTAATATCATTATAAAAAAATCAAGTCAGATGTCACATGACCTAATTTAATAAGCTTGTCTTTACAAATATTATATATAGAGCTTGCAAAACAAGCTCTTCACAAGCTTTGTAGAATATCCCCAAAGCTTGTTAAGAGCTTGTTTTGCGAGCTCTATATATAATATTAATATCATCTATGTTCTTTATTACTTTTTACAATGCTTTTTAGATTTGAAAATATAAGTAGAAGTTCTGAAGAAGATTGCTGAGGCAATCAAAACTGTCAATAGTGGGAAGATTGCTGAGGCAATCAAAACTGTCAATAGTGGACTTTTAAAAAAAGCATTGTAAAGAGTAATAAAGAACATAGATGATATTAATACTGGGTAGGCTATGCTCTAACCAACTAAATTCAGTATCCATGAAGCTAAAGATCCCTGGTTTAATTCCCATCATCACTGGTTGGGCCATCAACTACTGAAGGAGGAGGAGAATAATAACAGTTGAAATAATGTGCTTTGTATTAATTTGTATGCTATTACTAGTAAATGAGTCTATTTGAAAATTTTTAGCAAAGTTTGAATTTGTCTAAAGACATTCAACAATTAATTTTTGATGATAGAAATAGCAAACATATAATTACTAAAAAAAATGCTATCATCATACACTTTAAAACAAAGTAAACCAAGATGTTTAGAAAAGAATCAAGAGACTGTGGTGTTATAAAAAGGTAGTCAGTTTTTAAAGAGAATAAAGATAAAAGGAAAGAAAAGTTTTAGTAGAAATTAGCGCTTTGGAGAATTTTTGAGATAAAAATTAAAATAGTAACTAGGAATTTTTAAAATCTTGAAGGAATGAAAAAGTTGCCAATAATAGAGAAGGATCTGCTAAACATATATCCCATAATGATGAAGTTTTGAAGCAGTCGTGATTAAAAGTTTTAGCTGCAAGGAAGTAGATGATTTCAAGATACAGTGTTCTCTAAAATTAAATGTTGCCTTTTCAACTCAAATACGTTGGTAAAAGATGGTGAGGGAAGAAAAAATATATAAAAAACAGTGCTTTTCATTAGCTGAAGAAAAAAATCCTAAAAAATAACCAAAATAAAAATATTTATACAGATGCAAAACTCTACACACAGTAGTACCACTCAGTACACGCCAGAGTGATCAATGGATGCAGGAAGGTTTGTGCATAAAATCCCTATCTAGTGCCCACTCATCCAATATCACCAAACTAGTTTCTAGCTTGTGGTTTTCATCAGTGAAGAGCTTTGAATCTGAGAGCACTGCACCTAGATTTTAAGATGAATAGGCACTAGATAGGGATTTTATGCACAAACGTTCCTGGTCCATTCATTATTCTGGCTTGCACTAATTGGAACTACTGCATGGAAAATATTGCCTCTACGTAAACAACTTTGTAAGCATAAAGATGGTGATCATGTGATGTTAGTGGTTTAATACCAGCCCTGCCCAATAGGGTTAAGGTGACTGTGGTTATTAAAAAACCAAAGGCACCAGAAAGTATGGTTGATGAACTGAGTTCAGATCTATATGACTATACAAGCTAATGAACTTGAATTGAAAACATTATTGGGTTTTCCTTTTGGACTCAAAGCTTTATAGTTAGCTAATAAGTTAAAAGGTGGCCATTGGATGGTCACATTAAATCATAAGATTTAGATGCAGTCCTCTCAGATCCAAGGCTCCTCACTGATAAAAGTCACAAGCTAGAAACTAGTCTGGGGATATTGGATGAGTAGGCACTAGATAGGGATTTTATGCACAAACCTTCCTGCATCCATTGAATGATTACTCTGGATTTCACTAAGTGGCATTACTATATGGAGAGTTTTGTCCCTCTGTAAATAGCTTGTGTAAATATAAAGAATGGTGATCATGTGATGTTTAGTGGTTTAATAATAAAAACATTTAGTGGTGAATTAAAATGGGAGAATTATTTATTTATATACATGCAAAATTTTATGCATAAAAAGCCAATGTTAATTAATATTTATTGTCAGTGAAAAACTCTGTAAGAATTTCATTGCTCAAAATTGATTTCTGAGAATACCAATAGACATTAGAATCTTTATCAGTATAAAAAGATAAGATGATATTAGACAGTTTAAGTTCATAGTTTGGAAAATTTAGAAAAGAAAAACATCTGTAATATCTAGTGGGGTAATTATCCATGTCAAAGTTGTTCAAGTGACACAGACATAAGTGAAATGAAGGAAACATATGAACAAAATAATTTTTATGATATCGATAACTTACAATTTTGTATAATATTAATATTTAAAATAATTGAAAAATATAATATTTATCAACAAATTTGAAATTATATTAACAGGCTTTTAATGAATTTTCTGAAGATAAAACAATTGCAGACCCTGAATGTAATTTTAAATTGAATACTTATTACTCTTCATTCACTACCCTTACCATAAGACTAATTAATTAAACAAGCACAAAAATTTACTGCAAAAGTATAGTAATGATTTTAAGAGTTTATTTTGCCATTACAGTATATATATTATTTAATTAAATACTGTCTAATGCTATACTAGTAATAATAAATAAAATAGAAAATTATATTACATTAAATATTAGCTAAAAAATAAATTTATACTAAAATTCTTTCACGAGCATGATTTCATCTGTAAAACAGACCGCAAATGGAAATCAACTAGACACAAACAAACACACACACACTACAAGAATAATATTCCCATAAATCATTTCAAAAACCACCCACCTTAAATATTAACGAAAGTTTTGATGAGATTAACAGTCTTGGATTCAAGATTTATTATCATAATTTTTTTCACTCTTTTTTAAATTCTTTTTTTGTCATAAAAGATAACATCTATGTTGTAAAAATTATTTTATGACCTGTACTCAGTTCATGAATATATAAATCCAATGTATGGTCCTTGTTTTTTACTCTATTCTTATGAATTTTTACTCTTTTACTAAGAGTTAATTTACTTTGACTTATATAAATTTTATAACAATTACAACAAATCTTATAAACCATACTATCACTAGACTGATAACTCATTTATTAATGAATTTAAATCAATGTCTGCTATATACTGACACCATGAGTGGTGAACAGACAAGCATAAATAAATATTACACAAACAATTTGACTAACTAATAATTGATTTTATTTAGCCACAAAGATAACAGTATAAAAACTAATATGAAAAATAACACTTAAATACACATGGACTAGAGGTTCACTAAATAATAATAAGGCTGATATGGCTTGTAAAAGTCCATAGGTCCACTTTGGAATGTTCAATGGTGGAATTTCATTGGGTATTCTATTGTCCTCTTATATATTCAAACTCCAACCTTGAAGTTGTTTTTAATTCACAACATGATGCAGCTTCTATGATGGAGGGTGTGCATGTATATCTTCTTAAGTTATGCTTTTATCCTGTTGCATATCATTCCCAGGTAGCAACACTATGATCTTTTAAGATACACTTCTATTAGCTGTTCATGCCACTTGATGGTGTTGTTTGTAACTGAAACACACACAAATATGCCATTTAAGTGGCATAAAGTTCTATTAGCCTGTTTAGGTTGCTTGATGGCATTGTTTGTATGCAAATGCTCATTGAACTTATGACTTGCTTTGTGTGTTGCACACTTTATGCAAATGTTCACAATTGACACAGATATCGTATCATCTGAAGTTTTCTGGACTTCAACTTCCCACAACTATTAAAATATGCATTCCAAACTAATTAGCTTACAACTTACCTGATGTAGTATTGCCTACAAATAATTGTAATGCCATCAGCTAAGAGAACTGAATCTGTTTTAATTATCTTTGCATACCATGGAAATTTCTAAATTCAGATTATCAATCTAATTACTTATATTATTTCTTGAACAGGAATAATTCCTTTAACTTTAATCAGCTTACTTGATTTCTAAATATTTAGTTCCTTACAATTTGAACAGATATTTTTTACTAATGAAAATATTTAAGCACAAACTTATCTGATATATTTTACTTAATTAATAAAATATATAACTAATCATTTATATTATTTAACTCACATGAATATTATTTAGCTTGCTTATAATATTCTTTATGTAATTCTAAACTTAGCAATGTCTTTCATTCAAACAACTTTCATACCAGAGTGAACTAACCAAGTTCAATATAATCAGAAGCAAATTGGCTACTTTGAATATAAGCATTATTTTCAGAATTATTAATCCATTTATTCCTATAATAAAAATTTAACAAAGCAATTTTTTTAGGAGTAAATAGTAGACATCTGTCAAACCTTATCATATTTCTTACATTTTTATGTTTAATATAGGGTATATGAGCACAGACTTTCACACCACCCACCTCTCTCCACTCTATCTAATAACACTGATACACCTAAACACATAAATGCTGAAAAGATAAATAATCACCAATATACGTATTTCATGCTAAACCAGCAATCATCAGTTGGTCCAGACTATCATCTTTACACACATATATAGTATAAGTGCTCAGATATATATTAAGATGGACTATCCTCATAGTTTAATGGACAGGCTTCAATCCACTCCACACTCCAACTCTTCAACCGTCCATCCAATTGAAAATCTGATGATGGAATGCTCAAAGGCCACCCTGAGGCCGAGATTATTGTCACACCCATGTTGACCTAAGGTCAATCTGAACCCCACATGTACAGGACATAATCCATTTAATACATATGCAAGGATGGGCAGACATCTCTATAATGTAATAACTGAAACACAGGCTTGTTATATACCTGTGGCTATATATATGTAATATAGGGTATATGAGCACAGACTTTCACTCACCCACCTCTCTCCACTCTATCTAATAACACTGATACACCTAAACACATAAATGCTGAAAAGATAAATAATCACCAATATACATGATTTCATGCTAAACCAGCAATCATCAGTTGGTCCAGACTATCATCTTTACACACATATATAGTATAAGTGCTCAGATATATATTAAGATAGACTATTCTCATAGTTTAATGGACAGGCTTCAATCAACTCCACACTCCAACTCTTCAACCTTAGGTCAACATGGGTGTGACAATAATCTCAGCCTCAGGGTGGCCTTTGAGCATTCCATCATCAGATTTTCAATTGGATGGACGGTTGAAGAGTTGGAGTGTGGAGTGGATTGAAGCCTGTCCATTAAACTATGAGGATAGTCTACCTTAATATATATCTGAGCACTTATACTATATATGTGTGTAAAGATGATAGTCTGGACCAACTGATGATTGCTGGTTTAGCATGAAATACGTATATTGGTGATTATTTATCTTTTCAGCATTTATGTGTTTAGGTGTATCAGTGTTATTAGATAGAGTGGAGAGAGGTGGGTGGTGTGAAAGTCTGTGCTCATATATTCTATATTACATATATATAGCCACAGGTATATAACAAGCATGTGTTTCAGTTATTTTTATGTTTAATAAAATTACTACAAATTAACATACTGTCAATCCTACAAATATGGTACTTAAATTTACAAATTTTAATTTAACAAAATCAAAATTATCTCCCTGAATTGTAAAATTAATATTAGTATTAAAAGCATTCAATCTATCAAAAAAGACCTTCAATTTATCTTTCACAAAGTATATTATCCACTTGTCTTTCTTTATGCATTGATAAAATCATAAAAAATCAAGCAAATTCACTTTTCTTTTTACTTTTTTAATGCTTATTAATTTTATTTTAATAAAATAAGCTAACAAATTCACCACTTCTTTTATTTTTCTGTAATATCTTATATAAATGCAATTTATCACTCCACTTTGAACACTTTTTAGCAAAAATCTTTTATTGTACATATATGCATACACAATCTTATGTTTCAACTGTCCTGCGGTCTTCTTCAGAGCCAAAATAAAAATAACTCTGAAGAAGACTACAGGATAGTCAAAATGTAAGATTGTGTACACATACATGTATAATGAAAGTTTTTTTTGCTAAAAAGAGTTCAAAGTAAAGTGGATAAATTGCAAAATATACATTGAAAAAGTAAAAAGAAAGGTGGATTTGTTCAATTTATCTTTCTGAATAACAACCAAACAATCATCAACTTATTTAACAAACAATTTTAAAGAAACAGAAAAATAGTTAAGAAGAGACTACTCTCTAAAATATCAGTGGCAGAGAACATTAAAACAGAAATAACATAACAAATAACCCATCCTATAATCGTATTAAATACATTATTACACATAAAATACATTGAATCTTTCTATTAATAGCTGCAGGCATATTCAATTTAATGTTATAAAAAGTTATCTAATAATGTCTTTTTAGTGAAGTTTGAAAATTTTTTTCCGTTTGGATTTAAAACTGAAGATGAAAATATTTAAAATAACATAAGAGGTTTTTGTATATTATATAGTCAAAGTAAAATTATTTAATATTTTAAAGTAGAATATGTTACAAATGCATTTGCTGATGTCAAAGTTAGAAAATTAAATTTAATATGAATATTTTAATTTGGTGTTAATTTCTTTTAAAAATCAAGATGTTATAGGGAGAAGGTGCAGATAAATTGTGATATGGCTGACAAAAAGCGAGTTATGACATTTGTAATGCCAGTATTAGCTTGAATTAAAAGATAACTACATGGTAAATTAAGAATGAAGATAGATATTGGAGTAGTTTTTATTTAAATTGAAGATACTGTTAAGTGATCTATGAACTAACTTTAAAATATTGTTAATACTTGGTTATAAGGGAGCATAACATATATGTAGAAATATATTCCATAATACAAATAAATAATCAAAATGAAAGATCAGAAATCAGTTTTAGGAACTAGAGAAAGAATATTTTAATATATTGTTGCAGCAAGCATTATATAATAAAGATATGGATTCATTGGTACAATAAATAACTTCAGTGCAGATATTTTAATCATTTTGAAGACCTTTAAAATGCCCAAAAGTCATATGAAGAAAGACATTTTAGACAGTAATAAATTTAATATCACTAAAATGTATAATTATTTGAGAAAAGTCAATATCAAATAGAAAAATTTAATCTGAATTCCTCAAGTCCTAATGATTAAAATCCTAAGGGGTTGTGTAATTGATTGCAAATTAGATATTTTGCTAGGGCAAAACTCTTACGGTTTTATACAAACAAAAGAGTTATTAAAAATATTCTAGATATTCTTAAGAGAATAAAATTTAATCTAATGATGCAGTAGAAAGTTGTTGAAATCTCCAGAACCTCTAAAAAGTGTACCTAATTATTCTAGAAAAAAAATCTCTAGGACTAGACCATGGAATAAATCCACAACTTGGTCCAGCAAAAAGGTGACTGTTTTTTTTTCTGCGAGCTAGTTACGGTTCTATACATTTAGGGTTAGTTTAACTTTTCATCGAAAAAGTTTTAAGATGATAGTGTATCCAGATCACAAGGTACAACTTTAAACATGACATTGTGTTTTGCACGTTAACTCTCGATGGAATGTGATAACATTAAAATTTATTTTTAAACTCAGAAAAACTGCTATTAAAACCTTTGAAATGATTCAAACTGAATATGGTCTAAGTTGCAAGGACATTTTCAAATGGATTGCCAGATTTTGTGATGATAGGGAGGGCATTGAAAGATCCATGAAGATGTGAAACACTCACATAGCATGTTGTTATTCATGATTCATACATGCCATCATCTTAAATTTTTTATGGTGAATAGATAAATTTGTCACTATGTAATACATATGTTGAATCACAGATGGTGCTGCAGGAGTTGGACAAAGAAGCAATCACCTTTTCACTAGAACATATCTGTAGATATTTATAAATTAACTTATTCAACATTTAGCTAATCAACCAGTCAAAGATTATTAAGTGAATATTACTAGAGATTTGATTGGCTGGTTAATTAAACATTGTTTGATTAAGTTAATTTATATATTTCCAATGCAATAGTATGTACATTTGAATTAAAATAATTTGAAGATAAAACAGCTCTTTAATAAATATTCCCCTGACAGGCAAAACCCTTTCTGACAGGAACATTGATGAAGAAAATGGAATTTACCTGGTTTACTAATTTCTGCTTGATGAGAGATTTGAGCAATTTTCATTTCTAAGCTACTCTTTGACTAAGGATAACAGAAACATATTTATTAACCAATGTTTGGATGTTTAGCATCTGTTTGATTTCACCATTTTAGAGTGTCTGATTTTCAGATCGTTAGTTTGAATAATAGACATTTTTACTAAAAAACATGGGAATCACAAAATTAACACTTCTCACCAATAGAAACTTCTCTGGAGATTTGATTGTGAATACCATCTAGTGTTCATTATTTACTTAAGTTTACAATGATGGCATTTACTTAAGTTTACAATAGATGGCTTTTGAAAAGTTATAGAAAGGACCAATGAATGTGAGTGGATTCTTTGGATTTGTAGATTATGAAAAGGCATTTGATTCTTTAAGCATTTCTTCAGTGATTAAAGCATTTGATCACCAAAGTATAGATCCAGGAGATTGTCATATTCTGAAGAATATTTATAAAAATGCAACAGCAACAATTAGATTACATAATATTCTAAGAAGATTAACATTGACAAGGGTGTAAGACAGGGTGACTCCATATCTCCAAAACTTTTTACAGCAGTTTTGCAAAAAGTACTTTAGTGGATTATAATTGGAAACTAAGGGAATAAAAGTAAATGGAAATTATTTAAGTCATCTAGACTTTGTAGATGCGATTTGTTTTGCAAATAATGCTTTAGAGCTCCAGGAAGTGATGCAAGAATTATCATACGAAGGTAAGAAAATAGGACAGGATAAATGTTAAAAAGACTAAAGTAATGTTCAATGGATTTTTCAAAATTAGAAAATAAAGATTGATAATGACGAATTAGAAGAAGTCAACAGCTACAAATACTTGGGTCAGATTATTACTACAGATGGAAACATAATTTATGAAATTAATCATAGAATTGAACTTGGTTCGAGTGCTTTTTGGTAGAAATAATGTAATAATAAAAGGAAACCTGCCTATATATTTGAAAAAGATTTTTTTAAAAGGTGTTTTCCCAGGTATTTATATATTCAAGATTTGAACATTTAACACAAGAGCAATATAGAGACTTCAGCTCACTCAACAAAGTTGGAAGTGATGTATGTCAGGAGTAACAAGAAGAGTTAGAAAATGAAATACCTAGATGAGAGAGCAAATAGGTGTTATCATTAAAGAATTAAGAGACTAATGTGGAGTTTGAGTGGACATTTTTCTAGAGGTGATGATAATAGATGGGCAGTTGAAATCTTAAACTGGATTCCAAGAGATTGTAAAAGACCCAGAATGAGACTACATGTGAAATGGGTAAATGAAATAAGGAAGTGTGCTGATATGACGTGGAGAAGAGAGGCTAGAGATCAGAGAAGATGGATTGAATTTGGAGAGACCATCCTGCAGCGGATCAATAATGGTTGAAAAGGATGCAGTAGGAGATTATCTTTAATACATGTAGATTATTTACAAAATACATAATTTACTGTAGCTCTTTTAGGAACATAGTGTTTTTCTCCTTACATTAGATTGTTTTTTAATTAGATATTTGAATCATTGCGCAACAATAATCAAGTCTCAGTGGAAAACATATAAACAAGTTAGAATTTTCAGGATAATGTTAAAGGTGAGACTACATGTGAAATGGGTAAATGAAATAAGGAAGTGTGCTGATATGACGTGGAGAAGAGAGGCTAGAGATCAGAGAAGATGGATTGAATTTGGAGAGACCATCCTGCAGCGGATCAATAATGGTTGAAAAGGATGCAGTAGGAGATTATCTTTAATACATGTAGATTATTTACAAAATACATAATTTACTGTAGCTCTTTTAGGAACATAGTGTTTTTTTCTCCTTACATTAGATTGTTTTTTTAATTAGATATTTGAATCATTGCGCAACAATAATCAAGTCTCAGTGGAAAACATATAAACAAGTTAGAATTTTCAGGATAATGTTAAAGGTAATCTTTTTTATTTTCATTTTCCTTTATAATTCACAATTTAATTTATATTGGAAATTTCTTTTATCATTAAACCACTAAACATCACATGATCACCATTTCTTACGCTTGCTCATAACTGCTCAGATTGGCACTACTGTATGGGGAGTTTTGCCTATTTTAACAAGTTATGAACAAGCATAAGAAATGGTGATCATATGATGTGTAAATCAATCCTGCCTAATAGGATAGTGGTAGCTATGGTTATTAAAGAACCAAAGTCATCAAAATGTATAAGTACTGAACTGGGTTCAGACCCATATGACTATAATAAACTATTGAGCTTAGTTAGTACATTAATGGTACTAAGTGGCCACAGCATTGATAATGATCAGCATGTTGTAATAGCCCAGCATTATTGTTCTTATGGTTATATACTCTATGGATTAGCACTTAAGTGGCACATCCAAATTAATGGTTTCAATAATCTGCCACAAGCTGGCAAGGACTAAATAGTTAACCTGGTCTTCAAAAGACCTATTTCTAATCCAGTCACCAGATTGACTGTTGATTTATATTTTTTATTGTTCAAATCCAGTCACAAGGTTGACTGTTGATGTAGTTTGATTGATGGATTATTTTGATGATGAATGGTTATTTTGAGTATTACTTACTTACACTTATTTTAATAGTGGTTTATTTAGTTACTTATACTTATAGTTGCTCTCAACTGGGGTCTTTCAGAAAGTTTATGTTCTTATGCTCTCTAGAATATATAACATTGCTTATATATTTCGATATTAAACATTAATAGCTTATTTTTATATCTCTCATTACATAATTATTTTAATATCTCTCATTACATAATTAAAAATTATTTATAAATTGTTTATTTGAAATACTTTTCCATCACCCCCCATGACAAATTACAACCACCGTGATACCCCATCTCATTACAACATATATCATATTTGCCTGAAAGTTTGTGAGAATGGTATATTGGATGTGATGGAAATAGTCCACCATTTTATCACAGTCATACATTCTGTTTATGTTGTTGACTTGATCACATCTTTTTTTGTCAATTTTAATGAACATTTGTATAAATATATGTGTAAACAATATTCTTGACATTCTTCAAACAATATTCTTGACACATTTCTTCACAGAGGATAAAGTTTTATACTGCACATGCAAATTATCAGAAATAAGTGGATGGATTAGATTTTCAAATCATCAAGACTGTCTGCCAATCAATTAAAAATCACCTCTTAGGCCATGTTTTGTATTAAATAAAGTAACCCATTTCTGAAAGGGGGAAAGTGCTTGGAAAATCTTTTTATTAAAACTGTAATCAGATTTGTTTTGAAAAGTAAAACTTATGTTCATTGATATGTGGATATTATTGGAATTTGTGGCAACAGTTGTGGAAAGACTCCAACAGTTATTGCTAGAAAGAATTATTTTGGACAGATCTCTGAAGTTTTGGCAATTCATGAAGAAGCCATGAATTGCCAAAGACACCTTTCAGAAATGTGTAGTATGGCAACAGATATCCACATGATATGACAGATGGTGAATTGGTATTAATGGATAACAAGTTAGTGCGACCATTGCCTTATAACATCATAAAGCTTTGATAATAGCAGAGTGGTTATAGGATTATCCACCATGTTACATTCAGCCACAAAATCATCACATGACTACCTTTTCTTTATGCTTACATAAGCTGCTAACACCATAGCAAAATAATGCCATCTAGTGTTGAAAACTCTATTAGTCAATAAATTCTAGATTTATATATCATAAACCTACCCAGTACTTTTCCATCCAATATCTCCAGATTAATATTTAGCTTATAGTATTCATCAGTGAGGAGCCTTGGATCTGGAAACAGTGCACCTGGAATTTTAGATATAATGCATCATTCCTCTGCAGTTGGATTTTTGGATCTAATGTATTATCTCTTCAGAATCCATCTTTTACCTTTTTTCTAACCATAATATGATTATTCCGAACTGAAAGCAGCTTTACAGCCATACAGATCTGAAAGTAGTTCAGTATATCTACATTTTGGTGTCTTTGTTTTTTAATAAACATAGTCACCTTAATCCTTTAGTTAGGATTGGTATTAAAATGTTAAAATATCACATAACTATCTTTTCTTTATATTTTCACAAATTGTTAAAGAAGTAGCAACTTTTTCCTAACCAATAGCATCACCCATCTAGAGGATTTAAGATGATTGGTTATTAAAAAATAAAGCAACCACAATATACAGATACTGAACTAGTTTCCAAGTCTGGATAATTATGTAGGTGAATTAAGTTGGATTAAAAATGTCAGTGTGTTTTCAGTTTGGGAAGATAGCCATAGTTAAGTAAACAATAAAAGGTAAGTATTGGAGGGGTAGTGCAATGTATCCACAGATCCAAATGCATAGCTTCTAAACCTGAGATTTCTCACTGAAGGCGAGCCTTTAGCTAAAAAATTAGTCTGGAGACATTGGGTAGGAAAACAATGAAGAAGGATTATCTTGCATAACTATTTATTATTTATTAATTACTGCAGTTGGCACTAGGTGTGACTATTGTATGGGGGGGGGGGGGATTGGGCACCTGTTTTTGAATATAAATGCCTGCCAACAGAAAGGGTACAAATAATGAAGTTGTGAAAGAATAAATATAAACAAAGTGATTATTCAGAAAGTGGATTTTCAGTTTTTATGCTGAGTTTGAGGAAAGATAAGGGGGGTTTAGAAGTAAAGACCATGGAATTGGACAAAGAATATGTTGTGGAAATGAGATGGAGCAGGATAGAGAAGAATATGGGAAAAATATAGGGTGGGGAATGGAAAGGGATGGTAAGATGGCTAACAGGTTTCTCTGGGCATAGTGACTGAAAGATTCCTGACTCTGAAAGAAGAAGCCACAGTGCATCACATCACATTATAATGCTTTATTCAGTTATGAATTATAAATTTGTTTAGATTCCAGCATTTGTTAAGACTGTGTGTTCAAGAAAATCAATGAATAAAACATCTCTTTTCTATTTGAAAGTAGGATTCCAATGACTTTTTACTTCAGGTACACATGTGGCCATTCAGCACATAATCTGAAAGACATTTAAACGATTGTTTTTTTGCATCAGATTGATCTTTTAAACTCTTTTTATGAAATATGTATTAGATTTTATTGAATGATACTTGCTGAAATCAATTTGAACAATGTAGAATTTTGTGATGAATAGTCACATCTGTCCTAAGAAACCATTAGTAGTAATCCAAAGCAATTAACTATTTTAATAATTAATAATATTTGTGCAGTGTAATTTTCACTATCCCACTCTCACACAAAATGGGGACTGGTTTCTATCCAGTTTTAATACCCTGTGGAGGGAGTTAATCATAAACATATGATAAAAGATGTGTGAAAGAGATGCATAATCTCCAAAATTATTAACTTAATTCCATTAAGTGTTTTATGTCAAAGTTGTGATGGCAGCAAGTTTGACATCAATTAAACTGTAGTAATTTGCTTTATATACATATTGAACAATGATAAATATATGTGTAAGAGATTGTGCTCTGTGCCAACTGATGAGTGCTGGTTCAGCATGAAATATGCATCTTGGCTATCATAGATCTTCATAAAGATATGTGTAAGAGATTGTGGTCTGTGCCAACTGATGAGTGCTGGTTTAGCATGAAATGTGCACCTTGGGGATCATAGATCTTCATAAAGATATGTGTAAGAGATTGTGGTCTGTGCCAACTGATGAGTGCTGGTTCAGCATGAAATGTGCATCTTGGCTATCATAGATCTTCATAAAGATATGTGTAGGAGATTATGGTCTGTGCCAACTGATAAGTGTTGGTTCAACATGAAATGTGTGTCTTGCAGAACATAGATCTTTTTTATGTCTTTGGTCATATGTTTACATCCTCTATAAGATGGTAAAAGTGGATAGAAGCCATTCCCTACCTTTCATGTGAATGGGGTAGTGAAAATTACACTGCAGAAATATTATTCATTATTGGATAATCTCTAGTTTAATGAATGACTAATAAAAATTATTAATATATCATTCTGCCTCCTCATGCATATATTTGTTTAAGTGATTTTTTCTAGACATACCAAGTAAGGAGTTGTTTTTAATATATGTTCATCTTATGCTTTCTCTAATATTGAGACATATTTTGACTTTTTTTTATAGGATGAAGTAATCTCCATGCGTAAAAACTTTTATAATTCTAGGGCTGTTGTGGTAATTAAATATTTAATTTTTTTTCCTACAAAAAATTAGTAAATTACTTGTATGTAACTGTATTGTTAAATCAGAATTTATATTGAATTAAAGAGAATAGATGTATATCTGTATATATTGTAACCTAATTAAAGAATCCAAAAGATAGATATTACCATACCTGAGTAGTCCATAGAATGATCATAAGTAAAGGAGTTCAAATATCAAGAATTATGGGGAAATTGTTAATAAGTATTATAACAAGTATTATGGTAATCTCGTGAAGTGAGTACACTCGTAATTCAATAAAATATAACTCAGGTATACAGGCAGTAGATCTTATCCACTTTCATTTCTTGGTTTGATGTTAAGTGCATGTTTAAACAAATACTAAGTGAATATGGTCTAGCAGGGCGCCACTAGATTATCTGAATCTAGACATGGTTATATCCAATAACCTTTCACATGTACCGGGTTTGAATCCCTTCTTGGTACTTTATTTCTAATAAAATGGGAGATTTTGCTTTTTGAGCCATATCACTATACGCACTAATATTTAGGTAAAAGTAAAACAACTATAAACCAAAGTGGAGTATATTAGACATAAATCATTTCTCAGATCTTAGCATAACAAATGTGTTTCAATATTTTTATAAGTTCACTAGCTCAGATTATATATAACTAATTTAGGATGGCAATTCACTCATCCTTGCATGAAATAGATGATGGGATGTGGTTATAATAATACTAAGAGATCACTAAATATTATAAAATCAATATTTATTTATGGCCTTTAAACAGTTAAACAGCTCATTAATTAAAACGTTGATGATGATGATGATAATAATAACGATAATGACAAGGGTTTCAACTACAGCTCTAGGACTAAGCCTAAACATAAAACTAAATTTTATAAAGAAATTCATAATTATTGCTTCATTTTAGCATTTTTACTTATATCTTAAATAACTAATATTCAACCATTGATGATGATGAATAATCACACTTAACCAAGACTACACTTAATGAAATATATACGCCTCGTTTAATAAAACAAACTAATATTTATTACTACATTTCTAACATATACATAAAAATTTCTAGATAAATATGAAAATTGACATGAATAATAATAATAATAATTGATTATATAACAATCCTCAGATTAATTTCACGTTCTTCCCCCTTTCCCTTCAAATGTATTTTGTATTAAGTTGGACGTCACATTGACCATGATTTTCACTCCATGAGAAAAGTATTTTAAGAAAATATTATCTGCTCATTAGCACACATACTTTAAAAATCCAACATGTAAATAGAATGTAAAGAAAAATGTTAGTAGAATTGAAAGAGCAAGTTTTAGAAACAAGTTTTAAATTATTTTCTCCCCCTCCCTTCCAAGCGCTGAAATCTATACTGAACTTGAAACAAAATAATCTAATATTCTAATACTACTCATTATTTCACATTCACTCCCAATTATACACATATAAAAATATTATTATGTATGTGCGTGTTTTATCCCATAATAACAAAATATTATTAAAAACCAAAATAATAATAATATATCAGTTAAAACTAAAATCATAACACCATAAAAAAAATTGTTTTACACATTAATATTGTAAAATTAATAAACAAATAATTTTCATACATTCAAGGTCATTTATGAAGCTCAAAGTTATTTTTAGTAAGACATTCTTGTTTTTAATTGATCTGAAGAGTCTTTAAAAGTTCTTTAAATAAAATATACCACTTTATTGCTAAAATGTTTATTAAGACTGATATCATAAAGAAAATAGATATAAAAAGTCATATTACTGATCTTTTGTTTGTGGCGAATTTCAAGGGTTCAAACTTGTCTATATTTCTGCAGCTACTATTTCCGTTTTACTGGGAACAATCTCTTTCTTGAGGTGTATAACTATTTGATGATGATGACTCTATTGAGGTTATTTGCTTTAGTGGACAATTTGGAAATCATTATATTAAATTTTCTTCTCTTCCTGTCAAGCATGTGGATGAAATACAGCAGTTGTTTTCACATTTATAAATTTTCTTGAGTTTAAAATCAGTTGTTGGAACAATTAATTGGACTTGATGATTAATATTTATCAGTAGATTAATTCATCTTCTTTGAATGCAGGTGAATGCTTTCTTCCTTCTATTAAAACATCTTATTTCTCTGGTCAGTTGAAAGGTGTAGAATATTATTTTAGACACATCTTTTCTTTCCTATGTGATGTGCAGCTTCCTCCAGATGGTCCAGCAAATGGGACATACATATAATTTTTCTAGCCCGCCATTTCTTATATTTTCAGCATTCAATTGGTTAGTTTAATAATCTGAATCATAAACAATAATCCTTATAATAATTCAAGACAGCTTTTTATATCCAATTTTTAACTAACTTAACCAATCAGAGATAGCATCACTTGCTATTTTTGGACAAATTTGTTTTAATTAGATCTGTAATTTATTTTCAACTAAATTATTTTTCAACTGAAAAGTTTAATCCTTTTTCCAGACACTTTTGTTTTAAAAAAAAAATAGACTCAATCCTTATTTCCTTTCTTTTCTTTTTTTTCTTTCTTTTTAACATCCAGGTAACACTTCAAATCTTTGAGCTTCCTTCTTTAGACCTTGAGATAAGACAATTTCAAAAATTATAGTTCTGACCCATTATAAGCTTCCAAAGTGAAAAACAATTATTTACAAAAAAAAATTGCTACAAAGATTGATATCTGATTAAACAGATTTCCTCTTTTAACAAACAATTGTACAAAAAAAATAATTTAACAGATTTAATACTTCCTTTTCTTTCAATATTTAGGAAATGTAAAATTTTGTATGTAATGTACACACATCCTTCATTCTTTCAAATCATTCATAAACTAACCTTAAATACTATAATTGCTAGCTTAGTAATTATAACCCAATTATTTAATTAAATCTGTAACTTTTAAATCCCAATTATAATTAAAGAAAAGCAAAATAAAAGTATAGAATAAAATATTAGAATTGATCAAGCATAGGTTAGTTTTAAAGAAAGTTAAAATGTTTAATATTTGAAATATAAAACAATTAAATAATTTACACATACATTGCCTATATGTATGCATTATAACTTTGCTTTTTAAAAAAAATTAAATATTAAATAGTTTAAATGTGTGTATTACCTTTCTATCAACACACAAACAAGTAAAGCATGTAATTGTTGACCCATTCTTTCTCTGTTTAAAGCTTTTAGAACTGGACCTTGTAGGGTTTGAACTTGGATGCCCTACAGCTTCATTTATGATTATATAAAAAGGTGATGATGATTTTTGGTTTACCTTTTCTACATGCACATTACTATAAATTTAGCTAGTGACTAAATTGTAATGGCACAATATATATGGGTTCTTTGTTATCTCAGTAGTGTTAAAAAAAGTTTAGTTACTTATTTAAAAAAAATTTATACGACTGATATTGCCAAAACAAGTCTTTCATCTTTTTTTTATTATCATATATATATATATATAAAGTAGAAAGTCATATAACATTATAATACTAGTGAAAAATAAAGCTTTACTAAAATTCTTGCATGTCCATGGTTTCACTTGTTAACAAATAGACCTGCCCAAGTGAAATTCAACTAGATACAAACAACATATATATTGAACTGTTTATTTACGAACATTTCCTTAATTAATATGTGCGTGGAGAAAAAAAATCTTTTATTTTGCGAAGCCTCCATTATTATTATTTGACAAAACAATCCATCATTTTAAATAGCGAAATTCTAATTCAGGCTTTTCACCTACGTCAAAATAATTATATTAGACTCATAGTCCATTTCCGGTCCTTTTATTTCCTTTACTATTCCACTCCGATTACTAACTTTTAAACTATGTCAGGTGGTTCCTTCTTTCTTTCTACAAATTCTATAATATAAACTAACTTTCCTCTCTTATCGGTTCCGCTTTTATATTTTATTGCTTTATCTCTTTCTCTTTCTGTTCTGTTTTCGACTTCGTAACTCAGAAAACCTTTATACCTAGACAAACTCCGAATTACTTCAATCTGGGAATATTTTTTTCTACGCTTTCTCTTTGTTTTAAATCTACGTCTACAGCGAATGTGAACGTTTACTTTAACCTTTTTAAATTTTTGTAAAAACTTTTCTACACTATCTACTACCTTGAACTTATGTTTTTCTTCTATTTCTTGATCTACATTTGTGTCTACTTTATTTATCACAATGCTATCTGATTCTAATTCAATTTCTATGTCTTTTATCACCTCAACTTCCTTTTCAACTTCCTGACTTTCTTTAATTAAATCTAACTCTATAACTTCTTGGTTCTTCTCTACCTTTACCGTTATCTCACATCTTATTTCTCTTACTTCTGCTCTGAGTTCTTTAATTTCTGTTTTAACCTGACTAATTTCTTCCTTCAATTCTGCTTTGAGTTCTAACTGACTTTGTTTAATTTCTTGACACATTTCTTTTATCAATTCTGCTTTGAACTCTTGCATCATATTCATCATCATTTTCATCATCATTCGCATCTCAGATACTTCTTCTTTCTCTTTTTCCACTAACTGGGGATTTTTAAAATATATTGGGCTTTCTTTCAGATCCATTTTCGAAAATTTCAATTTCAAAGTACTAGCGCTTATGTTAAACTAAATTTAAATACGACTTATTTATTTATTTTTCTTACTAAGACAGAAACTCATGCTAACTCCACCCTTTTAGTCCTTTTCTCTACCCGATCTTAATGCTTTAACTCCGCCCATAACATCATATTGACTCTGATTTGATAGCATATATGTCAAAATCTCTTTTCATTTCGGAAAAAAAAAGTTTTCGGTCAATTCTTTTTTTTAAAATTAAAACACTTTTACATACGTAATTTAACTTTTTAGATTTTTATTTTCAACAAGAATAAAGTATTTAATTAACTGTCATTTATGACAAGTTTGCCCCACTTTGGGCAGCCATTTGAACCGTGTTCGAATATGTAGATTCGAAACACCGGCCTCTTAGGCAGAGAAGAACATACTTGGAGAGTATGTATGCCCAAACGATAGCTATAAAATATATAACTAGCATTACATTTCCAGGACATAGCTTCTTCTCAGCTGTTGAGTTCAACACCAAGTTCAAAGCACTTTTTTTGTTTGTGTATAAACACGGGCGCCAGCTATCTATTCAAGGATGAATAAATAATGCACTTTGAGCAATGGCCACTAACTCAACGCCTAAATCCACGACTAGCTCAGCTGTTTGTAATCACTAATAGATTATACTTAATTAGTGGTTAAAAGACTTGATAAAGAATTTGTTAAAAAGAATTGACCGACAAATAAAGTTTAATTTTAAAGACAATTTATTAACTAACATTTATTTACTAAATTTAAACATTTTATAATTCTAATAAAACACACGCATATTTTAAATTAACATTTCTAAATAGTTTAAACATTCTTGAATATTTTCATAACAGAACACTGGGAATTTACCTACTTTGACTAATAATATTGATATAAGGATCATGCACATATTAACTCATGCACACACATAATAATGATAATAAAGGACTACATAGTATTTGAAATTTAATCACACACATCAATAGTTCATTTATGTATGATATAGAGTTCATATAATTAGACTCTTGAAAGATTCGTAAGAATTAATGCAATGCAATGGCTATTACAGTATAAATGAAATAAGCAAATGTTTTACCTAGGCTTTTGAATGTAGACGTAGAATTTTGTTCTCTTTGGTGGCTGCTTTCGGTGAGGATATTTCCATTATGAATGCTTACCAGCCGGCTGGGACATTTCCTTGCTGAGTTTCCTGATTTTCACGATTATTACTATCGGAGACAAATAGATACTGACGGAGATTTTCTAAGATGTTAAGCTGACATTATTTCATGGGCAGATCTGCTGTTTTCTCGGACATCTGGGCTGGAGATAAACGTGCGTTCCCAAGATCTTCTCAACACTGCATTTTGTTTGTTAACTGCTCAATTAATTTCTGAACTGCACTACTCAATTACTTTGTGAACTGATTGTCTCAACTGATTGTCCGATAAAATATTCAGTATTTATACCAATGAAGTGTTTTCTTTTCAATATCCTCCGGCAAATATCTGTTGTCGGAATTCTTTATCAATTAATCCTTTGATAAACGTGTTTTGGAAGATTGCTTAATTAGTAATAGCCATGCAGAGATGTTGTTTTATATTTTAATTAATAACCATTGCCGTGTTTTTTAATAATAATCTTCTTTAACTTTCATTTATTTATAATAAGATTTATTCTATTGTTGACAATCGCACATATATACGCACATATATTAGTTTTAACATTATTTTTTCTTTAATTAAACTTGAATGAAAAGAGATTTGTACGTTTTAACCTTTTTAAATTATATTTTTACGAATACTAATAAAAACTCTTTACTTCCTTTTATAACCCTAGTTTCATTTCTCAAACCAAGACTCCCCCTCCTCCCTTTTGATTAATTAATTGTAGCTTTTTTATTTCAAAAACTAACGCTAGAAAACTATTTAATTCTTATCTTTTTTCTAAAACAAACTGCAATAAACTCTTCAACGTTTAATTTTATGTTTTCTTTTATGAACGATTATTTTAATAATATAATTTTAGATAAAATTATATGTGCCTATATCAATATAGGTACAATATATATACATGGTAGTGGGCTATTGGTAAAGCTCCATCTAGTGATCATATATATATATAGTGGTAACTATGTGTGGAGGAGGCAACTGGTGCTATAGGTAAGCAAAAGAAGAAGCAAATGATAGTTTTAGCATAATCTGTTAAATAATCAGTAAATACATAGTGGTAAAATTGAACAGTATATTTGGATTTGATATATATAAATCACCACAGCACACGTTGTTAACAACCATTTGCTTCTACAACTGCACATTCCAAACTTCATCCATAGGTAGCATGTTCTCAAAGCTATGGGGGGGTATTTCTATTTGGCACTAATGCTGTATAATTATTAGCATGTAATATATAAAACAAAAGGTATTATGACAGGTGCAAATTAAATATAATTAACTCATATACTTTTAGACAATGGAAATGTATTATAAACTATACCTGCTTTAGCATATACATAAAATAACAATCAGACAATTTAATAAATCAGTAGAGTATAATTTGTAAATTCCCTCTTAAATACTTCCCAAGTTGGATATCAGGACAAACATTCAAATCTTTTATAACTCTACTATTCATCATAACTTCTTCTATATGTGTATATATAATAAAATATTATTTGTTTCATTAAAATAGTTTCATTCATGAACAAAATATTCTATCCAATTTGACAATCTCAAATTTTAGTTTTTCATTCTATATTCTTTTATAGTTCATTATAGCCTTTATTTACTTGTCTTTAATGTTCAAAAAAGATATAAAACATTAAATTTCTTTCTTTTATAATATTTTACCATTATGTTTTTCTTCTTTCTTTGAATATCTTTTCTTTTAATTATTATTAAACAAACATTGAATATGGGTACATGTAGTGTTAGTATTTTATTTTGTTTGTAACAAAAAACTTTCTTAGCAATTTATCTGGTGAGATTCTGTTTCTCTTCCTTCCTTAGCAACTTCTAATAGTTGACAGGGAAAACACTGAACAATGTACCGAGAATAAAAACTGATGTTCCTCTTGCTTCAGTTTAGTGCTTGATATTAAAAGAATATCCGAATATAATGTGTATTTTCATAACTTTTAACAAAAGTACTTAAAATAAAAATTTACACTCCTATAATTTTTAACTTAATAGTTAATTCTTTTTTCTTCTACTTCTTCAAACAAGAGAGAGAGACAGAAGGAGACACTTATCTCATTTACATATTATCAACTTCATTTACACATGAAAATTGTGGCTTTATTTATAAATTTTTGGGATTGTCTCCTCCACAAATTTCTAAAGTAATCTGTTTTCTAACTAAGGTGAAGTTAATTAAATGAATATATCAGCACATTTTTACTAAATAAATAAAATCTTTATTCACACAAATTATTTTCTGCACATGGATATTTCATTCCTCATTTATTTATTTCCATCTTGTATGTATATATGTACATAAGCACCCCTATGTTATTTTCCAAAATATAATCACAACATAACTTTGGCATCACTATGACAACTAATTGAAAATCATCTAGGAATGAAACTATGTAGGAATCTCCTTCCATCCAGTGTTTTCTTATATGTATATCATATATCTGGGCACCATTAGGCTCTCTAAACCTAGATAAAGTTATATTAGATACCTACTTATACTATACTGTGTTTGAACCTCAGTTGGTACATAATTTATGACAGCATGTAAGATTTCCCATTTAATAACCATATGGTGTGCACTTGTATTAAGGGAAAAACATCCTTATTATTCTTTAGTTGTGCAAATAAATTCTCAAATAAATTTTCATACAAGAGTTTAATATCATAAATTCATAAACAGAGCAAAACTCTCCATACAGTATTGCCACCTGTGCTAAATAGAGTAATCAATGGATGCCAGAAGGCTTGTGTATAAAATCCCTACCTAATGCCTACTCATCCAATATCCCCAGACTAGTTTCTGGCTTGTGGCCTTCGTCAGTGAGAAGCTTTGGATCTGAGAGCACTGCATCTAGATCTTAGGATCTAATGCAACCCTCTAGCAACCACCTTTTATCTCTACGTAACTACAAAACTATGAGAATGAAATTGAAAACACAAAAAATATTTTCAATCTAAGCTCAATAGCTTATATAGTCATATGGGTCTGAACTCAGTTCAGCACCCATACATTTTGGTGTCTTTGGCTCTTTTACAACCATAGCTACCACTATCCTATTAGGCAGGATTGGTGTTAAACCATTAAGCATCACATGATCACATTTCCTATACTAGCACATTAATTGTTTATAAACAGAGCAAAACTCTCCATACAGTATTGCCACCTGTGCTAAACAGAGTAATCAATGGATGCCAGAAGGCTTGTGCATAAAATCCCTATCTAATGCCTACTCATCCAATATCCCCAGACTAGTTTCTGGCTTGTGGCCTTCATCAGTGAGGAGCTTTGGCATCCATTGATTACCCTGTTTAGCACAGGTGGCAATACTGTATGGAGAGTTTTGCTCTGTTTATCAACAATTAATGTGCTAGTATAGAAAATGTGATCATGTGATGCTTAATGGTTTATCATAAATTCATATTGAATATTCTTATAAGGGTTACTAGCTCATATTTAATACTATAGATTTATCGGTGGCAATTCACTAAACCTTGAGTGACATTTGATGATCTACGTTAATAATCATTATATCTTATGATGGCTCACAAATGATAAACAAACACAATGGGAACAATTATTTATATATGGTCATTTATTATATTTATTTAGACCATTAATTAATATTATGATGATGATTATGACAGTGATGCTTCCTGTCACCGTTTTAGAACTAACTTGCAACAAATCTTATCTTTTACCAATCTAATTATTTACCAACGTATTGTTATATTTCAACTCATCAGTGATGAGGATGACTAAACTAACTTCACAAGACAATGATTAATTTTTAAGAAATATATATGCCTCTTTTAATAAAAACAAATTAAAATTTATTATTGGTCAATCATTAATAATACAATAAAAAATTTACATAATTAATGATAAAATTAACTACATTCAAATAATAATGATAATAACCAAAAATCTTCCCCCTTCCATGTAAAGAAACTTCAATTCAATTGTTAATATTATAGAGCATGATGTATGTATATTCATGTCTCTAATGGGCGAAAAGAAATCTTATATTATAGAAACATTTCAACTTGTAAAATAAACACCCGATACACACACATACTCCCATATTGCATATAACGTACATTTTAGGTAGTTTTATAATAGCATGTTGAAACCACCTGAGGGTGTTATTTCTATGCTAGCACACAGAAATGTGCCATTTAGGCAGCCTCCGCTATCGAACATTCTATTTCTAATGTGTAAGCCTAGAAATATTCCATTGTACGTGGTGGCTGTGTCTTATTTCTATGCAAATGCACAGAAACATGACATTTAATCTGTTGCAAAAGCTATTGTGTCAGCTTAAAGCTCAGATTTGTGTTACACATTTTGTGATGTGCGATCACATTTCACTTTTGGGTACAGTATTGTGTGAGGGTGGCTGGAATTCCGAATGTCAAAACTATTTTAATATTCATTAACACCTCCCCTCTTTTTCCCATGTTTTATGAATGTCTAATAACAATTATGAGCATAGTCTCATGCTTCCATAGCGCAGATTTCCTGCTCAAAAAATTCGGCAAGTGTAGGTGCAAGCGTGATTTTGATCAAATCACTTTCTAAGTCATGTTTCTGCGAGAACAACTGTGAGCTTAATAAAATGGCTGAAATAGTAAAGTTTCCGAATGTCAAACTTGTCTGACTGCTGGAAGGGTTATCAAACAAAAGAGCTTGAAGCTGCATGCATGCTGTTACTGAAGAGCCAAAAAAGTTTTTGTAATTACCATAAAAAGTTAGTTAAGCTTCGAGTTACATTCCGTTTTGTTAAGAATTGTAATCCCCTCCCCCCAAAAAAGTTGACTTTTTGCTGTAAATGTATTGATTTCATCGAATAACCATTAAATGTAAATATATTTATTTGTAATTTTTTTAAAAAAAGTTGATTTCATAGAATACCAAATCGAAAATATAAGTAATGAAAAGAATAAAAAGTAATTACTTTTTAAAAATCATTTTGATTTATGTATTTTTTTTAAAAAATTATTTGATATTACTTTTAAATGTGATAAACAAACCAAAAAAAACCCCGGCTTGAAAATATAAGTAATGAAAAGAATAAAAATTGAGTACTTTTTTAAATTCATTTTGAGTTACACATTTTTTTAAAAAAAATTTATTTGATATTACTTTTAAATGTGATAAACAAACCCCCGGCCCCAGCAACATTATATTTATCTTTGTTTACAAACAAATCATGCCCTCAGGTGGTTTCAACACACTATTATAAAACTACCCATTTTTATATTTATAATCTTAGTAATAATAATTGAAAAGTATGTATAGAAAAGTTAGTTAAATTATAAAGATAAGAATATCTAAAGAAATCGGTTTCAAATTACTTATCTCAATTTCCATTAATCTAAATCATTAACTACTTTAAAATCTATCTCTCATGATGCTAAATTTCTATCCTTATCGATTTGTACATTCATACTCAACAAATATACATGTAAGCATATTTATATTACTAGGTGTTTCTGTATTTTTCCCATTATCAATAAAATTTGTATGTAACCCTTTACATATAACATAAATAAAACATTTATATAATACCCAAGTTAATACATAATAAAGACATTTGATTAAAAAATACACATATAAATGGTTATATGTAATGGTGAAAGTTGTCGGTTACGCATACTGTGGCCGGGTATACGGTAATGATAATCTAATAATACATAATATATTAATAGGGTCAATATTCATTACTATCGAAAATTTTCTCTAATAATTGATTCTCATTTTAATATTTAAAGAGAGAGAGACCACTGGATTAATTTAAAAGAGAAGTGTTAATAGTCATTAAGAAAACAAAATTAATATTACCGAGCTCTTTTATTCTCGATGTAGAGACAGTTTCAAAAATTCTGATGAGTTTCACATTAAAGTTAGCTTGTTTAAGGTTGATAATTTGAATTCAGTCACATATCAATGTTTAACATGCATAGAATTATCAATTGCAGTGGTTTACTGAAACAGTTCTATTTTGGGCTTGGGCTGGCATATTCTTCTGTTTTACTGCAATGATAATGATGATGCTGTGAAATAAATTGTTTCTTTAGGGATCATTTTAGCATTGGAATGGTTTCTTCATTTCTTTTGCTCTGGATATGAATGGTTTAATATAAATTTCAGCATTTTCTTGGTGCTTTTATTTGAATGCAGTGATTGCATGGGTGAATCAATAAACTTGGAGATCCGCCATAGGATGATATCTGTTATTTTCATTTTAGATTCTAACTCTTCCAGTGTGTATAAGAATTCTTTGGCATTGAGTCACAGTGACCCATCAACAAAATTTCTTAGACCACCATAGTGTTGTAGAAACCTTCAAATAAAAAATATATTAATGCATGGTTTCCAAGAGGCAATCAGATTTATTCTACCCGACTCTTATTTTTCAGACTATATATACGGTAGCCTGTCTATTGACATCACACATTTTTGTCACTGAAACACCTGGTCATTTATAAATTACATTCCGTTAGTGCAACTGTGTACATTCTTTTCTTTTTAGCTTTATAATTTTTCAAAATTTATTATTTGGTATGGTCCAAAATGATCTGGGTCTCTTGGTAATTATAATAACTGATTAATGAGTCTTTGTTCTCGTTTCCCTCCACATTTCTCACATTGATGTTATGTCAACATTGACCATAACTCTCTCATGACCTATTAGCTGTACATTAGCATGAAACCTTTCCTGATCCCTTTCACATAAAATAAGACAAATTGATCTTAAATAGTATACAAGAAAACAAATTTTCACCCAGAAAATACAAATTATTTAAAAACTCTTTAATATATCTATAAATGTTTAAGTTTGTGTTAGTACTTACATGCAGATGCACACATCTATTCAAGTATATAAAACTTGCCTATCAAAAAGTAATCTAAGTGATTTGAAAGCTATAGATTATTAATATCATTAGTATTAAAGTTATAAAATAAATTAGTAATGACAAAGTATTAAAATCAAAGCATTATTAAGAAAGAATATTATAATTCATTAGATATACATTAAACATAGAAAGTTAATAAGTAGACTTAGAAAAATAATATCTCATGGATTTTATGTCTTCAGACAAATATTTATATATGCTTAATATTTTTAATTCTTAAATACAACTATCAAACTATTCACTGACATAAATATTGTCATCTTTTTTTAATAAAATTAGTTGAATGGAAGAAAAATATTTCTCCCACTTTCCTTCTGAGGTCTTTGGGAATTGGTTATGTAGGGTTTGAACTCAATACCCTACAGCTTAATATAACCAGACTAAATTGGAATGTGTACAATATATATACAAAATAACATAATGTCTCCATAATTCACTTAAAAACAATCATTTTTGACACCTTTGTGAGATTGATGGCCTTGGATTCAAGAAAATTTATCATCAGTGTTTCTTTGACTCTTCTTTTTCATTCCTTTGTTGTTAAAGCTGATTGATTTTTGAAGTGAATTATGGGATGGCTGTTATTTTGTAAATATATATTGTTTGTATCTAATTGTATTTCACTTAAGAAGGTCTATAAACCATGGCCACAAGAAAATTTTGGTAAAATTTCGTTTTTGCACAGTATTGTAATGCTACAAGATTTTCTATTTTTTTTATTTATCATTAATAGTATAGTGATAGACAGTATTTAATATATATATATAATAACAATAAAAATAATAAATATAGTAATTAACTATTATAGACTGTCTTTCACTCTGCAGAAGTACTTTCGATTAATTTCTTAACCCTCCTCAACTGCCATTGAATTCAAAAAACATAATAGAAGCAAACGGCATCAACTCAAATGCCATGAATCCCGAATTTTAACATTAGCAGTAGGGAAATTTCTTAATATTTTTTTAAAAATATATTCTTGTAAATGTCTTACAATAATTAAATTTAAATGCAATTTATCCATTCTAGCAAAACCTTTTATTGTACATATATGCATACACAATCTTATGTTTCAACTGTCCTGCTGCAGACTTCTTAAAAGCCACTTTTGAAGAAGTCTGCAGGACAGTTGAAACATAAGATTGTGTATGCATATATGTACAATAAAAGGTTTTGCTAAAAAGTGTTCAAAGCAGAGTGGATAAATTGCATTTATATAAAATATTACAGCAAAATAAAGGAAGTGATGAATTTGATAAAATTTTAGAATATTAAATTTAATGTCAATTGAAATTTAAAGATATTTTGTTGTTTTAATGCAAGCTTTAATTGGCATTGAAATATAACATTTTAGAAAAACGTTTTGGCAATAATTGTCCTGTTATGATTTGGCACAGTTATAGAATGGGAATTCATGGATTGTATAGAATTCTTTCACTTGTAGTGCATGGATTTTTTTTATAATTCCTGGACAATAAAGCCATTGGACTATCATTATAAATAATAGCTTACAAAGAAACACATTTAAAAAATAAAGATGGGATAACGTCTTTACATGTACATTCAGAATATTTTTTTTCTTTTTAAAGTAGATTCAAAAAATATGGAGGGGCTATTACTGCCGAAAGTACATTTTTAATTACCAAGTAAGAAAGGAGTACTTGGAGTATATTAGAAAAACGAATGAAAAAATTAGGTAAGTTTTCTATTTTTATTGTTATTTTCTAAAAAAATAATATCTATTTCACATTGATATATATTTATAGATCTAAGATGGCTTTTGTTGTGGTAAACATTATTAAAATTTAAATTCCAATTAATACATGAAACTTAATTTCGAGATATTAAATGTAATTTTTTTTAAAAAATATTGTACTCATATAAATGATAACAGCTATGCTTTTTTAAATATACTGCAATCTGAAAGAGTATCCTATCTGATTTTGTGCAATGGTTGAGTAATATACTCTAGAGCTCAAGGTCCACAATATGTGGTCCAGCTCTGTCCCTGGGGTTACCCAAACATGAATTTCTGAGCAATAAAACTATTCACTTCAATAAAAAATTTAGAAAGATGAAAAAGAGAATTTTTGAGCAAGGTATTTGGGGACCTGTAGTAATAGTGATAATAAATAAATGATTGGGGCATATAAAAAAATGAACATGGTGATCCTATATCAGTGACAAACTGTCCATATACTAGTACCTTCCAGTACAAGCCATAGTAATCATTAGACGCAAGAAGATTTGGGCATAAAATTCCTATCTAGTGTTTACTCATCCAATATTCCCAGACTAGTTTCTAGTTTATTACTTTCTTCAGCAAGGAGACTTGGACTTGAGAACACTACACCTAGTTCTTAGTATCTAATGCAACCCTCCAGGAGCTGCCTTTTACCTTTTTAGCTAACTATACAGCTGTGAGTCCAAAATGAAAGCACAATAAGGCTTTTAATTCAAGCTCATTCACATGTATGGTCATATTCAGTATCTATACATTTTAGGGTCTTTGGTTGTTTAATAACTGTAGTCATGTCAAGCATTGGTGGTCGAAAATCAAAAAAACTTCTTTTCAAAAAAGTTTTCCCCTTTTAGGAGGTTTTCTTCCTTGTGTGTACATTATCTGTTTTCATTTTGGGCTCAATGCTCTATAGATAACTGAAAAGGTAAAAGGTGGCTTTGGAGAGTTGCATTAGATCCTAGAATCCAGATGCAGTGCTATCAAATCCAAGTCTCACTGATGAAAGTCACAAGCTAGCAAACTAGGCTGAGGATATTGGATGAATAGGCACTGTATAGGGATTTTATGCACAAACCTTCTAGCATCCAGCGATTTACTAAAGCTTGCACTGGGTGGGATTACTGTATTGGAGAGTTTACATAAGCAAAGGAAATGTGATCAGTTATGGGGAAAAAATCCTATTTTAGATTGCCCAAGAAGAAATCAATTTGCCTGGATGTGAGATGAAGTTTAAGTTTCATTCTGACTTAGTGTGGATCTCTTGGAAAATTGATAAAACGTGCGAGTCTTTTTAATATTTTATTAAAAAGGAAGAGATTGTTTTTTTATTACCATACATTGCTAAATATATTTAAAATTATTACCAAACAATTATATTTACCCTTATACAAGCTAGTGTAAGGTTTAGCAATCTATAGATGCCAAACGGTACTGCATCTTTATCCAGTGCTATGCCATCCAGACTAGTTTCTAGCTTATAGCTTTCACAAATAAGCTTAGACTGAAAAAAATAAAAGGATTTTCAATTTGGACTGATAGTTTGGTAGTATAACAAAAAAGTAAAAAATGGTTGTTAGAAGTTAGTGCCTGAGATCAAAAATGTCACATGATCACCATTTCCTTTGCATATACAAGCTGTTAATAGCAGTAACAAACTCTTTATAGGGTACTGCCATGGTGCAAGCCTTAGTAATCAATGAATGCAGGAACATTTATGCATAACATCCCCACCTAGTGTCTTCATCCAATATCCCCACACTAGTTTCTAGCTTGTGACTTTGATCAGTGAGGAGCTTTGAATAATGAAAGCACTGCACTTAGATCTAAGGATCTAATGCAACCCTCCATCAGCCATCTTTTACCAATTTAGTTAACTATAAAGCTAAAAGTTCAAAATGAAAATGGCTTAATGTCTTCAATCCAAGTTTATTTGCTTGTATAGTCATTTAAATCTGAAACTAGTTCAGCATTTATACATTTTTGTGTCTTTGGTTTTTCAAAAATCACTGTCACTACTATCTTATATGCAGGAATGGCACAAAACCACTAAAACATCACATATTTTCATTTTGAGCTAGCTTTGTAGATAACTAAGTAAATAAAAGATGGCTTTTGGATGGTTGCATTAGTTCTTAGATTTAGATGCAGTGTTCTCGGATCCAAAGTACTTCACTGATGAAAGTCACAAGCCAGAAACTAGTTTGGGGATATTGGATGAATAGGTATTAGATGAGAATTTTATGCACCAACCTTTCTGCATTCATTAATTACTAAGGCTTGCATAGGTGTCACTACTTTATGGAGAGTTTATTACTACTATTAAGTGCATAGTTAAAAAAATCTAGACAGCCCTTACTGATGAAATCCACAAGCTAGAAACTAGTCTGGAAATATTTAGACAGAATAACACTACTATCCGGTATCTATTGATTACTAAAGCTTCATATTATAATGAATAGCAATGTGTAAGCTAATAATGTGATATATCATTGATCATATGATAAATTTAAAATTATATGGTTAAATTATTTTTGAGATAATATTTTTAAATCATTAATTATCTCCTAAAAGGATCAATTCTCAACATCATCTCTCCAATCATTACAAATGTTTTTAGACCATTGTTTGAATCTTATACACATAAATTTTTCCTTCTTTTTGATCATCTTTTTTCACTTTTATTCTCTTATTATTCTAATACTGTTTTATAATTTTTAGTGAGAACTTTGCAGTTGTAAGACACCCTTTAAAATATCTTATTTACTGAAGAAACTAACAACTTATCAAAAAATGTTTTTAATATTATTTAATAAATATATTAAACAGCCTCCACACATTCTTGTCAAATCATATGAATAAAGATGTAATAAAAGAAAATGATTCCCATGATGCATTGCTTAAATTAAAAAAATCAGATATATTAATCTTTAATTGAGGTTTAAAGTTTATATCTGGGCTGGAGATAATCTTTAGTTGAATAAATGATTAGTCATAATCATTACTGTACTTATTCAGAGTGAATGGTGTCAAAGTTGTGGATGGAGTAAATTTGACACTTGTAATTGAAAATGTAACAATAATATTTAAATATTAAAGATATCTGATGTATCATTAAAAAAGTAGAATATTGTTTTTCATTCTGATTTCTTTATGGGCCATATTTATCTTCATTGCCATGGGATTCCATCTTTAGAAAACACACATTTTCTTTAGAGAATTAATTTTTTTATATTTTTCATTTTTATAAAAAAATAAAAGCTTTGTAATAAATATAAAAGAAGCAATGACTGTTATTTAAAATGGTCTCATAAAATTATCGTAAAAGACGCATTTTTGAAAACCAACCTTTAAATTATCGTAATGAAAAGACTACTTTCAGATTGTTTCATATTAAAACAAATAATATAGATTTTTATCTCAAAATTTATTTATTCATTTGAATATTTTTCTTAAACTGCTGATTGCTTTAAACATATTATTTTTAGAAATGGAATAAACATAATTTAAGTTTACAGCAATCGACTTGTAATAATATAACTACATAAAGAGCAATTTTAAATAAAGAATTATCATTCTGTTCACTGCTTCTCTGATTTTTTTTTTCTTTTCATATGTCATAGCATCCGCCGGGAGGCGAACCCGCAACAACTGTCTGCAACCAACTGCTTGCTTGCAAGGCGGCTGCGCTGACCTCTCGGCACTACTCCTCTGATTTTCATTGCCATTGGAAACAGGTTTTCGAAGAAACTGTTTGCTATTACAATTATTTGCCATCGCTCCTGTTATTTTTACATTTATGAAATTTCACTGCAAACTTTTTTTCAAAATATTTCTGCTTATTTATGTCTGCTGTATCCTAATTAAGGACTGTGTATTTGTGCCTATATTACTTCAAGAAAGAACAAAAAGACTAAAAGAGAGAGTTTTCCTTATATAAAGGGAAATGATTTTTTAATCTCTTAAAAAGAGTATTTGTATATATTTTTTTATGTTTAGAATTATTACAGCCTTCGTTTATATATTATATTATGATTATTATTAATTATTATATTATAAATATGTTGGGTAAGATATACAGTAGAATGTTTTATTTATGGGTTAATTGTATTATTCCAGTTTTCTAGAGGGTTATTTAAAATTATAAATAATTGTACCCAGAGGTATAATAGCCTTTTGTATATTTGTGAAAAGTATTTATGAATAAAACAGTATAAATGTCAGTATGTTTCTGAGAATTTTATATAGTTTATAAATAAAGTGTTGCCAAAGATTATGCAATAATAGTTTTGTCAATATATATATAATCTTAAACTGAGTGAACTAATTATATGCCTTTTGTGTGTGCATGTGAGGTAGATAATTACTTATATGTTTAATATTATTGTTATCCCCATGCCTTTTATTATTAGTAATGTCATTTTGAAGCAATTTTAAGTGGATATTATAGTACTCTTATATGTGTTTAGCCCCTCCATGAAAGAGAGTGCTGCTTGTTCATTCAGCGGCACCATTGCCATAGTACTGGGTGCTTGCTAGTATTTTTGCTAGTCCATATTTCCCTTATTCACTACGCCTAGAATGTCAATATTAGAGTATGTTTTGGTGTATGTCCACAGGCATGTTAAGCTTTACAATTCCTTTTTAGCTCTACTAGTTTTTTAACTTAAAATATATTATCAGTGTTGAGCATAATTATTTCCTTGCCCCAACATAGTTATTGTTAATATTATAAGTATCTTATATTGCATAATATTTATTGCTATCATATTAACATTTATTAAGCATGTCCACACTGATTTTCAATACTGTTTTTGATTAAGTAAAGTGTACAATATCTCCTAATAGCCTAAAAAAAGAAATAGAGGTTTATTGTTTTTACTTTATGGGTATTGGTTGGAAATAAAGATTGTATTTAACAAATAAGAGAACTATTGTATGGTGAATATAACTTATATGATAAAATTGTAGAAATGGTTTTAAGAAAGGTACACCAATGTATAGTTATTAATGTTTGTAAATATACTATAGTAGATTAAAAGATATAATAATTATTGTTGTAAATAAATATTTTATTATATGGATTATTATATGTTGTAAATAAATATTTTTGTTAATAATTAATACTTGTAACTTTATCTTCTAACTTCACAAAGTCCAGTGATCTTCTATTAAATATTAGACCGGTCTTCTTCCAATTTATTTAATATTCTTTTATTTGAAATTGGTCTGCAATTGTAGACAGCAACCTGAGTTCTTAATCAAGAATTTCTTAACACCCATTGGTCATCAACCATTACTTTGATTGATAAGTTTGATAACATTACATCTGCCTGGAGATTGATGGTGTATCAGAATGGCAAGACTAAACAATTGGATATACTTCAAGTTTATGCTCCTAACAATGGACATGGAAACATCCAAATGAAAATATAAAAGAATTGGATTATATTATCTTTTTTATTAATGGGGTGATTGTTATTAGAACCACACCTTTTTAACTTTACTTTTTCTATTGTCACAGTCCATGAAGACCATTTTAACATTTATTGGATCAAAATATTTTTGCTTGTTTCATGGAGCAAGGTGATGGAAAACAAAAAGTGACAGAGGCATGGTTTATTGCTAATGACAACCAGGTCATTCATAAAAAAGAGAATAGTGTCCACCTCTCCAACAAATAAAATATGTAAATTCCTGATTTAAATAAATTAGCATTGTACATTTAAATGCTTCAGCATACCCATATATCCCTTAAGAGCTATGAATATGGCTTCAACAGCCAAAAGTGCTCTCAGGTACAATTAACAAAATTAACATTTAAATAAACCTTTCAAAATGTTTAAGCAAACTAATTATAAATCCTACATAAATATGTTATCTATTAACATTATTTATTTATGCTTTCTATATAAATAATGTGATCTCAACTATTATGAGCTATTTAATTAATTGATATTTATTCTTTTAAAATGTTTATTTATGGCAAAGTTATTTAAAAATGCGATTTGGATTAAAGCTCCACTTTGTCAATTGACATTAAGTTAATATAAATATTTAATATTTACTAAGGCTACTGTAAACCTCAAGAATATACATGTGAAAATGTGAAGATAGGGACCTCTACTGGTAATTAAATTATCACTAAAATTCACATTTAAATCTTAAGATGAAATTACGCATTATAAGTCTATATAACTAGAAACTATAAAATTATATTTGACGTGGGCTCAACTGTTCTCCCAAGAAGCTGATGAAGTTAGGTTTGGTTGATATAAACATGTCCTGCAAGAGGTTAATTGATTTTGTATTAAATATGGTTGTAATAAAACTAAGTTTTTATAAATTTTTATAGAAAGTGTAAATACAATAACATTAACAGATTACATATTTAACATAGTATTTGATTAATTAATGTTTACATATATATATAAATAAAATGTTATTCGGATACATCCGTATATAATTATTTGCAGTAAAAAAATATATACCGACGTTTCGGCTACCAGATAATGAATGTTATGAAAATAGTTGTAGAAACACTGTAAACAATGAAGTATAATAATAATAATATATTTTTTTACTATAATTAATCATACATAGATGTACTCGGAGAACATTTCATTTATACCTGTAGCCCATAAAAATCTTTGGTTTAAGATATATAAGATAACAATTATTTTATTTGAAATTAATAGATGACATCAGTCATTAAAGTTTGCTTTTAACTTAATTAATAAATACTATAATGGTCAGGGTTTATTGAAAGCAAGTAGTCTTACCGTATCTGTCATACAGGGCGCCACCAAGCCATTTGAACCTGAAAAATTTATAGAGTAGGCAGATACGCGCTGTTAAGATCCAATTTTTACATATATATTTTATTCCGACCGTCAGCCCAATGCCACTAGCTCAGAGATGCAGAGAATTATAAAATATAAATTCTTATCTAAAAATATTTTCAATATTAAAAAAAAAAAAAAGCCACTGCCAGTAATAACACACAAATATTTATTAAACATATATATATTTAACATTATTATCTTAGTATGTTTACCCTAATTTTTTTTATTTATAAAACATTAGAACTTTACTTTAAATTTTAACTTACATTTTGACTTTTATTTTAGAATTTAATTTATGTTTTAACTTTTATTTTAGAAGTTCGCACAGATGAATTAATATTTTATTAGAGTGTCGAGTATGAATAGACTACATAGATTGCATTTGAAAAGAAAATATTCTATCCCTTTTTTAACCTTAGGCCAAAAGTTTGCAGTCAAACCAACACCAATCTATCTGATATATCGATGTATTCAATGCATTATGAATACGACAGCACAATACCATACTGTCAGGAATGCACATAGAGAAAAAAATTGACTCTTGTCCAGTACAGGAATGTTACATCTGTCTGGCAAGAAGAACAATAGATAAAAAAAACTCCATAGGAAGGGATTGCAGTCCTTTTTGCCGACTTACGATCCCATTCCATAGGCAAAAGGGTGATCCACGGAGCAGGAAATATCGTCTGTCTCCGATGGTCAATAAGAAATAGGCTTATTTCACCCAAGTGTGGCATATCATGTGATCCTGCACCTAGCGGACCTCATACTACATTTACTAATTACACCAATATATCCTATCGATTAACCCAATTTAACTACAAAACGAATAATCTAAGATTAACCCTCCCTTAATTAAACTAATATAACTTTACAAATCTATGCAGCCATACATGCCCAACTAATTATACATTTATTAAAAGTTTAGTTTAACAGCAAAGAAAAAAAATCATAATAAAAACTTAAAAGAACGAAAAAATAAATTAATGGAAATGATTTACAAAAAATAATACATTCAATAAAATAATTATTAATAACTACTGATTAAGTTTGGTCAGATAGGAATTTCTATTGCAATAATTTAAATACTGGGAAAGTTTATACTTAGTGTTCATTAATTAACTAATGTTCTTACAGTTTTGACATACTGGAAAAGTTTCTTTTTTAGAATTAAAGTTCATGCTTTCTATTTGCTTGCTACTTGTAAGGTGTTAATTCCCATGAGGTCCTTTATTGTGGCTGGTATTTTATTACTGGATCTTGGTGTCTTGGGGTACACGATATAGGAAGACGATGTCATTTCCTTTCTTTATAATTAACTGAAGGAATTGGAAGTGCGTCTTTCCAATCCCTTCTCCTTCAACTATTCTCGCACCAACACATGTAGCACATCTTTTTTTTTCTCCCAGCTCTTTCTTCACTAAAATTTATTTCCAAACTCTTTTTTTATATTCGAATTTTGGATTGAGTGGACATTACATCATGACGATGATCATTCCCTCGCTGAGGTCTATTTCCTGAGGGCTTTCTTTTATTGGCTGCTCTGTTCCTATTGTTCTTCCTCTCCTATCTGACCTTTAATTATACATTTTGAAATGCCCAAAGGCTAGTTCATTTGGACTAATTAAAATAATCATTTCCATTTTATAATAGCATTAATTAATTTATATACATTCTTAAAGATATATTTTTATCTTTAAATCTTTTAAGTTCTTTTTTCTGAAAATTTAGTTTTAAAATACATTTTTCCCTTAATAAAGTTTTCTTTTAATAATTTTTTTATCTGTGCAATTTTATATATATACGAGTTTAAGATGAATTAATTTTTAATTCTTAAAAAGGAAATTTTTATCTGCGAACTTTTTTATTTTTAATTTTATTTATATTTATTAGAATGTAACGTCATGTATGCCCGTTACAATACATGTATAAATATTTTCTATTCATGTAGAAACTTAATTTCTTTTTATATAAATAGTATCAATTAAATTATGTACTATAACCAATTCTATCATTTATTATATTAATAAGTTACATCTCTTTAATCAGAGCATTAAAATGCTTTCTACTTCTTTTTAATTTTATTTATTTATAAGTCAAAGCATTTACCGGGAAACGAACCCGGGCCGGCTGCTTGGAAGGCAGCTATGCTAACCGCTAGCCCACCAACGCTTGACTTTCTACTACTTTTTAAAATAATTATATAACTGATTATACAAATGTATACATATAACTCTATCAGTTATTATACAGAAGAAAATTAACTTCCAATCATGCACTATTTTATAACTATTATAAATCTCTGCACACTCACCTGCCATTAAGAATTATAAAAGTTTATGTGAATCACTTAAGCTTCGAGCATATTTATATATACTAATTCTTACTTACCATGCTTATATCAGAGTTTGAATGAGTGTGTGGAGATTTATAATAGTTATGAAACAATGCATGATCAGATGTTAATTTCCTTCTGCATAATTACAGATTTTCAGTGTTTAATAATAATAGATTTACATAATCAGTTATTACTGCAATTTTTTTTAGGGATATATTAGGCCAATATGCACAAAATAAAAAGCTGGAAAATTTTGAAAAAAATAAGCTAAGCCTGCAAGAAGCAGATTTAATTTTTACTAAAAAGAATCATCATCTTCTGAGTACAGAAGCCATTCATGGAATTTTCTTCCCACCTTCAGCTGTGTAAGTTATTTGCATAATACTTTAAAAATAAATTTACATGAATTTGAATTTTGAAATAAATAACTTTTTTTTTTTTTAAAAAAAAACAGCAATTATTTAATCCATTGCATAGCAAAAAAGATATATACTGTATTGTGCTTGCCATTTTCCAGGTTGTAAGAGTTTGAACCATTTCATTTTTGTTTTATCCACATACTAAAGACAGCTGTATGTTCATTTATGAATATATGATTTGTTTGGTCAAAAGCTGGCTAGCTGAAAGAAAAATTCTAAGCTTTTTGGAATCTGAATTTTTTTAAAGCTATACCTATTCCGAATTTGAATCCAGATCATGAGAGAAGCAGAGAAATGTCCTATCTCTGTATTGATTAATTCTAAATAGTCTCTGTTGATGGAATTCATAAGTTTTAGTATATCTCCAGGTATTATTCTCTTTAAATCTGAATGTTGATTTCTTTTTTTTTATTTCTCATGTGTTTCTTTTCAATTCAGTAATAAAAAGAATGTTTTTTCCATAAATTTCTAGATGTCTTTTAAGTTTACAGAAATACTTGTGGATATTATAACATCCACTTTGCTGTCAGTAAATGGCTGACTTGTAACGCTGAAGAAGGCGAGTTTTTTATTATAAATACCTTAGGATGTGGATTATGTGTCCAATACTGCAATGTTTAGCTAATAAAGATTGAATTGCAGTGAACCAGTTATTGAATTAACTGGTCAATTGATAGCTTTTTCTATAGCTAGTGAATTTTAATAGTTTCTGGCTTGTAGTTAAGTTCATTTCTCAACAGGTATTCAATTAATAGGAAAGGGAAGTGAAATTCTTATGATAGATAAAGGAAGTGAAACTCTTATGTCAAGTGGAGAATGAAAGTAAACAATAAATAATAAATACAACAGATTTCATTTAATCAACTTAATAATAATCTATGTTAGCTAGATTTTAATTTTATATTTTGTCATTATTTTGTAAGCTTGCTTTTATGTAATATACATATGTTCTAGAGAAAAGTTGATCGATTCATTCTTCAAGCTGCCTGCAGTGCCATCTGTGAATCAGCGCATGCATAGCATAGCAACATAGTTTAATTAAAAAGTTTTATGCACAGCCTGTCTGGATCAGGAATTGGGACACAAAATGTGTGTGACTTTACTGTTGTGGCTCATCTTCAAAGCTCTCTCTGCATAACAAAATCTCTCAAAACACTTGGAAATGTTCTTGTGATTCATGATTTCGCCATCATACACAGTTTGAGTCATTTCAAATATTTCTGTAGCAGGTTGTCCAATTTAAAATAAAATTATAAGCTAATATTCCATTGTGGACTACAATATGGAACACATTGTCACATTTCATGTCACAATTCACAATTCAGACATGCTAATGCCTTAAAAATTTTGTTGTAACTAGCTGAACTATTTGCTATGTAACTTGAGCATTGATTTAGAGAAGGCAATTTAGCCAATTAGAAGAGAAAAACAATCATCTTTTCATTGGCACACTATATAGATAATTATAAAGAGATTGGTAAAAAAAACTTTAAAAAAAACCAAATGTAAAATGGTGGGTGATATAAGGAAGTGTTCTAGGGTGATGTGGAGAAGGGAAGCTAAAGACCAGAGAAGATGGATTGAACTTGGAGAAACTTCATCTTGCAGTGGATTGATAATGGTTGAGAATGATAATGATGATGAAATAGAAAAAAAGAATGAACAATTTACACACCCACATACATTCTGCTTTTAATAAAATGTATCCATTATCTCAATTAGGAATTATTAGACATTTGAAAAATGAGCTTATGGTAGTTTTGGGTCTTAGGGATGAGTAAAATTACTTCCATTGATTGATATATGTTGGGAAGCATCTTGTTTGTCTTCATTTACTATATGAAGAGGCACATGGTAATAATAACTGCATAGACAAAAGTATATAAAATGGCATTAGGAATTTGCCTTTTTCATTTCCTTAATATTCCAGAAGAAATATAAAAAAAATCTCTTTTAATAAATAGTAAACTTTTTTTTGCAGACATCTGTAATCATAAACTAGATTATAAGAAATTGTAATAGACCTAGAAACAGGCCATTTAATAAAAGATAGTTTGTTGAAGTAGTTTGGAGGAGATATATAGAGTGGAGAAACTAGATTAAACTTAAACACACCAACCTGCAGTGTTTTGATAATGTTTGAAAATGATGGAGATGATATTCAGACCAAAAATGGCACATCAAAGTAAAATGCTTGAAGTGTGAAGCTGTAAGAAATACAGACATATACAGCAAAAAATTAGAAAAAGACTTAGAAATGACAATGGTATAATTATTATTGTATTAAAATGACAATGGTATAATTATTATTGTATTATTCAAATAAATAAATAAAAGCAATTACCATTGGTTCAAAATAATAAAAAGAAAAATGATTTTATTTATATATATAGAAAACCCACTGAAGAAGAAGAGAAACTCAGAAGGTTAAAATTTTACGATCCTACTGCTTCTGTGAAACCTTTACCTAAACATTTTCCTGAAATTCAGGATTTTGCAACATTGATAACTCCTCCTATCTCTTCAATTCAACAGGTATTGTAATTATTTTATTGTTTACTAGTTTTTATTATATATTTTAATTTATTCATCTTAGAGAAAATAATATGTAATCAAATATTTAATTTTGTAATATATCTTATTAAACAATTAAACTATTATAAGTAATTGTAATTATGTGTTGGACTATTTTCATCTCCTTATATTAAATTATATTGTATTAAATATCTTTAGAAAAATTCAACTTTAGTTAAAGTTTTCAAACATATTTATCTATTAGTAAATATATACTGGTTAATATATAACAAAACACTTCAAATGGTATTAGGCTGTCTTTTGCAGGTGTTGCTGATCTGACCAATGACACAGTACTGACATGGGAATTGAATAGGCATCCTTAGATTTATGAATATTAAATGTAAGTTGATGTTTTTTTTTTATCAAGTAGGCTATTCTTTCGAAGGCAATAGTCAGTAGAAATTTCATATATCCATCAAACATTCCCCAAGTTGTTTTTCACAGATGCAAAACTCTCCATACAGTATCACCACTCAGAGCAAGCCAGAGTAATCAATGGATACAGAAAGGTTTGTGCATGAAATCCCTATCCAGAGCCTACTTATCCAATATCCCCACACTAGTTTCTAGGTTGTGTCTTTCATCAGTGAGGATCCTTGAATCTGAGAGTTACAAGGCTCCTCACTGATAAAAACCACAAGCTAGAAACTAGTGTGGGCATATTGTATGAGTAGACACTAGATAAGAATTTTATGCACAAACTTTCCTGCATCCATTGATTACTCTGGCTTGCGCTGAGTGGTATTACTATATGGAGAGTTTTGCCTTCATATATCTATCTTGAAGTTCTCTTCAATTTTTTTTAGGGTAAGATTAATTCATTGTTAAATTCAATAATCATGAGTCTAAAGTGACAGGATCAATTTTTTATCACTGCTCAGAAGAGCAACATCTAAAGAAGAGAGGATAATATTTCTCAAAATATTGGGTTATACATTAAAATTGTTTGCTATTTCTATCAATTAAAATGTATTTGAAAAATTTAAGTAAAGTTTAAATTTTTTTATAGACATTTAGCAATTAATACTAGGTAATAAAAATAATAAAACATATAATTACTACTAAAATACTACCATCACAAACTTTCAGACAAACATTATATAAGTATTAAACCACAAAAACATCACATGATAAACAGTAGCAAACTCTCCATACAGTACTGCCACTAGGTGGCACTACTGTTTGGAAAAATTGCTACTATTATAAGTAGCTATATATTTTTAAAAATTCTAATTCAAATTTTATGCTGTATTTACAGTGTACATATATATAGCAAGATGAATAATTTTTAAAAATTGTAATTAAATGTTTCATATTTGATTTAAAATGATGCTTAAATATGACAATAATAAAATTGATCTTACAACACAACTACAACATATAACTTTAAAGATTGTACTTCTGAAGATTAAGACTGTCAATCAATCAATCATCATTAACCATTATCAATCCACTGCACGATGAAGGTCTCCAAGTTTAATCCATCTTCTCTGATCTTTAGCTTCTCTTCTCCACATCACCCCTGCACACTTTCTTATTTCATCCACCCATCTCACATGTGGTCTCTTTCTGGGTCTTTTACAATCTCTTGTAATCTGGTTTAATAGTAAATTATTGCTATATTTATTATATACTTTGCAGACAAATGTATGTAAATCAACACGTATTCTTTATATCACTATTTAATAATCAACTATTTTTTACAAGATTGAACAGATTAACAGTATTTTATACCAATTTTAAAAAGAGTTATAATGATTTAAAGGAGTTGAAGATTGATAGTAAAAAATTGATATCTATTCCATATATTTCAAATGCTCAAGTAAAAATTTTTAAGGATATGTATATAAGAATGTGTTTAACGTTTCATTTTGTGTTACAAATAATGTTAATAAATTAGTGAATAATTTTAAAAATGTCATACCCGTCAAGCAGAAAAGTAATGTTGAATATCAAATTCTTTATGGATATATGTTATTATATATTGGTGAATTGAGGTGCAGTATTGAGAAAAAATTAAAGGAGCATGAATTGTTATACAAGCATGTGAAAAGTAAAAATACAATGGTTTAATGATTGCTTTAGTTTTTTTGGATCATGAAAGAACATGTAAATATAAATTTAAATTTGATCTTGAAAGTGTTAAGATTCTTCATGAAAAGAAAAACCATAATAAAAGAAAAATTAAGGAGACAATTATAATAAATAGAAATAAAATGAATATGTTTGTTTCCATTATGTTTTTTGAATTTAATAGTTTGAGGAGGGTTACGGATTTAACTGAAAGTACATCTGCAGATTAAGACTGTATGTAATAGTAATTTATTGCTATATTTATTATATACTTTGCAGACAAATGTATGTAAATCAAGATGTATTCTTTATAATATCATTATTTAATAATCAACTATTTTTTAGGAGAAATAGACTTATCAATCAATCAATAGTATTCTGTCCCATGGACAGGTCCAGAGAATAATCACTTCACCAATTTATCCATTTCTCTACTCCCAACTCACCCATTTCTCCATTCCATTGTCTTCATTGCTCAACTCTTCAATTCCACATAACTCTTCCCATTTGTTCTATCATCCAGCAATGTCATTATTTTCTGTCTTTCTTGTTTTCACTCATGATTTCTTCCAAAAAAAATTTCATTAAATTATACTTTCTTCTTACTATATATCCAATCCAATTTCTCTTTCTATCTCTAATTTCTTCAATATTCTTTTTTCATTCACTCTTTTCAAAACTTCATATGTTATTTTATTCATCCAACTGATTTTTTCCATTTTCTCCATGACTTCATTGCAAAGGCTTTCACTCTGTTTAATTTTATAGATTTCCAATCTGTTCCTAATTTTATTGCTTGATGTCTACATTTCATGACCATACAATCATACATTCTACATGTAACATTTAATTAATCGTTTCCTTAATTCTCTCTTCAAATATCCATAAAATATTTGTTTTTTCTTCATGTTGAATTATTAGAAGTCTAGAATTTTGATGATTTAATTACCTTTTAATCTTCCATAATAATTTCTAAACTCATTAAACATAATTTTTATAATTGTATAAATTAAGCAATATACAACTAAATAAATAGTATAGTCCATTTAAAATGAAAGCTTAAAGTAAAGCATGATATCATTTTATTTTTGATTTTTCTGACAATGAAATACAGTTATATGCACAGCTTAAAGAAATTAATCTGCTTATTTTCTTTACATATATTTTAGAACTATTATAAAGAAATCAAGTCATATGTCACATGACCTAATTTAACAATAATATAACATTTTAGAACTATGTACAACCTGCTGTTTGTATGCTTGAATATTGCATGACTTTCTGATTATTACCCTTACAGATATTATTAATTATGGTATTTATAGTGTTGCAATATTGAATTATGATTGTATGTTGGCCTACTTGGTGTTTATTTTATTTATTGCATTATAGTCTTTTTTTATATATTGACTATAGGATGGTCATTTCAAGTTCAATCTGGACCAACTGATCAGAGCTGGTTCAGCACGAAATATGCATATTGGAGATTATTTATCTTTTTCGCTTGTATGTGATCACATGTATCAGTTGGATCTAAATTTGACAAAATCAGCAACTACGTTGACTAAGAATAATGTATGGTATAATTAGATTTTTTAAAATGAGCCCATAAGCTTACAAATGAAACAAGGCAACAAACAGGGTTGAAAAGTCTGAATTTTTAACAATGTAATTTAAATCCATCTATTGTCAGTTTCAAGTTATATAAGTGAGTGTACGACATTTAGTTTATACTTACATTTCATTTGTTTCAAATAGATGCTTCTGTGATGAGGATAGATAATTTTTTAGGATCTATTACCTGTGAAAGTCAGCACAACAGATTTATTCTGCTTCACTCTCCAACTCTTTTGCCATTTCACATCATTGAAAATCTGATGATGGAACACTCAAAGACCATGTTGATGCCAATATTATTCAGCCTGTATTCTACCTAACCCTCACAAAATATGTATATTAGAGATCATTTATGTGGTCATGGGTAACAACACACTTCCTTATTTCATCTACATGTGATCTCTTTCTAGACTCTTTACAACCACTTAGAATCCAGTTTAAGGTTTCAACAGTCCATCTGGGACACATACATTGACATATTTAGGATAAACAGTTGGTTTACTTAATCATCACAAAATTCATCTTTTTTATCTTTACAATTTTTTTTTCATCCGGAGTTATATTTGTATTCATTTAAGAGTGGTTGCTAATAAATTAATAATAACTTCATTCTTGTTAGCAGTCTTCCGAATAAACTTTTTTGTATAAGACTACGATTCTGATAATATGATCTATTGTTCTTTTATTGATGATGTACAGTTAAAAATATATATATAACCTTTTTATTTAGGGTCCTTTTAAAAATCCCGCAAAAGTACGATTTTATCGCCGATATCCTCTTAAATGTCCTTTAAGCACTGAATTAACTTGTGACCTTTTGAAAGAAGCCAAAAAAAGAGATGATGATTTGAACTGGCTTAATCAAATTCAACCTGACAGGTAAGATTATTTACAACATAATCTTGTACTTAAACTTTTTATATTAACAGAATTTATTTATTAAGCATATGCATTCATTTTTTAGATAACTAACTATTAATAATCGTTATAAAGGATTCCAATAAGGAGATTTCATTTCGGTTAACTTTATTAGGTTTTAAATACCCTGTATAGTTTAATGCACTAGTAGAGAGGGGACTGAAGAACTAATGATCAATGGATCTCAACTTTATTATTTGTGTTCAAACATTGTATGGTTTTTTTGAGTGATAATCCATTTGATTACGTTTACTAATTCATAATTTTTTTACTGAATGTATAAATTTGACAATCATTAACTATGTCATTCATAGTTTTGTGATTGGCAACATTACATAAGGCAGAGAGTGATATATTCTATTTATGAAGAAGCCAAGTTCAGGAACTGTTACTAAGTACTGAATCTGTTGGTGAGATTCCGAAAATAGGAAGATAAAATTCATTTAGCTTTACTATTGGACCTGAAAAATAAACTTGTTTGAGGACTCATAAGATCATAATTGTTTAAAGGGATTCTTGGTTGAGCATTCAGAAAAAAGACCTTGATATGAGGTGTGTCTTAGATTGTAAAACTATATCTTGAGTTGATAATTAGTGTAATTTATTTAATAGATTTTAATATAGGGGTTTGAACACACACTTTCAAGCTCCCTTCTGCTATCCATTTTATCTTATACAACCAATACACATGATCACACATATGTACAAAAGGTAAATGATTTCCAATATATGTATTTCATGCTGAACCAGCACTCATCAGTTGGTCCAGATCATCATTTCCCACACATATATTGGATGGTAAACCACTAAACATCACATGATATTGGATGAGTAGGCACTAGATAGGAATTTTATGCACAAGCCTTCTGGCATCCATTGATTGCTCATGTTAGCACAAGATGGCACTACTATATGGAGAGTTTTGCTTTGTTTTGAATTATTTAATATATTGGATGGCTAATGAGGTAGAGGGTGGAGTAGATTGAAGCCTGTCTATCAAAGTTTGAAGATTTTCTATCTTAATATAAAGTAAACACTGCTTATATATGCATGGAAGATGATGATCTGAACTAACTGCTGAGTGTTGGTTCAGCACAAAGTACGTATGTTGGAGATCATTTATCTTTTTTACATGTTTGTGGTCATGTGTATCGGTTGTATGAGATAGAGTGGATAGCTGAAAAGAGCTTGAAAGTCTGTTCAAATCTCCCATATTATATCTAAACTCCAAGTATATAAATTATACTTGTATTTAAATATTAATAGATTTTAATACATTTTCTAAGGAACAGCTAGTTTTCAGATTATGTAAAAGGATTGGAAACCAGTGCAAAGGTTTAGGTTAATTTGCCAATCTTCCTCATGATAACACTTAATTGCATATCTAGAAGTTTAGTAAAACCCAGTATTCACCAACAAAGTCTGCTATTGCTATGGAAGATATCCTTTGAATATAAGCATTACAATCCCAAGTAATTAAACAGGAAAAACTCTCCATACAGTAGTGCCACACTCTGCCAATCAGAGTAATCAATGGATGCAGAAGGCTTGTGCATAAAATCCCCATCTAGTGCATACTCATCCAATGTCCCCAGACTAGTTTCTGGCTTGTAGCCTTCATTAGTGAGGAGCCTTGGATCTGAGAGCACTGATAGTAGAGTTTTGCCTGTTTAATAACAGTTATGTGCTAGCATAAGAGATGGTGATCATGTGATGAATCTCAAGTAATGCTAACCACCTTCCATGGAAAATGTTCCTAGAAATTATTTTAGGTTCAACATTTAATTTATAAGAACAGTAAATGAGGCTCTGATCCAAGATTACTCCAAAATAGCTTGAGATAATCATTTCCTTGAAACAAAATTATAAACAAAAACAATACAAACTAACTATCTCTAAACTATCAAGAACTGGATATTGAGCTAAAATCCTAATATGACAAAATTTTTAGCAGTCTTAAAAAGTTTCCTATTTTACAAAGGCAAAATATGATAGATGAAATTTTCTACTACTTCAAATCAAAATTACAAATGCAACTCCTTCTACAACTCCCCATTTATATAGTTGGTTCCTTTGTACTACAACTTAGAAATCACTAAAGAAAAAATTATATTAAAACTTAATTCCTAGCCACAATCTATTTATCCACATCTATCCAGTTTTTTTCTTAAACATCTCACATATTTTTTTAATCTCATTATTTTCATTGTAATAATTATCTTCTCCACAAAAATTAAATTAATTTAGCAATTATATACTATCAGGGTTTTTATTTCTCAAAATGCCTAGTATTTATGACTTCCCATATGGTAAAATATAAATTATCTTTCCTCAAATTTCCCAGTTCCATTTTTCAAAAAAAAGTTATCTATTTATGACACAATTCTCTTTTTATATAGATGCAATTGGCCATACTAGGAAATGCAATAAAAGAAATTGTACCAATCATCATCAAATAAGATAAAATTTTAGTTTTTGATTGTTTCCATTCTCAAATTTATCAAAGGTTTACAGTATTTATTTTTTTTTAGTTAATTACCATTTTTATGCTAAATTGGGATTTCAGTGAGAAAATATTCCCAAACTTACCTTCCCAATTCAACCCCTCAGGATTTCTCTTTGAATTCTTTTCTACTCATTACTTACATATATCTCCTATTAAATCATTAAACATAGATTACCATTCTTCATGCTTACATAAGCTGTTAACACAGAGACAAAACTTTCCATACAGTAGCTCCACTCAATGCAAACCAGAGTAATACTCTGGCTTGCACTAAGTGGCGCTACTGTAGGAAGGGTTTGCCTCTGCATAAACAGCTTGTGTAATGATAAAGAATGGTGATCATGTGATGTTTAATGGTTCAAAAACAAAAACTGAGAAAGTTAAATAAAAGTATATAAATAATAAAAGCTAGGAATCCTGAAAGCAGATAATGTAAATAAAATAAATTCTTGTTAGAATAACCTTTTATCAGTCAATATAGATATTTCAATCATGTAGTGATTAAATAAACAATAATACTTTTCAAGATAATTTAATCTCAAAATCTTTTATTTATGAAAAATAATGTTTACATGCTTATAAAAAAACAGAAAAAAATTATGTTTTACACATTTTCAACAGTCTGGGACCATTTGTATATTGATTATCTTCTGATAAATAATAGTAAACTAATGTATTTTACCATTCACCTATCATCATTGATGCAAATTGAATCTATTATTCATCTTTTGCTTAGCTACTACTGATTCGATGGATCCGGTACATCAATTAACTTCCACATTTCATTATACAAGAATTTTGATGCAATGATAAAATCTCTGTTTTTTACTTTCCTAATAGTGTTCATGAAAAGACTGACTGGATCCGGGACAGGCACTGTGAACAATAGTCTACATCTAACATTCCATATAGCATGTACAATAAAGATGGAAAGTCTAATAATAGGAAACTGTTTAGTTTGTAAGGCTTCCCTAATAGACATGATTTTATAGTAATTCACCTTTAAGATTTGGTATATGGCTAAATTTATTTTACTGAGTCCAGGGCATGAGTAGATTATATGGTTGAATGACTCTTCTTGCCTTTTACATATTTGACAAAAAGGGTCTATCTTATTGTAAAATCTTTTGAAATGAAGGAATTTATTTGTGGGCATGGCTTCTAAGTTTATTTTAATAATGAGATTAAGGTACTTAGGCTCAAGAGTGAGAAATTTAAAAATTGTTGTTAATTTGTAGTTGGTGAAGCCAAGATTTGGAGTAATTGTGGGATAATTCGGATTAATTATATTGTACGCCTCCCAGATGGTAATTTTTGATTTTTGTAATTTTTGATCTATAGTTAAATGCTGGTTAAGCGTCCAGAGCAGTTGATCCAGCCAGCACATTTTACGAGGCGGAGGACGGTCTGTAGGCTGAATTGTTTCACTGAAAATTATTGATTCATGTTTTTTCATCAGGTTAATAATTAATGTAAAAGATTTTTGAAAAATAATTGCATCAATGGAGTGGAAGGACATCCCATTGAATTTACGCTGTACTTGCATTTTGGACATGCTAATTGATGTGGTGCTGTTCTTCCAGAAAATCTTGGAGCATAAGCTATTAATCTTTTTGGAAAAAGCTTTTGAAATGGTAATGATCGGCAGATAGTATGCAATTCTCGACATGACCTTCATGTTGAGAAGTGCCACCTTTCCTTGTAATGACAAATAAACTTTTGAGAGAGTTTGAGTTTGTGATATCAACTAATAAATGCATACATACGGTTTAGATATGTTTCTATAATTGTAAAGTTTTGACATATGTATTTATGTTTGATTATTTAATAAAATTAATTTATTGTTGCATTATTAATTCAGTCTTTTATGTGGAAGAACTTTTTTAATATTTCCCCAATCCAACATTTTTGAAGTTGCTTTTTCACTATTTTATACTGCTGAGGGATAAGCTTATGAATATGCCTTTTTATGATCAAGATTATTAGAAAACACTAATTGGTTGTTCCATTAAAATTTTGCTTACTTGTTGTTCCTCTGTCCTGTTTATTGACTTTACTTTGTTGTCATTGGTAAAGTCTCGGATATAACTAAGATGGAGAGAATCATATTCTTGTATATTTACAAATCCAATTTCATCATGCTTAAATATTATAAGAATAATCAATAGTCCAGTGTTGATGATATAAGAAATCTGAAACTTATCATCTGATAAATCAGATCTGGCCTAACTAAAAATACAGAATCAAAATTGGATTTTGCATATTCATCTACTTTATTGTTTAATTTTATCACTCCCTTGTCCCCTACCCATTAGCCAAAGTGACTTGAATTTGTCTGAGTGTAAAGATGTGATTTTTGGGTGTCTTTATTATATTTTGAAGCAGTTAATTTGTGACTAATGAAATCCGAGTTCCAGAGCCAATGAGGCGGGAGGTTGAAAAATCTCAAATATTATTGAAATCAAGGAGCACGATTGGTTGTATTGGCTTATCAAAATCATCTTCAAAAACCATATTAACCCATGTCAATTTCAGAATAATATTTTATTAGAGTTTACTGTAAGGAACATTCCATAAAATCCACTTTTGGATTCTCTATCCCTTTGTTTAGTGATAAGATTTTGAATCTGGCCTTTCTAAACTTGGTTCACTTTATCTATGATCTATTACCAGTTATACAATTGCTTACTCAACTTGCTTTTACAGTTATTTTTTCTGACCATCATTCTATTTTACTTCCTCATTGTTTTTGATTATATTATATACTGTCTGACTAAGTAATAATATTGTATGTGTGTATATACATGTATATATTTCAAGGATGTAAATATAAAGTTATTATGTTTGTTTGTAATAACTCATCAGATGGGAAGATCGACTAAATTCCCTCACTGTTAACACTAGAAAATTAGGGTATGCAGAATTTGCATTTGAATACAGATTATGCAATTGTTCACTAATTCTGCAGATTATTCAATGCACAATAAAAACTGCAAAAATCAGTTTGTGCATTATAGTGTGTTACAATATGCATTACAACATTGAACAACATGAGAGATGATAATGTATTCAGAGAGGTGGCACCCAATGCAGTACTAAAACAGCAATTTAGTTTTTGAGCTTTGAATTGAATGTTATATCCATATTATCTCCTTTCACCATGCATAATCATTGAGTCGAGTTTTTTCTCTCTTTATCTATTATGTCTGAGTCTGTAATTTGTAATTTTCATTACTTTTTTCTCTCTGTTCATATTATCTGTTCACTTTCAATGGTATTATACTTTCCTGTAATTTATTTGTTGTTTATTTTAAAGCCAGATCTTTCCACTTTTGATTATTTTTCTCATCTCTGTCAAGCATCGTCATACCCTCTATATGAACTTCAGTTTAATTTTCAAGATTTTAGTGCTTGACTTGTTTAAGACTCTCAGGATTGGCTTAGTTAGATATCTTAGGAATGTTTTACATTTTTTATTTTATTTTTCATCACAGCTTATATATTCAAGATGATATCCTTTTTCTTCAATAACTTTTGTCCCGATGGAAATGTGATAACAGCCTCTTTATAGATATAGTCTCTTTAGTTGTTTTGATGTTAAATCTGTACCAACTTCTGAATTTAGATCCCTGTTTATAGTAACTCATTTCATATTAAACTTTGTGATGAAATGGAAGTACTTTATATTGATTATTTTTTCTGGCATTATTAAGTCAGTAACTTATTTCATTGCTTAAGAAAAATACTTTATTGTTTTTTTTTTAATTGTATAAAGCTTCCAGATTTACATTTAGGAAACATTTTATATATAAAAATGCAAAATTGGGGGGAGGGGGGTGAAGAATAAAATTATATATTTTCAATGTAATTGGAAGAAACATTATTAATAATAAAATGTTTGTGATATCATAAAATTTATTAAATTTTACAAATTTTAATGTTTTCTTTTTTTAAATGCAATTTATCCACTATTTTGAACGTTTTTTAGCAAAAACCTTTTATTGCACTTATATGAATATACAATCTTATGTTTCGACTGTCCTGCAGTCTTCTTCAGAGCTATGATATAATGAAAAAAATAAAATACATAACTATTGTGTATGCATATAGGTACTATAAAAAGTTTTTGTTAAAAAGTGTCCAAAGTAGTGAATAAATTGAATTTATATAAGATATTACAGCAAAATAAAGGAAGTGGTGAATTTTATAATATTTATGTACTTTTTGTTTTTTGTTTGTTTACATTTCTTTAACAATTTTTCTTGGATAATATATAATTGAATTAGTGTATATAAATGCAGTATATATTGTGGTTTATTGTATATATAACTGTAACTTTGACTTAATCTGCCTAAGAATTCTACATTATTTAGATTGGAATGTTAATCGATTTCTCTGGAAAATAAGTTTTATGAAAACCAAATAGTTTATTTAAAATAAAATAAAAATTATTTAATATATATCTGTAAATTATACATTTATCTTATTCACACACATGCATTTATACATAAAATGATTTAAATTAAATGGATATTTATAATGATTTAAATATTATTTTTTTAATTACTAGTCCATCCGTTTGTCCCCCCATCTCATTTTTTTCTTTTGCAAAGGCTTTGATTGATTCACACATTCTTTCCAAAAGACTTTTCTATCTCCAACTTACTTAACTATTTTAAAGGAACCACTTCAATGTATATATTATAATTTATAGAACTTTTCAGAAACAACCATACATAATAATAAAGTTTACAATTGTCAGTATTTCAGAAAGATAATATTTGCCTTCATTGGATAAAGGTGACATACCATGGTTGTTGCACATATGTAGAAAGTTGTAAATTATAAACAATTGTTCTTGAGAATTTCTGTGAATTGTAGTGAATTTTTTGCTGATGAAAAATTTCAATTGAATGACTATTTTCACTTGGATATTACATTTCTTATTCAAATTATTAATCTACTGTTAGAGCAGGAATGCTTAATATATATAGGGACCTAATAGTGAACTAGTTATTAAATCTGCTTCCTATGACCAGAGTTCAAATTCAGATCAAATAGAATTGGATAATTTTTCAGATTGCTGAAGCCTTAAGATTTATTTTAGGATAACTCACTCTTGATAACTTAGTTAACCATTCAATTACTCACTGCTAAATAGATAATCTTGACTTGAACTACAGACGTTGGAAAGTCTGATGTATACTTCTTGTTCTTATACTAAACCATTAATATATATTCATACATAATGGTATTTGTCACTAGCTTCAACTGTTACAATAAGTATAAAATCATAATTACCAGCTATTTAATATCTCATCACTATTCTTGTCCTTTATCTTTTAAAGCAAAAAACAAAAAAAAAATCTTATTATCTTTGGATTTTAATAAATGATAATAATAATATTTTAAATATTAAATGATTTATTTATATTTATTTATAGAATGATATTTAAACTACCAAAAATACAGTATGAAACATCACTTCAGTATGATAGTAAATATATCGAACAACCCATTGAAAACGTATTACTTCGGAAAGATGAGCCTGTTTTTGGAAAAGCGGTAAATAATATATTTTTGTATACTAAAAAAAAAGTTTATTAATAACTATAAAGATATGCATGTATACACACTTTGCTAATACTTTATTTAAATAACAATCTAGCATGTATTGTTTTTTCTTTGTCTGTCTGTTGTATAATCAATTAACAGCATCATCCAAACAGTTTTCCTGTTTTCTTAATGGGATATGATGGTTAGGTGCTGTTTTCAATACATTTATTTTCCTTTAACCGACTGAAACAAATCAAGTTTCAGCTCAATACAGTTTAAGAGTTTAGGCAACCTTATGTAGGGATCCCCTGCTTTTGATGGAAATGAAAGGAATCTAGAAAATGGGGTCTTAAAATGAACCTTCTCGCACAACTTGATTAGATTATGGTTCATGATAGAATAAATAATTGTAAAAGCAATAAAGAAGATATTGGGAATAGTAACAATAAATATTATAAATCTAATTTTTTGATTAATATCTATTTCCTCTGCAGTTTTCATATATAATTCGTTTTTAAATCTTATCACTCATTGGACATCAGCCTTAAAATTTCTATATTGGTTATAAAACTCGCATTTAATTTATCAAGCAAAAAATAACATATTACCTATGAACTTTTTACAAATTCTTCTAAATTTGATCTACAAATAATATTTGCAATTAAATAAATGTTAAGAATTAAGATTGACGCACCTCCTCTTAGTGAAATTCATGCACTGCATGGTTTAGGGCATTGATAATGTGGATAATTCTGGAGCATTAAGTCCTTGAAGCAATTCCGTTTGTGGCATATTAAACACTCAAACTTCTTATAAACTCCCTAACCCTAAAGCCATTTGATTATTGATTTATTTAGTGAAACTCTTCTTTCAAATTGGGAAATTTAACAAAACAGGTAGATGGCTATCATTTTTCATTCATTGAAATGAGACTTCATGATACTTTTGTTATAAGATCTGATTTATTATTTGCTGTTTTTGAAATTCCTTGATGAATCAAGAAAAGCTAATGATATTCAAACTTGATTTAATTAATGATTTGTGTACAACCACACGAGGAAAAAAAAAAACATTCAGACCTCCATTATTAGTATTAATTTACTTGCACTTACCTGCCACTAGAAGTATTAAAAACATAGGTGAATCACCTATGCTTAGAACTTATTATTATATAAACCAACATCTATTGACCATGCTTAATTGAAGATTTGTTCTATTGTGAGCTAATTCAAATGGCAATGTATTTGTAAAACTTTAATTCTATGCAGTGTAGTAAAGAGGCAGTGTCCCATTTTTAATTACCAACAACTTTAAATTATCTTAATTTTGAATATTTGTAATTAATTTTTATTAGCAATGTATAGATTTAAATTTATACAAATACTTTGTCATTTGAATTATTGATCTCACAATAGAATCAAATCTGAATTAAGAATAGTCAGTAGGTGTTGATTTATATAAAAATAAGCTCTAAGCATAAATGATTCAGATATTGGCAGGTGGGTGCGAGAAAATTAATACCAATAGCACATGTCTGAATGTTTTGGTTACCTCCCATATGATTACATATAAATCGCTAATAAAAATTAATTACAGATATTCAAAATTAAGATAATTCAAAGTTGTGGGTAGTTAAAAATAAGATAGTCTCTGCCTTATGATGTATAGAATTAAATTTGTACAAATATTGTCATTTGAATTAACAGGCTCATAACAGAATCAAGTCCTGAATTAAGCACAGACAATAGATGTTGGTTTATATAATAATAAGCTCTAAGCACATGCTTTTAAAACATCTTTTGACAAGTGAGTAAAAGCAAATTAAAACTTGGTTGTACAATGATCTTTGTGAACATTTTATTAGTTCCTATGTTCCTATATCTGATTCAGAGAACTTAGAGAAAGGATGCTTATATTTCTAGTTAGATAGCATTATTACATCAATGGTGTCTTCTTTGGAAACTTTAATGTATATGATAAATAATAGATTTTGACCAAAAGTTGTTGTGCTAATATGGTTCTTCTTGCGCAATATATGAATTGATTATCACAAGCATTTCATTTAGTCAGAAAACCCACTACAAAGGGGTATGGATATAGCCTCACCCAAAACAATAGTATTTAATAGATTACATCATAATTAGAAGACAGAATACAAAAGAAGTCTTATTTCACAAGAAAATAAAAGTACAGACTGATGATTAGATTACAGATTAGTATGTACCCAGGGTTATTCCAACAATATTCATAAAAAACTTAATATTCATTCTTTAGAAGTTCCTATTACTCATGCCATATTTAAAAATTTATTAAACACAGATTAAAAATTTGAATTGTCAAGATTATCCTACTCTTATAATAGGCATGGGATTCTTTTCTGAATGAGTTGTGGGTACAAATAAATCTATTATGGAGTTCACTAAAAGGAAATCATGACTGGTTCGTCTAACAATTAACCTGTTGAATCCATAAGTGACATCTCTTATGATAATGACAGTAATAATTTTTGGACAGGTAGAGAGAATATTGTAACATTTTTTGAATAATAATACAGAAGTTGCGGTGATGACCTTTAATGATGTTTTCATTCTATCCATTCATTTAATTATCCAGCTTAGTGAAATCAAAACAGTTTTGACTGTGAATCTTGATGAGACATCTGGAGAGATTTACTATAAAGACCAATTCTGTTTCATTTCAGGATATTAGATTGGCTAGCATTCTGGTCACATTGTTGGAAGAGTAACACAAAATTTAATTAGAGATCTTGAAAATTCTCAGAAAATTTTATATGCATGTGCTTGAAGCTACAGCCTTAATGAATATTATTATTAATCTTCAAATATGTAAATCATTCCACATGCATCACATGATTACCATTCTTTATGCTTACACAAGCTGTGTATACAGATGCAAAACTCTCCATACAGTAGTGCCACTTAGTGCAAGCCAGAATAATCATTGGATATAGGAAGCTTTGTGCATAAAATCCCTTCTAGTGCCTACACATCCAACATCCCCAGACTAATTTCTAGCTTGTGGCTTTCATCAGTAAAGAGGCTTGGATCTGAGAGCATTGCATCTAGATCTTAGGATCTAATGCAACTCTTGAGCAGCCATATTTTACCTTATATGAAAACACAATAATGTTTTCAAATCAAGTTTATTAGCATAGTTATATAAATTTGAACTTAGTTCAGCATCCATAGTTTTTGATGTCATTGATTCTTTAATAACCACAGTCACCTTAATCTTATTGGGAAGAATTGCTGTTAAATTAATAAACATCACATATCACCATTTTTTATTCTTACCCAAGCTATTTACACAGATGCAAAACTCTCCATACAGTAGCATCACTCAGCAGGAAATAGATAAGGATTTTATGTCCAAACCTTCCTGCATTTATTGATTACTTTGGCTTGCATTGAGTGATGCTACTGTATAGAGAGTTTTGCCTCCATGAAAAGAACTTGTGTAAGCATAAAGAATGATGATTTAGTGGTTTAATACCAATTCTGCCCAATAAAGTATGGATGCTGAACTGGGTTCAAATCTATATAGCTATACAAGCTAATGAACTGGAATTGAAAACATTATTGTATTTTCATTTTTGATTCAAAGCTTTATAGTTATCAAATAAGATTAAAGATTACATTAAATCCTAAGATCTAGGCACAGTGCTGTCAGATCCAAGGCTTCTCACTGATGAAAGCCACAAGCTAGAAACTAGTCTGGGGATGTTGGATGACTAGGCACTAGATAGGAACTTTTTGCACAAACCTTTGTGCATCCATTGATTACTCTGACTTGCACTGAGAGTGCTACTGTATGGACAGTTTTGACTCTGTGCATTTCATATATATGTATACACCTGGGTCTCATTTTATGCAGTAGATAGGTTCCACAGAAAACCCGCATTAAAAAAAATCACACAAAAATAGACTTAACTTACCTTGAAAAATGGGGGATAGTTGCTGTAATTTTCAGAATTCGCGTAAAAGCAAAGCAACAAGAAAAAAATACTTTAAAATTTGCATTAAAAAAATAAGCAAATAAAATATGACTAATAAAACATTTCAAATATTTGAAAAAAATTAATTCAAAATAAACTTTTACTTTTTTTATTAACTACAGTTTTTAATTTTACATTTTTCATACATATTTTAATCATTACCGCTAGCGTTCATTTGTAAACTGGTAAGAAATCAGACTCGATTTGATGTGATGTATTGTGGCTTCTCCTTAAATGCAGTCAAGAATCTCTCAGCAATTATGCCCAGAGAAACCTGTTAGCCACTTTATTTTTATTCTTGGTGTGATGTACAACCAATGCTACTTTCAGTCTTGTGTTGTGCTAATGGTTTTCTGTTTCTATATTAAAAAAATGAGATTGCAATCAAAACAAAAAGATTATACATTATCATTAGAAAGATTATTTTCAGTTTATAAAATCTTTCTTTGTTTTTTATTTTAAAAATCTAAAAGATTATTTATTTCTGTTATATGTAACAAAATACATTTTAAAAGTTTAAATTTTTTTAATATTTATTGCGATATTTTTATATGTAAGTATAAATCTATTATTATTATTTACTCATTAGTATAAATAGGTTATTTAAGTAGAAGCTAAAAATCTAAATACTGCCTCAGGCCATATTCACATTAACTGCTAATATAACATTATATATTTGAAAAAAAAAGTATTTCAAGTGAAAATAAGTTATTAATAATTAAAATTTATTGATATCTAATAAATATAGTGAAATATGAAAGATATTAAGAAGAAACATGAACCACATAGTGTCAAAATTGCATTAAAATAATCCACATAAAACGAGACCCAGATGTATATGATCATTAAAATCAGTCAACACTTAGATAATGCCAATATGAATAAATATAATTATATACACAACTTTTCACTTCTTTTTCTTTTTAACAATCTCAACCCATTGTCAAGGCAACCTTTTTTTAACAATAAAGATGGAATATTATATATATTGTACTGCTAGTGAATAGTGTTACATGTTTCATAATTTTAAAAAAAAAAGATTAGTTTTAAGATTTTTAAAACGAAATTTTGTAAAAATAAAAATATCACATCATTTTGCTTTTAAAATATAATAAAACAATTTGTTAAAAAGCATGTGGGGGGTGTGTGTCTAAAATAGAATTAGAGAAAATTTAGAACTTTTTTTTCTCTCTCTTTGTAAGAAAACTCCTTTTATAATGTATAAAATAAACAAATGTGAAATCAGATTAAAAATTAGTTTGTAAAAATAAAATGTTTATAAAACTTTCAAAAATTTAATTATTTAGTTTATAAGATTTCAGATTGATAATCAAAAGTGGAATTAATTAAAAAATTGTAAATTATCTTATGGAGGTCGTTTTGGTTCACGGACTAGTGCCAGTCCGCAGAAGTTTTCTGCCAGTCCATGCCAGACTGGCAGGAAAGTTTGTAATAACAAAATAATAAGATTTTAAACTTTTAATATAAACAATTTTTTTTTCATCGCATTTACTTAATTAAAATTAATTATAAATCAAAATTTTATTTAAATTATTAGATAATACTATAATTACTAAATAATAATCAAAGGAATTTATCTGAAAATGCAATATTTAAAAGACAAAGTGTCAATCTCATGATAATTGCACCACTCCTTACACATCAATTTTTATACCTAGTAGGCATTTCTTTGTTGCGTCAACTCATTTATTGGTCACATATAACAAAATTTTTTATTGTATTTGTATCATCTTTTTATTTTGTGTGTGGCATTTCTTTTTGAAATTGTAAACTTCACAAAATGGAGACAGATTATTGATGATGATTTCCCTTCATCAAGAACGTAAATCTATTATTTTTTTAGCAAAATTACATCTTTATAATGATTGTTTTATTTCTATGCGATACTTTACCAAAACAACTTTTCGTTCTGTTTCTTTTTTTTAATTGGGTAAAAATGAGATTAAAATAACACTAGATTCAAAATTTAAAAAAAAAAAGAAAGTTTTTTATTATACAAACTCCATATATATATATATAACTTCATCTTGTATATTTAACATTAAATACAGATATTACATTTATCATAATCATTGTCATGTAATTACACTAGCTGTGATATTTCCCAACATTCAGGTGAATAACATTTTATTTTTGCATGTTTTAACAATGAAATAATAAATGTAGCAATGCAGGCACATTAATGAGAATGTACTGTTTTCTGTAGCAGTATGATTGTGCAACTCGAGAAAGAGTGTTCAGCATGTGAAGGTAAGCAACACCATTACAATACACAGTAACTAGTGTGTTGTTTTAGTCAGTTATAACAATTATGCTCATCTAAGGCTAAGCTGTTTAAATCTTTAAGAAAATTTATCTGTAGACTTCTGCTGGTCCGCAAAATCTTATCCTTATTTTTGCCGATCCGCAGGTGTGAAAAGATTGAAGACCACTGGTTTATTGAATCTGAGTAAAGGGTTAAGATAACCAGAAATGTAAAATTAATTAAAAGACAGATTTCATGTTAAAATCAAAATTAAAAAATAACAAGAAATTAAAACATTAAGAGAGAAAAAAGTATATAAAGTCTATGTCTCTATTGTTATTCTGTTGGGGCTGCAATTTGCTAGATCATTCCTCAGTTCGGATTATTATTATTCAGTTGGGAAAGAATGCAGAATCTAAACAACCAGAGATCCAGATATTCAGAAACTGTAAACACAGTACTAAGCCAGTCAATAACTGCTGCCATCAACATCCATGCAAAAGTCACAGATCTAGCAACCTATGTTGATAGACAACTTTAGGATATTCAGCTGGGCTTCAGGTCCCAAAAACCCTCAACAAAAAAAAATCAACTGAACCAATGTTTGGAACAATGCCTAGATTGTAAGTAAATGTTGCCACAAACTCTCTCTCTCATTGTCAACACAAAGAATGGAAAATAACCCTGGAACCATTGATGGAGACCAAAAATCCAACCATTTGGAAACTGACAATCATGAAAACCTAGGTAAAGACACTTTTAAATATATCCTGACCACAGTCTAGACACTTAATTTTAAATGAATGAACTTTAATTAACAGACTATTATAACTATAGCCTAAAGTCATTTGTATTTTTCTTATGTCAAATATTTTATTTTTATATTAAATATATGTGTGCATAAATAAATATTAATTTTTGCTTTAATTGTTATTTTGTCTATTTCCTCTTTCTCTCTTGTTATTGCATCACCAGTAAATTAGCGTAGAGTTATTTTTTGTGTGTTAAATAAATGTGCCGGACTCTGTGACAGAGTGTGAGCTCGTCATGGGATATTTCAGGTGTTGGATTGTGTACCAGTAATCTGGACATGCTGCTTATATAACCTGTGGTTAGCTAGTTCCTGAGGTTAACCCTCACAACAAATAAAATGCTTGGATGGCAGGGGTTTGGAAATGTGATCGTGTTAGGCTTTGCATAGCTCGATCTGGTTGCGGATATCGTTGATGGCTTTTGCTACCAATGGTATTTTTCCCTCTGCTTGAAGGGCTGATCCATTCATGTAATATTAAAAATATAAATTAAAAATTATGTTAAAAAGTGTTTAAACCATTTAAATCCAAGTAAATAATCTCTTTTAAATAGACCTGGTTTAATATATATATACAATATAACTAATTACACTGATCTTTGACTATTCTCTATGATGTTTCCTCACTTCATTGATTTGCAGCTGCCATTATTATCTTTTATCTATTATTGTGGGAATTTTACTCTATGCTAGTTCTCTATTACAACAAATATGAATTCCTTTCATTAGTGTCAGCCAAAAGAATTTGATTTATATACCTTTTCACCAATTATATCATTTGATAACTTCATGCCAGTTTTTTTTTTTTAATTATCAAAGCTTCAATTTACTAATTAATTTGATTTTGCTATCTTCGGTTCTTTTTATATTTCACTGATTCGACATTCATGTTGTAAATTATTTTACAAAAACATTTTCTAGAGTTTTTTTAAAACAGAGCATAATTTATATTCGAACTTTGTATTTTCAGATTGTATTTCGTTATCTCCATTAATTCTCTAATTTTCCTCTTCTCATTTTCCAATTACTAGAGGCTAACAGGCCATTTGTTTCTGCTCTCAACTAAATATACAATTCTTCAAATGATTTATATACTTATAGAGTAATTTGTGAAAAAGTGCAGAAAACAATTAGTTTTCCGTTTACATTGCATTTTTTAGACATATATCTTAAGTAATTTAAGAATTGCTTTAATCACCGAGATAAGGAAGAAAATGATTATTCATTTGCCTTCATTTAATATTAGGCATGATAATTACAAATATATTATAATAAAAGAAAAGATAAAGTTGCTACATTTATAAATTTAAAAGAAAAGTTGTGATATTTCTCAACTTAACATTTATTTATTGTTATATATATATATATATAATGAGTCCATATTTCGACAGGGCCTAACTGAGTCACGCAACAAAAAAAAAGTCTTCATTACAGATTACTATATATTTCAGTTGTAATTATAAATTTATTTAATGCACATTGAATACGTAAGTAATATTTATTAAGGTAATAAACTTAAAGCATGTGCGGTTGAAAATGCGATGGTAGGGACCTCTACAGGTCTTAAACACAAGCTTACGCATTGGAAGAAGGGGTTCCCCTCTTTTCTTCCAATGCATAAGCTTGTGGTTAAGACCTGTAGAGGTCCCTACCTTCGCATTTTCAACTGCACATGCTTTAGGTTTGTTGCCTTAGTAAATATATTTCAGTACAAAATAGAAAAAATTGCAAAAAATATCACATTTATATTAATAACAATATATTCATTTTGTAATATAAACAAAAGCAAAATACAATTGTTGATATACATATATTATCTATCAAAACAAAATTACAAATTGAAATCACTTACTACTAATGTAGCAAAATAATGGGGAATCATTTCTATTTTGGGAAAATTATTGATTAACCAATCAAAAAATTAGTCGTAAAATATTATATGCATAAATATTAATTTAAAATAAAAATTAAATATAAAGTTAAAATTACAGAGGCAAAACTCCATATAGTAGCGCCACTCAGTGCAAGCCAGAGTAATCAATAAATGCAGGAAGGTTTGTGCATAAAATCCCTATCTAGTGCCTACTCATCCAATATCTCCAGAAGTTTCTAGTTTGTGGCTTTTATCAATGAGAATCTGAGAAGGATTTTATGCACAAACCTTCCTGCATCTATTGATTATTCTGCGTTGCACTGAGTGGCACTACAGTATCGTTTTTCTGTGTGTAAACAGCTTGTGTAAGCATAAAGACTGGTGATCGTGTGATATTTAGTAGTTTGAAGTTAAAATTAAAAGTTAAAAAAATAAAAGTAAAAATAAAAATGAGTGAATAACAAAACCGGAACAATTAGCTATCCTAAAAGAATATTTTGGGACACTGGAACAAGAGAGACAAAACCAGGACAAATCAACAAAAACCAGAATGCATGAACACCATATATATTGTGCCATTACAATTTAGTCACTAGCTAAATTTATAGTAATGTGCATGTAGAAAAGGTAAACCAAAAATCATCATCACATTTTTATATAACCATAGAAGAAGCTGTAGGGCATCCAAGTTCAAACCCTACCAGATCAAAATCTTAAACTCTTTAGACAGAAAGAGTGGGACAACAATTATATGCTTTACTTGTTTGTGTGTTAATAAATCTCAAAAAAGAGCAGTACATACATTTAATATTTAAAATTTTAAATTTTCTGTTAAAAAGCAAAGTTATAACGCATACATATAGGCAGTGTATGTGTAAACTATTTAATTGTTTTATATTTCAAATATTCAACATTTTAACTTTCTTTAAAACTCCCCAAACACACATGAGACTACTATCCCATAATTCATCACTATTACTATGCCTATCCTATCTGGCAATAAATCATTTTAATGTTCCACAAAAAAAAAAAATTCTATTATTTATTTCATCTTTGTCTTAAGTTGTGATATTCATCTCTATTTTCAAAATTGATAAAAAAAAACAAAACAAGCTGTTTTATGACTGTACCCGTTTTATCATCATCAATGAATAATTAAATCATATTAAACATCATCATCTAAAATAAGACTGTTTGACCAAGAAAATTTTGTAAAAAAAAAAATTTTTACTGAAAAAAAAAAAATTTTACTAAAAAAATTTCTCTATTTTTAACCACACATCTCCTATCATTCTACAGACTCCCTTTTTCAGGTATATGGTAAAATATCAAGCCCCAGTTGGGTGTCCATTGTAACATAATTAAAGTGAGTCAAAAGAAATAAGTAAAGGAGTTCATTTTGTAAAAACTCTATGATTTTAGAGGTTTGATTGGATGGTTGATCGTTGGAGTTTGGTTGGTTAGATTGCAGTTTTGATGATGAGGGGAGAGTTTTGTCATTGCCTTGAGAATGCTATGTATTTCGTGTAACTTATGAATGATCAAACCCATTCACCGCTCCAACCCAATTTATATGTTATCTTTATTTTATCATGAAGCAGTTAACAGCAGACCTGCCATGATACCAGCCCATAAGACTCCAAGAGAGAGAGCAAGGCATAGTTTATCTATTTTAGCCCCTAAGACTTAATACTTATTTTAT